>PVKZ01000317.1:600000-975830 GCA_004027375.1 Macroglossus sobrinus | reverse complement strand
TCCTTCCTTCCTTCCTTCCTTCCTTCCTTCCTTCCTTCCTTCCTTCCTTCCTTCCTTCCTTCCTTCCTTCCTTCCTTGAACTGGGCCTAAAATATCCACTAAGGGCCTAATTAATGATTCTTAGTGATAGACACCCATTAGAATTAAGTGGGAGCTTTAGAAAAGTACCAATGCCAGGTCATCCAGGCCAACTAAATCAGGTTATTGGTGGACACCCAGTGCTGATAATTTTTTTAAAAATTCCCTCTTATAGGCTGAATTGTGTCCTCTCAAAATTCGTATGTTGAAGTTCTAACCCCCAGTACCTCAGAACGTGACTGTATTTTAAAGAAGGGCTTTTAAAAAAGCAATTAAATGAAAATGAGATCATATGGGTGGGCCCTAATTCAATATGACTGGTGTCTTTATAAGAAGAGGAGATTAAGACATGGACCATGAACACTTCAGACTATACGAAGACATCAGAAAAAGAAAGCAATCTACAAGCCAAGGGGAAAGGCCTCCGAAGAAACCAACACTGCTGACACTAGTGATCTGAATTCCAGTGTCCAGAATTGTGTAAAAATAACTTTCTGTTGCATAAGCCACCAGTCTGTGTAACTTTGTTATGCAGCCTCAGCTGACTAATACACTCCCTAAGTAATTCTAATCTGTAGTCAAGGCTGAGCACCAGTGGGCTAGTACAGAGCCTGGAACTTAACTAGAGCTGCCCAAACAGTTTTAAAGAATTAGGTTTCCTAATTCTTCCTAGTGTTCTTGCCACAACACCAAGCCCATAAACATCAAACTCCACTGGAGTAATTTACAAATAGTAATCATTGCCCAGTATTATTCTCTTCCTGAATTCTCTGCACCAGCAGACCTGGTTTCCTCACTGTTCTGAATACTAAATTTTTCTGCCTCTGGGCAGCTTCTCTTTTTCCTGCCTGGCTTGCTCTCACCTTTCTTACCTGCTCCAAATGCTAGCTCTTCTTTAGGCTTACCTCTCTACCCTAGTCAAGCTGTCCCTTCCCGCCTCTGGCTCTTACTGCTATTATCAACTGTGAAATTAACAGCATTTAAATATGCACTGCTTTGATATTTCTATTGTCTTCTTGAACTGCCATCACCTTCACTGGGGTAGACTTGCTTGACATCTCTCTGTTATTAGATTCTCAGGTTCAATTGGCTACTGAGCGTCTTCATCTGCAATTTATAACAACATGTTATAAATTCAGTTCATCATCTCAGCCCCAAATGTCTCCATCTTCCCATATTTTCTGTTTCTAATTATAACATCCCCATTTTCTAGCAGAGGACTTTCAAACTTCTTTGACTGAGACCCATAGTAAGAAATATATTTTATATCATGACTCACAAAAGTTGTAAGAAATAACACTTGCCCATGATGCCCTCTCATCTATTCTGTTTTACCTTCTTTTTTTCTTTATTTGAATAATAAAGAAATTTTTGGAGTCAGACTGATCATTCATTCATTTATGCAGCTAATGTTTATGGAATGCCTATATGTGCCTGGTATCGTAGATGCTGATGAGCCAACAGGGAAAAAACAAACATGATTCCTTGAGTTTACTTTATCAAGGAAATAGGCCTTTAACTTGTAGTTCCAATGCAGTAAGCCAGGGGAAAGGAGAGAGCCATCCAGAAATTACAACAAAACAACAGGCTTACACTGCAAGACCCCTGAATTCTCTTGGCAGGATGCTAGGGTAGAGATAGTCTTTGTCTGGAGTCAGCTAGATCAGGTTTTTGCTTTGGATTTGCCTCTAACCAGCTACCTGGTTTTGGGTTAGTCACATCCCTTGGTGAGATCTCTTGTTTCCTCACCTGTGTAAAGACAGGGCTGAACTGGATGAGTTCTTATCCAGTATGAATGTCTCCTGGCCTGTGTGTCAGCAGTGCCCACAGCTCCTCTCTCATCTGTCTTGGTTCATGCCTGGCATAGAGTTTGGCATTGAGGGGATGCTCAATAAATATGTAATGAATAATGACAATTAGGAAAAACTCCAGAAAATAATGGGCTGACTGACTGAATGTATGAAGGGAACTTACAGATCGATTGGTCCAATCAATTCATTTTGTAGACAAGGAAACTAAGATCTAAAACATTCCTCAGGGGGAAGTTGTGGTTCAGCTTTCCATCTGAGTGACTAAAGGGAGTCCATTAATGCCCAAACTGTGTATAAAATGAAAACATTACGAGGCATGACATCAGGGAATAGACATGTCCTTTCACGGAAAAGTTTCTTGCATGCACATGTTTGAGGAAAAACTCCCCTAGTCATCAGCTTTGGAGAGTGTAAAGATTGCTCAACTTGGTGACAGAAGATGTGGCTTCTGCTTATTGCTCTGTGACCTTGGGTTCACTTTCACACTTATTTCTTCTTCTTTTTAAAAAACAGAAAAACAACAGGAGAAAAGTGAAGAGTATAATTTAACAAATACCTGTAGTCTAATAAAATTAAAAGTTGGTTTGTTCTGTTTGCTTTTCCTAGAAAACAGAACATTTTGTAGACAAAGGTAATCTTCCATTCACCTCTGTACACAGGCCCATTCCTTCTCGTCCTACTGACAGTTACTGTCTTGAATTTGATATCTTTCCAGCCCTTTGCTTTACTCTTGTTTTTAAGCACAGCTCAAATAATTTTTTTTTGCTTTTTCATGTTAACAAGGCTTTAGTGAGGTATAATTATGTACCATAAAAGATAAAATGTTATGTGTACTTAAGATGCAGCCCTGAGATCAAGAAAGAAAATTTCTCTCACCCCAGAAAATCTCTCTCTAGTCAGTACCATCTTCCCTAAAAGTTAACCTGATTTCTAACACCATAGATTAGTTTTGTTTGTTCTTGAACTTGGTATAAATGCATTTATACTACAGGCACTTTATTGTATCTGGCTTCTTTTGTTCAACATAGTGATTTTGAGATTCACCTATACTGATACTTGTCTCAGAATTTATTATTTTTCATTGCTGCATACCATTCCATTGTATGAATATAGGACAATTAATTTGTTTATCTCATAACTATCTTTATATTTTAAAAATATTATATCTAACATTTCTGTGTTTTTATAGTGAAAAGAGGAGATAGATTATATGTGTGCATTCTCCTCTGACTTTCCTAATGCTTATAAGCGCTTGTTTCTTTGTCAAATGGTGGGCTGAATGAATGTGCCCCAGGAGAGAACTGTTTACAAACCTGGTTTTGAAACAACCTGGAGCTGTGGTTTCCCACCTTCAGAATCCCCTGCGGGACTTAAAAAAATACAGGTGCTGGACCCCATCTTTAAGATTCAGAGGCAGTAGGGCTGGGGAGGAGTGCTGGCATTTTTCATGTGGTTAAAAACTTCTGCCTGAGATTCTCCAATCTTAAGAGCTATCATGGAATTTCAAAAAAAGTTCTCAAATAAAGATTTCCCCTGATTTTACTGTAAAAAGCCCCAGTAATACAAGACATACAGCAAGAAAACATAAGATAACTTGACAGAAATTAAAAATCACTAGGAGGAGAAAGAGTGGGTGTTTTAAAATTAAACCAAGCCCTTTAGGGTGCTTTGGAAAAGTCTCTGGCCTAGGGTCAGGAGATTTGTGTTCTGGCTCCAACTGTGTGATGTGGGGCAAATTGCTTAACTTCTCTGAGTCTCAGGTGGTAACTAGAAGAGGTGGGGCTGGACAATTCCTGAGATTTCCTCCAGCTCTTCTCCTCAGTGCTTCTCAGATCCAAGAAGAGGCCTGAGTGAAATGGTCTGGTCCTGCACTCATCTCTTCCCCCCCCGCCCCCCGCCTGTTGGCAATACCAAATCAACACATCAGATATAGACTTTATTTATTTATTTATTTATTTATTTATTTATTTATTTATTATTTATTAGGGTGACATTGGCTAATAAAATTATATATGTTTTGAGTATAGAATTCTATAATAGATCATCTGTGTATTGCATTGTGCACTCATTTCTTAATATGGGTATCATTTGGGCGAGGGATCCCTCCTTTCTGCTGCATTAATTTTATTTGTGAAAGGTCTGTGAAGCAAAGTAAAGCCTTTGGTTCACATGAATTTTTTGCAAGAAAAAGTATCTAATTGGGAGCTGCAGAAAATAAAAAAAACACTGCTAAGCCTAGGGGAGAGGGATTTGTACTGTACTGGGATGCTGGTTCATGCCTCTGTACATGCAAGGGATCAGCCAACGATCTGTTCATAGGGGTCAGGATTGCCCATCCATGGCAGGTAACGCTGCATAGAAATGTGTGCTACCTCCTAGAATTGTCTGCAGAAACTGTTACAGTGTCTGGCATGTAGTAGGTGTTCAATAAATATTTGATGAATAAAGGATCCATTTGGAGTTACTTTGAAGACTTTCATTCTTCATCCTGGGGAAAGAACATAGCCATTTTCTCTGTTGTCACCACACAATTTATATTTGAGTTACTGGCTTTATTGCTTGCTACTGCCGTCCACTTGCAGAGGAACGGTCTGAGGAAACTGGTATGTTTGGTGTGGAGTCAGGGTAGGTTCAGGGAGTTGGGGGGCAAAGTTCATACACAAAAAATCATTAGGTTTGTATGGAAGTACAAAAGACCCTGAAATGCTGAAGCCATCCTGAGAAAAAAGAATGAGTCTGGAGGCATCACTCTGCCCGACTTCAAAAGATACTGCAAAGCGACAGTAATCAAAACAGCATGGTATTGGCAGCAAAACAGACATACTGCCCAGTGGAACAGAATTGAGAGTCCAGAAGTAAATACATATTTACATGGGCAAATAATTTTCAACAAAAAACCCCAAAAACATGCAGTGAAGAAAGGAAAGTCTCTTCGATAAGTGATGATGGGAATACTGGAAAGCCACCTGCAAAAGAATGAAACTAGACTATTGTCTATCACCACACACCAAGATTAACTCAAAATGAATTAAGGACCTGAATATAAGTCCTGAAACAATAAAATGCATAAAAGAAAACATAAGAACTAAACTCAAGGACCTTGGACTTAAAGAGGATTTTATTAATTTGACCTCAAAAAGCAAAAATAAATGAATGGGACTACATCAAACTAAAAAGCTTCTGCTCAGCAAAAGAAATCATCAACAAGGTAAAGAGACAACCATCTGAATGTGAAAATATATTTGCAAGCAACACCTCCGATAAGGGCCTAATATCCAAAATATACAAAGAACTCATACACATCAATAACAACAACAAAAACAAATGATCCCATCAAAAAATGGGCAGAGGATCTGAACAGACACTTCTCCCTAGAGGACATACAAATGACCAACAGATATTTGAAAAGATGCTCAACATCACTAGCTATTAGGGAAATGCAAATCAAAACCACAATGAGATACCATCTCACACCTGTTAGAATAGCTTAATCAACAGGACTAGTAATAGCAAATGCTGGAGAGGATGCAGAGAAAAAGCAACCCTCAAACACTGCTAGAGGGACTGCAAATTGGTACAGCTACTATGGAAAACAATATGGAGGTTCTTCAAAAAAACTAAGTATTGATCTACCATATGATCCAGCAATCCCTCTACTGGGTAGTTACCCCAAAGACTTGAAAAACCATATCCGAAAAGATATTTGCTCACTGATGTTCATAGCAGCATTATTCACAGTGGAAGCAACTGAAGTGTCCTGTGATAGATGATTGGATAAAGAAGTTATGGTACATATATACAATAGAATATTTGTGACAATCTGGATGGACCTCAAGGTAATCATGCTAAGTGAAATAAGCCAGACAGAAAAAGTTGAAAATAACATAATATCACTTATATGTGGGATATAAACCTAAAAGCAACAAATGAACAGGACAAACAAACAGAGACTCATGAACATGGACAATGGACTAGTGGTTACCAGAGGATAGAGGATAAGGGAAGAGGGAGGAGGTAGACAGAGTAAAGGGGGTCAAATATAGAGGGTAGGCGGAGGGTAAAGTTGGTAAAGGGGAACAAATATATGGTAGCTGAAGGAAACTTACTTAACTTTGGGTGGTAAATGCACAATAGAATATACAGATGTCAAATTATAATGTATACCTGAAAATTATATAATTGTAATAACCTATGTTATTCCAATAAACTTAATTAAAATAATTATGAAGTTAGAATCTCAGTGCTAAAGCGATGATGCTAAGGAATATACTTGAGTATTTTTTTTTTTAAGTTTATATACAAGGTTCCTGGGAAAATCCAGATTATCATCAGTCTGAGAAAGCGAGTGGCTATCATGAGAATCTCTTGAAAAGCAGCCTCCTCTCGAAAGGTATATACATCAATTAGTCCTGTTTAAAATGGCTCTCTCACTTTTCTCTACCTTTTCTGCAGTTAATACATATGTACTAATAAAGTATAGAATAATATAGGTATCACCAATACTAGGTGTTTTATTAAAACAAAGTTTAACAATGCCCCCTTGCCATCCACCTTCCAATTATAATTATGTGAGGGGAAAACCCAATCTCTAATTGGAAAAAAAATCATTTGAAACATTAACATCTGAGGAATAACTACAACTGATTAGCAAATTTCCAGATCTCCTCTCAACTTAAATTCTTTTAATATATATTTTGGTGAAAAACATGTAGCATAAAATTCGCCATCTTTACCATTTTTAGGTGTATGGTTCAGTTGTATTATTTCTTCACATTGCTGTGTAACAGATCCCCAGAACTTTTTCATCTTATAAAACTGAAACTCTATATATCCTTTCTAGTTTTGAACTCTGGAAAATGTTCTGAAGGGGATGAGTTAAGTATGTGAGTCTGGTTTTACCCAAAGGATGAGAAGGAGGAGATTAATTAAATTAATATTTATGGAGCACTTGCTAGGTGCCAGGTCTTGTCACACAGCATACCCAGGTACTCTGCAGTTCTGAGATCCCACATTTCTCATTTTTGTTGATCTCGTTGACATGAACAGCTCCAGGGGGCTAAAATGTTTTGTATGTGTTTGCTAAATCCTGACTACCTGTGTGATATGTAGAATCTGGGGCTCTTGTCAGTTTTTTCCAGGGTTCTGAGCACCAGTTTTGCCCACCAGCCCTGTTCACTAGACAGACAGAGAGAAAGAGAGAGAGAGAGAGAGAGAGAGAGAGAGAGAGAGAGAGAGAGAGAGAGAGAGAGAGAGAGAGAGAGAAAACGCGAGCGAGAAAGCGCGAGCGCCTGGGGCAGGGGTGGTGGTGGTGTCTGGGCAGCAAGGCTCATTATCTTAGAATCTGTGCTCATGCAGGCAGAAGTGCTGCATTTGGTCCTGGTTGTATGACTTTTAATTTATTTATTCCTCACTCCATTTCAACAGAGCATTTGGACATGGCATGAGAAACAAATACTAACCAGCAGTTTAAATAATTGATAAGGAAATTTGGACAACGGGGAGAGAAAATCAGGATGATAAGAAGATGAAGCCGGGTAAAGGTGCTTGCCATACATCCTGTGTATAGCTTTTTGACTCTAGGGAGTTCATTTAAATCCTCTGAACTTCAGCTCTCTCATTTATAAACTGAAGACCAAACTACTTACCTCCAAGGTCATGAGAACTGCATTAGAAAATGCTATATTAGTGAATTATTGTTACTGTATCAGAGAGTTTTTTAAAAACCCAGTCCAATCAGCTTCCATTAAAAATGAGTTAGACAAGATTTTTAGGCAAGTGGGTAAATTTGTAGCAGGGAAACTTCCTTAGCCCTTTTGAGTTGTGACTGTTTCTTCCCATTACCTTATTAGATAATATCAGTAGAACAGAATTTGCACCCTTTTGACAAATTATACAAAGTTCTAAACATCCAGGCCTCCAGATATCACTTTTCCAGCATTTCCTGAAATTGTTTTACCAAAGTTTTCTACATAGCTCTGTACGAAAAAAGTTGTGTTTCAGTGGAAAATTACATATTGTTTAGAACATATCCATTTAGATTATTTTATTCTGATTCTAATGGAGGCTTTGATTCAGTTTTGAGTTGAATTGTGTGCTCCCCACCCTCATGCATACATGAAGCCCTAACTCCCAGCAGTGATCTTGTTTGGGAAGAGGGTCCTTGTAAATGTAGTAAGTTAAGATGAGGTCATACTAGAGTACGGCGAGTCTCTGGTCCAATATGACCAGCATCTTTATAAAAAGAGAAATTTGGACAAAGACACATACACAAGGAGAGTACCATGTGAACATGAAGGCAGATCAGGATGATGCATCTACAAGCCAGGGAACACTGAAGATTGCCAGGAAACCAACAAAAGAAGCTGGGCGAGAGGCATGGAACAGATTCTCTTTCACAGGTTTCAGAAGGCAACAGCCCTGCTAACACCTTGATCTTGGACAGACCTCTAGCCTCCAGAACTATGAAACAATATGTTTCTGTGTAAGCCACCCAGTCTGTGGTGCTTTGGTTAAGGCAGCCCTAGAAAGCTAATACATTTTTCACTGTCTTTGAACTTTTTAAAACTCTGTGACTTGTAGATAATTGATAAAAATGTAAAATATGGATATGATGATTGATTATCTGAGAAATAATTGATGAAATCACAAGGAAAAATTTACAAAATAATTCTTGCCTATAGATAGGCAATTTTGTCTTCTCCACATAGAGGTTTCATTGGCTTCCTTCGCCTACCGTGAAAAAACCAGTTTTGTTTCTATTTGCACATTTATTTTAACAGTCTTCATCTTTAAATGTGTTTCTGCTTTGGTTTGTTTTTTCAAACTGGGTGTAATATCCAGTTCTCTCATTTGATAATGAGTTAAATACAACCTTTAACATGTGTTTATTTCCGTAGGAGAGTCATATTTTTACATTGTGGGGGGGCAAGGGAAATTTTCTTTTAACAGTTTCTTATTATCAATTAGTTCTTTTATATGTTCATTTTATATATGCCTTCATTTACAATTTTTCTCTTTTCTGCTTTTGATGATAATATCCCAGTGGGTCAGAGACAGACAGATCTATGCCATATTGAGAAAGAGTAGTCTGTGGGACACAATAGCTATTATAAAGTGGTCAAAAGGCTGTCACTCAAAGGAGAGGCAGTCATTCTGTGTTTCCTTTAGCAGTTGTTAGTTATAGGGGGACAAGTTTTGGCGCTGAAGGAAGATGAACTTGCTAGTCATCAGAGCTGTCCAAAGACAAAATGGGCTGCCTTGGGAAGTAGTGAGTTTCTATGGTTGGGTTGTACGAGGGGCTTTGGATGGCTTTTTGGTGGGATATCATGGTTTAAGAATAAAGAGATGGCTGGAAGTTTTAGTTCACAAGAATTAGTAATTCAATATATAAAGACAGACATTAACATCCTCTCATTCACCTCTTTCCTTGCTCCCATCTCTAACTCTCTCTTGCCTTAACTAAAAAAATTCCAAATCCTTCTCCCTTCTACTCTAGTCCTGTTTCCAGATTCTCAGTCATGCTGTCAATCTCCCCTTCAATCTTGAGGTGTCTCTTCTCAGGGAGAGGTCCTGTTTTCTCTTCATTAGCTTATCTTCACCGGGCTGTCTACCAGATAGAGGCGAGATGGGACATTTAGAGTCTTCGTCCTCCAGGCCTGGACATGGGAGCTTCTAGTACACAGGTTGTGTTTGATAAAGATGTCAAGATGTCACTGGTAAGTGGCTGAGAGACATCGTGGTTGGGGTGTTACTGCCTGTCACACTGTCTGGGGCTGTAATCTAGCAAAACTCAGAGGGTATAATTAATGCCATACGCATATTGTCTAATGGCATCATAAATCTGCCTGGGATGGCTTCTTATGGGTGTTTTCTGACTCTTGGTGCTAAGCTTCATGAATTCCCATCACTGCTTTCCAGGCATGTCATCATTTTGCAGGTTATAATTTGCAAAACGAGAGAGACACCTATTAGCACGGAGCCAGTTAAGGTTACACCAGTGACTTCATTATATACCACACATTTTGCAGGTTTGTAATTATGCAGTTAAAAAAGATTGCCAAAGGCAGCCACTTGACATAGATATATAGTTCCAGTCTGCAAGAATTATTGATATAGTTTTGTTTTGCCATCTTTTATTAAAAAATAGTAGATTAAAAAATTCAGTGAGCCTTGTGTACATGGAAAAGCCAATGTAGTTTTAATGCCTGAACTTTATAGGTGTAAGGTTGTATCTTGGATCATAAAAAATATTAATTTGCTGTGCTTGCTGAAATGAAAGTAGAACCCTCTGTTCATTTATTTTTGGAGATCTTATTCTTCTAGGATGATGGGGCTATATAGATTGTGTTGTAGACTCAAAAGGTAATGGTGAGATATGAACTTGACCATGGGTAGGCAGCTGGTTCTGAGTCCTCATTGAGGCCAAGAGTGAGATCCTGTTTCCTAAATCCTGGCTCGTAAGCTTGAGTCAAGCAGTACAATGCTGCAGGACCTCAGATCACCACATACCATCGAATCAGCCTGGAAGACAGGTAACCAGCAAGTCCACCGGCAGCAGACCACCTTTCCTCCTCAGGAAGATCTCCTTTCACTTCACTTCCTCTGAGAAGACCTACCTCACCAGCCAGGAGTCTGTGGCCACTGCCAGCCCAGCGGAGCTCAGTGACCAGTGGGAGGGTCTGCCATTGAGTCTCCAGGGCCAAAATTCCCACCTCTCTCTTTCCTCTAACTCCTTCCTAGAAACTCATGTCTATCAAGTCCTAGTCTCTAGAGGTCCTCCCTTGATTTACAATTTATTTCGTCATTTCTCATTATACCTTGGCTACAATGAGGAAAGTTGTGTGAAGGTTTCTTCTCTCAGGAGATGGGTGTATGAAGTCTTTTCATGTGACTCCTGGCTTATCCATCACCTTAAGAAAAATTGCTGGCTCAAAGGGTATTTACACTTTAAAACTCTTCTTTTTCTTTCTTTTTAAAATTAACATGTAACTTTATAAGTCACATATACCAAAAAGAGTAATTTTCATCCCTTATAAAGACCTAAAAATAAAATATTATGTCTCTTTTTTTCCCCCTTGCAATTTAAGCCTATATTTATCCCCTCAGGAGCCATGATTCTGAAAAGCTCAGGGTAAATGGAATTCTCCTAAATGATGTCTTATTTCACCACTAGAGTACATGATCATCTCTGAACTTAGATTTCAGCCTAATTTCTCTCTGATAGTCATTTAGTGAGAGCTCTTAATCTGCTCCCAGGTTTCACTGTCAAGTGGTTAACAATCTGCAAACCAGCTCTTTAATTTACTAAACACTTGAAATTTCCCATGTTAAAACATTTTAAGGCAAAGAAGTGTTCTCTAATGAAACAGGTCCTACTTAATTTCTATTTGATAAACTCATGTATATTTCTCACATGTTCTTTAAGTAGATATGCAAACAACTGGATGCCAGGAAACCTGGGTTTTAGGCCTGATTTTGCTGCTCACTTGAAATAGAATCAGTATCTGAAGATATTTGACATACGTCTTGCTACTCTTGCTTTTTGTCTATGGCAGATGTTACTAATAGATCAAGGTAAGATTTCTAGCAGAGTAAGATTTCTAGAGATAGCCTCAGAATTCTTCTCAAGGTATCTCCCTAGGCGGCCCCTGCTAACTGATGAGGGTTAGTAGAGATGAAAACTGTTTGCCACTCTAGGGCAAAGCAATTTTTTCCTGTCCAAAATTCTATTGTTGTTTATATGTGTAATCAATGTACATTGTTTTGGTTTTTGTTTTTGAAAAAGATAAAGTAATAGAATAATACCATTTCCTTCCATCTGAAGAACTTAGAATTTCTAAGAGTCACAATTCTGATAGGGTCTTTGTGGGATGTGCTGGAACCTCAGGAACTTGGATCCTGGGGAAGGGCAGAAAGTTAGGGCTGAATAAGACACTGCCTGAAGCAGTCTGCCAGCAGACCTGCTGACCTAGGGACTCAGTGGGAGACCCTCCTGTATGCAACCCTGAAGATTCTGAAAGGACCTGATACTCAATTCCAACCCCTCCCAGTGACAGTCCGTGAGCAGTCCTGCTGGTGCAGAGGTCTGATGGGAGATTCTCCTGTCTGAGCCTCAGGAGATCTGAAAGGACCTAAAATCAGCTTTCACTCTTCTAACCACAGTCAGGGAGCAGTCCAGCCTGCCCAGAAATGTGGTGGGAGACATGCCCATCTGTGCCTTCAAAGCCAGGTCTATATACTTCAATCATGACTGTGGACCCTGAAACAGCCCTGGTTCATAGTTTTAACCCCTCTCAGCAACAGTCCTGGGCTATTCCTGCCCACCCAGTGACCTGCCCAGTGACCCAGCAGGAATCCTCCCAGGGACCTGGTGGGAGTCATACTTGTTCATGCACTTCGTAATAAGTGAGTAGTCTCAGGACCCAACTGTAGACCCTGAAGTGGACCCTAATTCCAGAACTACCCTACTAAGCAAGGTACTGGAGCCAGTGCCATTTAACCAAGACCAGGCAGGATTCATGCCTACCTGAGCCTCTGGTAAAAAGCCTGCCAACTGCAGACCCCACTGAAGACCCAGCAGTAACCTCATAACTTGGATCCAGTGCAGCATGATGGTAATTCCAGAGCTAGTCCCATCAGCCTGGGGAACTGATAGGAGGTATTTACATGTCAAAACTACTCTGTAAAGACTGAAAGAAGTGTTTGCTCCTTCCAATGCATGGACACCAAAACAAAGCTACATGGATCATGAAGAATCAGGACAGTATGACACCATCAAAGGAGACTAATAAAAATGAAAACCAAGATATAAATCTATAGATATATCATTAACTAGTATTTGATAAAGGAGCCAAAATTATTCAATGGGAAAATAGTCTCTTCAATAGATGGTGTTGAGAAAACTGTACATTAACAAGCAAAAGAATAAAATTATACTTCTATCTTACTCCACTTCCAAAAATTGACTTGAAATGGATTAAAGACTTAACATAAATGAAATTATATAACTCCTACTAGAAGAAAACACAGGAAAAAACTCCTTGACAATGACCTCAACAATGATTTTTGAACCATGATACCAGAAGCACAAGCAACAAAAGCAACAACAAACAAGTGGCTTTATACATATATATAAAACTTTTGCACAGCAAAAGAAACAATCAGCAAAATTAAAAGGCAACCCATAGAATGGGAGAAAATATTTGCAATTCACCTATTCAAATATATCCAAAATATATATGAAAGTCATACAACTCAATAGCAAAAAGCCAAATAATCCAATTAAAAATGAGCAAAAGAAAAAAAATGAGTAAATGATGCAAAGACATTTTTTCAAAAAGATATACAAATGGCCAATCGACACGTGAAAAGGTGCTCAACATCACTAATCATCAGAGAAATGCAAATTAAAACCACAATGAGATCATCACCTCATGCTTGTTAAGATGGCTTTTATCAAAAAAGACAAGAGATAAGTGTTGGCAAAGATGTGGAGAAAGTGGAACCCTTGTGTACTTTTGGCGAGAATGTAAATGGGCGTAGCCACTATGGATACCAATATGGAAGTTTCTCAAAAAATTAAAACTAAAACTATTATATGATCTACCAATTCCACTTCTGGGTATATAGGCTAAAATCACTAAATCAAGGATATATCTGTGCCCCCATGTTCATTACAGCACTATTTGCAATAGTCATGACATGGAAAAATTTAAGTGTTTATTGATGGATAAGTGGAAAAATAAAATGTAAAACACACACACACACACGAATCTTTCACACATGAAAAAGAAAGAAATCCTATCATTTGCAATAATACAGGTGAATGTTGAAGACATTATGCTAAGTGAAATAAATCTGACAGAGAAAGACAAGTATGGTGTGATTTCAATTATATGTGGTATCTAAAACCACCATACTCATAGAAACAAAGAGTAGATTGGTGGTTGCCAAGGACCGAGAGGAGGTCGGGTGATGGTGGTCAATGGGTACAAACTTCAAGTTTTAAGATAAGTTCTGGGGATGTAATGTACAGATGGTGACTATAGTTAACAACACCAAATTGTATATGTGAAAGAAGCTAAAAGATGAGTCCTAAATGTTCTCACCACACACAAAAAAGGAAACTATATGAGGTGATAGATGTGTTGACTCGCCTTACTGTGGTAATAATTTTGCAATATATATGTATGTCAAATCATCACATTGTACACTTTTAGTTTACACAAAATATATGCCAAATATGTCTTAATAAAAAAGGGAGGGAGACAAAGGCCAAGGGCACTGATGAAAATACAGTGAATAGATTTCATAAGGATGCCTTAGAGATCCCACACCCTGTGTTGAAATGGCTATGAAATATTTGAGCTTGTTGGAGCATGTGTTGGAATTCAGAGAACCTAGTTTGGGGTTTGATTATGGGCATGTAAGAAGAAGATGACCAAGGATATTCAAGAGAGTAAGGTGCCCATTTTTATATCCCTTCACAGCATGTTTTGAACTAGTGAAGAGGTGCACAGAGTTAGGTTTTAGCTTCCAGGGTGGAGGGTTATAAATGCAATGCAGATGTCAGAGCTCTAGTCAAAGTGGGCGGACTCAAATGAGGGGTAGAGTTGAGATGCAGAGATAAAAAAGAAAAGCTTTTATCTTGGGTGAATGCAGGAACTCAGAGCTTACCTCCAGTACACTCAATACTGGGGCCAGGGCAGAGACATTAAATTTGATGTTAGACTTTACAGGGAGGGTCTGAGGAGAGCTGGGGCTGTCAAAAATTTTACAGCACTTCATGTCCCAGGAATGTGTCCACATAAAACCAGAGATCTGTCTGACTTGCAAACATATCCTGTAGTGTAGCCACCTGGACGCTTGTATTAAGTCTTACCTTGAGATAGCTGTCAGATAGTCCAGCAATTAAAATAATAAGAAAATTAACATAGACATGAAGAAAACATCTTTTCTGAAAAATAAAATAAGGAGGCCAACATTTGTTAAGTGAACTTGAAGATAAAAACATTAAAATGCATACCTGCACATTTGTATCAATTAATGTTCAGCTTTAGAAGCTGTGCACGAAAAAGTTCA
The DNA here is from genome assembly GCA_004027375.1 of Macroglossus sobrinus. Lineage (NCBI taxonomy): Eukaryota > Metazoa > Chordata > Mammalia > Chiroptera > Pteropodidae > Macroglossus > Macroglossus sobrinus. The sequence continues at coordinate 960,861 of PVKZ01000317.1, read as the reverse complement.
TTTTAAAAAAAAGGTTTTTAAATAATTTTTTTTTTTTGCATTTCAGTATTTAAAACAAACAAGCCAAAAGAAAAAAGAAAAAAAAAGAAAAACCTGCACTTTGACACATCTCAAGTGTTCTATTTTACTTGGTCTATGATGAGGTTTGACCATCGGTATTTTTTTAAAAACTTCCCAGATAGGTCTAATGTGTACTAGAGTGGAGAATCCTGTTTAGAATCTCTGGGTTAGTTACTAGGCTCTGAAAACAGTGGTTAGCTCTGACAAAACCTGGAGTTAATTATATGACAGAAAGAAGTTGTTAAAGGGAGCACTGACCTCTCCAGTCTGACCATCATAATATGGCAAGGGACCTGTTTGAAACACAGCCAAACTTATTAGAACATATAGCATTACTTTGTTTTCCCACCAGTAGGCTGAATGGTGGGACAGGAGGTTGTAAGCAACCATCCTAGGCCACGCTACAGAGGAGTTTGCAATAACTACTTTTCTCCATGTCTCTCCTTCTTGTTCCAAAACGACATTTAACAGCTTTTTTTTTAAAACAGTACTTTATTAAGTAAAAAATTCACATACCAAAACACTCCACATATTTTGAGTGTACAGCTGGATGAATTTTAACCATGTGATCACCACCCAGATCAAGATAGAGAATATTTCCATCATCCCAAAAATTCCCTTGTGTCTCTTTTCAGCTAACATGTCCAAAAATAACCACTCTTCTAATGAAAAGCCTGCTGTCATTTGAATTGGTGTTTTCTATAAGCAAGGTGGTTTCCTCTGCCTGCTTCAAGATTTCTTCTTTGTCTTTAGTTTTCAGAAGTTTAAGATATGTCTTAGTGTGGATTTCTTAGGGTTTTTTCTATTTTGGATTCACTCAGCATCTTGAATTGGTAGGTTATGTCTCTTAAAAAATCTGAAATGTTTTCAGCCATTATTTCAGCCCTGCCTTCTTTCTTGTCTCTTTCCAGGACTCTAATAACATGAGGGCTAGATCTTTTGTTATAGTCCTACAAGTCCCTGAGGTTCATTTTTTTAAAATCTTTTTTCTTTCATTCAGATTGTATAATTTTCATTATTCTCTCTTATTGCGTACTGATTCTTTAATCTCTCTATTTTGCTGCTGATATCATTGACTGAGCTTTATATTTTCATTATCATCTTGATTTCAATTGACCTGCCTTTAAATTCACTAATCCTGTCTTCTGCTGTGTTCAGTCTCTTTTGAAGATCATCCAATGAGTTCTTTAATCCATATATTTTATTTTTTAGTTTGGTTGACTTTTTATTTCTATTTCTCTGTGGAAATTCTCCATATTTTCACCCAATATATTGGTATTTTCTTCTAATTCACTTACCATCTCTGGCAAATCTGATTCTCTCTTGCTCTGCCTTGACTTGTTAGATGCCTACAGAGACAAAAGTCATTGCCAGTTTTGACTCATCTTGTAAGGGCTTGCTCTTCACTAAAATTTAATTTATTCAGACTTCTTTGCATTCAAAGCTTTTTGATGGTTCTCAAGAGTGTTTTCTCATTGTTATGGTAAAAGAAATGGTCTCTTGCAGCTTTCTATAGTCCACCTATTTTATTGGGAAAAATTTTGGCCAAAGATCATGGATATTCTCTTTTATTTTACAGGCCTCAAGTCAATTAATAGATTCTTGAAATAAGGCAGTTAGTCAGTGGTTCAGAACTCCAAGATATAGACATTCATCATTAGTGTTTTACAACACTTCCTTCACTTTCTACTTAAGATAATATTAAATAATAATCAGAATGTGGCAACAGTAAATTATCAGCTCTCTATGTGTGAGATCTTTCTCCTTGAACTGTTTGCAGTATCTGCACAGAGCTGTAGTGCACCCTATCCCAGTCTGCTTTATGAGGGGCACATAGAAGGAAGACAATCCACCATCAACCTCTGCAGATATTACCAAGTCTCTACTTCTTTTTCATGTAAACCATTTGTTTGATACTCAAGGTGATTGGCAATAATATCATCTAAATACTGCCTTTTCTTTCTCCTTTGGGGTACTTAGAGTTGGTATTTCTAAACTCTCAATAGAGATTTTTACAAACAATAAGTTCACAAAAGAAGGACTATAGAACTCACAGACATCCATTCACTTTTCCATTGTAATTTGTATAAATTAATGAGTCTTTTGATCTTCTAGTGAATATTTACAAGGATCGCAGACAGAAAAAGTACTGTCTTGTGGCAAAGAGCCAAGGCTTCATCAAGAGCTCCTATATTATAATTAACTATCGTCAGGATCTTTACTAGACATTAAGTTCCTTGAAGTCAGGAACTGTGTTTGGTTCATGCTTATATTCCCTGTGATTAGCATGGAGTAGGACTCAGTAAATATTTGTTGAGGAAATAAATTAGCAAGATACTAATTGAAATGCATATGAAATAGAGGTATCAACAGTTGTGTAAAATATGCAAAGTTAAGAACCCAGCCTGAGAGGGAAGCCGAAAGGATGGACCAAGATGCTGTGTTCCCCATAAATATTATCGTGCATACATTTTCTGACTTGAGGACTGAATTCTATGCATGAACATATTTTTAAAAAGGTAAAACAGCCACAACAACTACTAGCACATTATGGAAACATTTTATAAGCCATTCTATGTTGTTAGGAAATTATGCATAGTAATTAGAGACCTAAACATAAAGCTGAACTAATTTGGCCAAAAAGCAGGCAAGATCCAGAAGGACACTCTGTTGTCCCAGTTGAAATCTTGGGCACATGTTTACTAAAACAGATTTGAACATATCAGATGCTACAGAGGAGAGGCCTAAATCCTCTCTATAACTGAACCAAGAATGATATGACCAAGGAAAGTCATCTTATGATCTTAACAAGATAGCTGCTTGCTGCAATGCTTCTTTGCAGCCCCTTGGCCTTTCTAAGCCTTGGGGGCATGTAGATTGGAGAAAGGAGCACAAATGGTTAGAAAGCTTTCATTTGTTACTTTTCCTCTTTTTTGCACTGTAAAATTAATTTATTATTATTATCAATTTTACCGACATGAATTTATATATATAAAATTCAACAGAAGAAACTTATCAATCATTGTCTGTATTTCCCTGACCATTACTGTTATCTGTCTTATTTTATGATTATTCTGGACATAATTTTTTTGTGTGTAGAGGAAACGGGATTGCTATACAATAATCTGCCCCAGTTGTCAAATATATTAAGCATGCTCGACATTAGAGACAACGAAAGTAGTGAACCGCTGCCCAGTGTGAAATGGTGAAAAGGAGAAAAAAGTTTCTTCTGAAGAGAGATGAAAATCTGTGCAGTTTAGTGAGTCTCATGGAGTCAAGTTTAATTCATCAAGATTGCAGATTTTACTTTCCTCAGGTAATAATGCATGCGTGTGTACACAGATGATCGATGGCTGATATTATAGAGATGTGCTTTTCAAGATGATACAGAGCTATGTTGTTTATTTTTTAAGGACTTAGCACAAAAAAGAAAAATTAGTAAGTAAATGAATGAAGTGACAATAGTCAGTGTTAATTCTGGGAACTCTGCAGTGTTAGCCAGGAAGTGCCAAGACATGGATTCTTCTGCCTCAAGAGGGAGCTCTTTTCAGAATGAACTCCTGGCAGGAAGAGACTGCTCACCCAGGGACCATCCTCCCTGTTACGAAGTGAATGTTGTGTTTCTCCAAAATGCATATATTGAATCACTAATCCCCAAAGTGATGGTCTTTGGAGGTGGAGACTTTAGTAGGTGATTAGATCATGAAGGTGGGGCCCTTGTGAGTGGAATTAGTGCTCTTATAAGAAGAGACATGAGAGATGACATTTTTGCCCTTCAAATGAGGATACAGCAAGAAGGCAGCCATGTAAAAGTAAAAAAAAAAAAAAAAAAAAAAAGCTCTCACCAAAACCCAGGTATGCTGGCACCTTGATATTGGACTTTCAGACCCCAGAACTATGAGAAGTAAATTTCTGTTGTTTAAGCCACTCATTCTATGGTATTAGTTATAGAAGCCTGGGTTAAATATGATAATTCTCAGGACCTGGATGAATGAGAGTGATCACTGGCAAGAACTACATCAGCACAGAGTCTGTAGGTTGGAGGGACCAAGGACTGCCACTTCATAGACACGGCTACCGTGTGGCAGAGCAGGCTGGGGAAACCAAAACCATTTGTAGCTACCAGTTGATAAAGACCTAATAGAACTGATGTTTGAAATATGTTTTTGCTATTCAAGGTATGTCTCAAGAGCAACAAGAATCCCCACCATTAGAGCATATACTTTTTCCTGTAAGTATAACTGAAAAATTTAAGTGACTCTTATGAAAATGATTTATTGCTCACTCAATGAGCAATTTTCACACTGTGTATAACAAATCCTGGAGCACTTTTACAAACTGCCTTTATTGTTTTTATATAGCAGGCATGATGGAATCCCTCAGATTATAGATACTGCCAAATTTGACATTCTACTCTGAATCTATCTAGTGTTTCGATTGTCTGGTAAGAACCATTATGTTCTCAGAAGTCTTCACCTTTTCTTCATTTTTATTGTCAGCAACAGCAGCTGACTATCTTTTGGGAGCTACTTCTCATGCAGAAACAAAACTTTTGTTAGTTCATAAAAGTTAGGGTGTACTTGACAATGAAGGAGAGAGCGACTGAATAGTGTTGAGATGCTGATTCATAGATTTGGTTAGGATTATTTACTAGCTAAATTGCTAACTTGGTTCAGACCATTGATCCTGCAAAATATAGGATTGAAATTTGTGTCTTGAAAACACTGCAAAAAGTACAGGCCATGGACCTTCTGTGCCATTCAAAAATGGTCAAAACTGTCAATGCTAAATCCAAAAGGCTTGTAGATAGCAAATGTCTCCTGTAGTTAATATTTGTATATTGAGTGGCTGCAAAGGCAAAGGATAAGTAAATAGGAACATTTGCCAAGAGCAATCTAGAATATAAGCAAAAGGATTCAGGGCAGGTATGGACCCTTTTTAACCTGCTGGTTAATAGTTATTACCAGCTTCGCAGTATGTAGGAAATGGGATCTCAGAAGTAGAAACTCCTGTAAATTCTCTGTTGTTTGTGGTGTATTGACAAGCAGAGTGACCCAATGGTATCTTCATCATGGAAAAGGAACTTGGACATTCTCAAGAAATTATTTTGTTATCTTTAAGTTTCAAGTTAAAAAATCTCTTTAGGTATTTTATGAGGATAACCAAGCCAAGTGAATTCAAAATGATTATTGTAGTGAAGATTCTGATCCTCATAAAGACCCTATTAGAGGACCTCCCTTCTCTTGTAGAATTCTACTTTAGTTAGGTTTTTATTTCTTTCCTGTCTGGGAGGCCTAGCCATTACATATGCCCTCCCAACAGCAAGATATAAATACTGGAAGCTGTCTTTCCTATTGGTATACTTGTTTGACTTGTTTAAAAAAATTCAAATATCTAGAAGTCTAAAGTTATACACAGCCCAAAGATTGTTTACATTATAAGAAGTTCCTTTAAAAACCATTGCTCCAAAAAAGTACATTTTGTTAACATACTTAACAAAAGTTTTGGCTTACCAAAAATCAATTTTCAAACACCTTTTTGGTTGTAAACCTTACATGCTAGATCTAGCATGCATTTACTCAGTGCCCTTATTTTGCCCTAGATCACAGGCTTGTGCTTTCCACCTACTTCATCATGGTCCATATGGGCTTTGGCACTCAATCAACTTGTAATGACAATGATGCCAGCTGCCTCTTCAGCAACTCTATTCCCCTGTGTAACTCAGTACCTTCAATGACCCTTTTCCTATTCAAGAGTGAGATCTCAGGGGCTATGTAAAAACTTTCCTCCCCTCTGCCCTGGTGTGTGCCCAGGGGATTCCTGTTGACACTGACTTCTGAGCCTGCATGCTGAATCTGGCCTATGTTTGAATAGAGACCCCTAAGCCTTGATTCTGTTCTGGCTTCTCTGCCTACTTCCTTAGAGCAGGTGATTTGGAAGATTCCATGTTGGCATGCTGTCCCATTTCCCTTTATTCTGCATTAACTGCATGGATCAGACTCACCCTCCCACTCATCAGCATGTTCCAAGTGGGGCCACCCCACTTGTCCTGGCAGGGGTTTAGATACCCTAAGTGACCCTCCAGATGCTTGTGGATTTCAATTACGTTGGCACTTTATCAAGTGGATGCAAGAACATTCATGAGCCCACAGTTGAGGGAGGTGATGGAGCAGCTGCTCATCTGAATTCTCCTCAGGAGTACTTACCAGGCCTCTGGCAGCACTTGATTCACTCCCATTTCCAAATATGAACACTGATGGAGAGGTTGAAGTGAATGGAATCCTGCATCAGGGGAGGTGTCCATGCTCACTTCATTCACATGTTTGGCTATTAGTTGTAATTAAAGCTTGGTATGAAGTTACTTCTTCAAATATTGGGAGCATTACTGTCTACTGCATGGAGAGAGAGAGAGGAAGAGGCAGAGGCAGAGGAAGAGGCAGAGAGAGACAGAGAAGGAGAAGGAGAGATTATATTTTGTAGTTTCTTTCCAATGTTGGAGATATACTTTCATAATGGATTGTCATGCCTATGCCCTGAAGGCAAAGAAAGCTGGGAAAGGAAGGATGGAAACTTTCCTAACCTCAGGAAGGCTATTCAAACAGTATCGAGTAGCAGAAATGATAAAAAAAAATATCCTTGATACTGACTGTTTAGGCTATAGGGTCTGTTTTGTGCTTCAACAATGACTTTGAAATGGCAATAATGCCTTTCACTTCATGTCATTAGTGTCATTAGTATCTTAGGCTGCCGTCATCTTACATAATTTATTATTTTTTAAAAATTGACTAGATAGAAGAAAAAGAGCCTAGAAAGACGTTCTACTTTTTTAAGAGTATTTTTTATAAAAAAAATGGTACATGCTCATAATTTTAAAGAGTCAAGTGGTGTTAAAAGACATTAAAAAAAACTCCCAGCTGTCTCTTGCTGAACAGCTCTCCTCTGTCTCTCCAGAAGCAACATCTTTTAACTTTTAATCCTTTTTCTCCTGATGTTTGACTTTATATTTCTAAATAATAATGGATATACTGCTTTCTCTTTATTAATCACTTTTAGACTTTATTTATTCCCTTCCTATTATGGAGAGATGAGAATTTTAATTCTCTACTGCTGCTTTATCTCTCTTTACACTTACAATATAATTAGAGCACTATATAACTATATGTACTTTTTTGAGTATAACTTTAATACTGCCCACTCCTGAATTAAGAGTATACTATTTTATTTTCTACTGGAACAAATTGTTTTACCTAGAATTACTAATTATCTCATTTATTTTTATTTTTATTGTTTTGCTCCTAGAAATCTCTGGCTAAATCTTCCCACATCTTCATTTAGTTCTATAAAATTTTACTCAATTCAATTTTCTATATCTATATCTTGGAGTCTGCTCTCCTAGAGCCCTCCTTTCCTTGTTTCAGTAATAACTATTTGTTCTCTGAATGATTTCCGATTCTATGTGGAATTCCCTTCTATGTAGAACCTCCTATTTCCTTGATCCCATGTATCCCCCCCCTTTTTTTTTTTGGTTAACTGCATCGTTTTGGTAGAGCACGTGCTCCTGTACTATTCTGAGAAAAGGAAGCATAAGTGATAAATTGCCTGAGGCTCTGCTAGTCTTATTCCACTTTCAAAAGTGATCGATACTTTAAATGGGTATAGAATTTTATGTTGGCAACCATTGCACTCATTTGTAAGATATTGTTCTATTTTCTTCTAGCTTCTACTATTGCTGTTTCAAAATCCAATGCCATTTTTATTGTTGATTTTTTGTATGACCTTTTTTTCTCTCTGTAAGCTTTTAAGATCTTTTGAGATCTTCCTTTTATCTGTGATGTTCTGAAATTTCAGAATGACGTGATTTTATTCATTAAGTTTTGTATACTTGGTGGGCTCTTTTAAGCTGAACATTTGTATCTTTCAGGCCTGGGAAATTTACTTGTCGTATTTCTTTGAAAATTTCTTCCCCACCATTTTTTCTGTTCTTTCTTTTTGAATTTCTTCTAGGCAGATATTAGGACTCTTAGACTGATCCTCTACTTACCTTATCTCTCCTTTCCTAGTGTCCATCTCTTCATCTTTTTTGTTGAATAATTTAATAAAACTGGATACAATATTTAAAATTTAAAAGCTTATTGTTCTCTGCTTGTTTTCTTTAAGAAGATGGCAGCCTATCTATCTTTACTCTCTGATGTCATTAATTATAATTTTCTTGAAATTCTCTCCTGCATTGCCTCTGTTGGTATTTTTTATTTTTCTGATTCCTTTCTTCCTATTAGTTTTAGATTCTGTCTTTCAACTTGGCAGCTTCTCCCAAGTGCCTTCTGTCCATTCACATTTAAGAGTGAGGCACTAAGAAGGTGATTAGAATTGGCCTTGTTGACTTACAGAGTTTATTGTAGGGAAATTTGTTGGCCAGCCAGATTACTCCCAAATGTCATTATTTGTAGGTCTTTCCCCACACTTATGTTGTTTGTTTTCTTAAATCTTCTTGAGGAATATAAGGCTGACAGTGTTCTAAGGCTGGAATAGGGAAAAAGTTTGGAGGTCTCACCTTCAATATAGAGTGTTCAGTTAATTCTTCTTAATTTGAGTTTGACACCTCATGTACACTCTCCTCTGTGCCTGGCATCCCTGAGATGGAGCCAGTCTGGTTCAACTCATCCACAGAATCTATACTCTGTCTCCCAATGGGATGAAGGACAGTAACTGCTTAGCAGCACATATGATGGTTCTATTCTTGCCTTTGAGGCACTTGGTAATTTTAGTTTTTAAATTTTTCTTGGGTTCTTCAGGGTAAATTAGCTCTCCCTGGGTTATTTCTCTGAAGACACTTAGGTTTTACTTTACTTACCCCTGCTAAGTCATTTACCACTTCTTCCTCTGCTTTCTAGATTAATCTATTATTGTTCCAAGTTACAGGTAACTATTAGTTTCATAAAATGGAGTTGTGCTCTCTTTTCTTGTTCTCCTTGTTTTATAGTGTTTTTCTTTTTTTTTTTAGGTCTCCAGATGTTTTGTTTTTTAATTTTTTTCACAATAAATAATGTTTTTTTATGTTACAGTTTATTTAAAATTTTTAAAATTATGTTTATTGGGGTAACATTGATTAATACAATTATATAATTTTCAGGTGTACATTATAATTTGACATCTGTGCATTCTGTTGTGTGATTACCACCCAAAGTCCAGTTTCCTTCAGCTACCATATATTTAATCCCCTTTACCAACTTTACCATCCCCCTACCATCCTATATTTGACCCCCTTCACCCTGTCTACCTCTTTCCTCCTCCCTCACCCGCTACCCTCTAGTAACCACTAGTCCATTGTCCATGTTCATGAGTCTCTGTTTGTTTGTCCTATTCATTTGTTGCTTTTAGGTTTATGTCCCACATATAAGTGATATCATGTGGTTTTCTACTTTTTTAGTCTGGTTTATTTTGCTTAGCATGATTATCTTGAGGTCCATCCAGGTTGTCACAAATGGCAGTATTTCATCTCTTCTTATGGCTGAGTGATATTACATTGTGTGTGTGTGTGTGTGTGTGTGTGTGTGTGTGTGTGTGTGTTGTGTGTGTATTTTAGATCAATTCTTAGTTTTTTGAGGAACGTCCATACTACTTTCCATAGTGGTTGTACTAATTTTCAATCCTACCAGCATTGTATGAGGGTTCCTTTTTCTCTGCATCCTCTCCAGAACTGTTTTTCAATAAGAAGCTCCCTTTATAAACACAATTATATTATGTGCTAGAAATTGAGTGTGTGAGTTACCTAGGTTTATCTCAACAAGGTCCTTAAAGCTAGGGTGGCTGTATAACTTATTATCTGAACTGGGGTACTTCAAAGTAAGCTAGAAGAAGGAAGAGGGTTACACACGGAGAGAACAGGTATAAACTGGGACTGTCCTGGGACAACTGAAACATATAATCACCCTACATTGAACCCAAACTTTCTTTCAATCTCTAAAGAACCAGCTTCATTATATATATATATATATATATATATATATATATATATATATATATATATATATGATTCCCTTTTAAAATTAATCTTTGATGCAGTGTGCAGTATCCTTTATCTTGGCTTCTGGCATGAATCCACAAGGACTTGACTAGATAATGAGCTGAAAGACAGCTATTATGCTATACTCAAAATTGCCCCTCTCTTCCTAAGTCATTATTGTCTCAGACTTGTTTACCTCAATTCTTTCTTCCCTTGGGATAGATTATGTCCTAGGAGTCTCCTTAGTGCTTCATGCAAACTGAACCTTGGAAGGTTTGCCATATCAACCTTTCATTCATACCCAGAGGTGTTTGAATCATAATGAATACAGTTTAGGGTTTTAAGCCTGGACCTCTATGAGTGAATGCAGACTGATGCCTTGAGGTCTGCAGAAAAAAAGAGATGGCAGCAAGCTGAATTCACAAAGCAGCAAATGTAATCTGCAACCCTTTTAGCTTGCCTTACACAAACACACACACACACACACACACACACACACATCATTATCTTGAGACTGTGACTCTACTCTTGCACTCTGGCTCCCAAGCTATTATTACCATCCCTCAATTCATTATAGTTCAGTTTATTTCACAAAATATCCATCAGTGCCTATTGCCTGTCAGACATATGGGCGGATGAATTATTGTTATTAGGGATCCTATAGTCCAGCTAGGTATAGATGTAAGAGGGTCAATTGAAAGACCTTCATTCCAGGCAGTTCCCTTTGGCTAGACAGAGGAGGAAGAAAGAATCCCTTCTGGTGTGGGAGGAAAGAATTGGGGGTAGAGAGAAGAATCAAAGAATGGTAGAAACACCCAGAGAGGTTTGGGAAAACATAATTCAGGAAACTCCTTTCTTATTCTACATTTTTTGAGCCATATCCTGAGAAAAATTTAAGACTCTTAGTGATGCTCCGCTTTCACTATGATGCCTGATAGTGATGTAGATTAGAAATGGCTGAGGGAAGTATCCATATGACTGGGCCTGAGACAGTTTTCCAGTTCAACAGGGTCCATGCATAATGTCCAGGAATCAGTTTCTTGAGTTCTTCAGTGGAAGATGTGCAAGTGCTAGAGGAGTGACAAACTGAGGAGACCTTATGTTGGGATGGGGAGGCCACACCCTTCGCTGTGGATGCCCAAAGTAAACTGGGCAGAATTAGGTCACTCTGCAGTGGATGCCTGCATGATACTCAGCAGCCAGAATAGGTCAGCCATTCCTAAGAGTATCTCATTTATTACATTCATGATTAGAACAATGCCCATGCTCAAGGTAGAAGACAAGCCAAAAGCTGGTAAATGGTGTGGTAGGCTCCCATTTAGACAGAGGCCCAGAGCAAGAGAATAGAAGAATGGGCTAAAAAAAAACACAGAGGTAATAAGAAATAAGGAGTTGGATAAGAGAAGTACATGAGCACAAAATAGAGCTGGTTGGGAGAGTGAATGTAGGCCTGTGGGATTGTGACCATAGGCACTCTCTCTACTCCCTTGGTTGGATGTTGTATTTGTTTACTATTACTTTTGTACCAAGTTATCATAAACTTAATGACCTAAAACAAAATGAATGTATTACCTTACAGTTCTGGATGTCAGAACACCAAAATTACTGAGCTAAACTCAATGTGTTGGCAGGGCTGCATTTTTTTCTGGAGTCTGTAGGGGAGAATCCCATTTCTTGCCTTTTCCAACTTGTAGACTGCCTGCATTCTTTGGCTTGTGGCTCCTTCCTCCACCTTAGAAACCAGCAACATAGTGCTGACTCTTTCTCATGATTCCATCTTTTATTCTTTCTTTTCTGCCACCCCCTTTCACTCATTCTAGTGATTTCATTTAACCCACAGGATAATCCAGGATAATCTCTCTATTTTGAGGTCAACTGATTAACAACCTCCACTCTATTGCAATCTTAATTCTTCTTTGTCATGGTATTCTTAATCTTTAGGGCGTTCTCCCACAAATGGAGATCAGGGACCTAGAGTCATTCCCCTTTGGGGCTTCAGAGTCCTCTGCATTTAACCAGAGGATGAAGAAAGAGTATAGATGGTCATGCCTGGGAGGTGTTTATGGGCCCGTCCTAGAAGTGGTACATAAACTTCTGCTCACATTTTATTGGCTAGAACTCAGGTATTCCTATTTGCAAGGAAGGTCATACCTTATTGCAAAGGAGGCTTGGAAATGTGGTCTACTTTATGCCCAGGAAGAAAAGGAAATGTGTTTGATGAAGAGCAAGCCAGACTTGGCCAAGCATCTTTACTTAACTACCTTCTGCATGTGCTTTGATACTGTGATTTACTTTAGATCTTTTTGGAAATAGCTGTGCTGTAAATTAACTTAAAAAGACATATGGCCTGACTCTCTTCTTCCAGAATTTTTAAAAAATACAATATAAGGAAGGAAAGATTATTTAATACTCTGTTCTCTGTTCTCAGTTTGGGAAGTCCAACAGTAGTAACAGTCAGGCCATCAAAAGGCTTCTGAGCTTCTGATTCCAAGTTTAGAGATTTTCTTCAGGGTCAACTTTTTTTTTTCCTTTTCAAATGACCTCATTCTTCTGCATCTCCTTCATCACTGACCAACTTTTTATCTAGCTTGGTTTGAATTCAGGGGCGAGGCTTTGGTCTATGTATTCTTATTCTGATTTGGCACTGTTTCTTGCAATTTCTTCTTAGACCCACACCTTGCACCTGGTCAGCACTATCTCTCTGCTCCACTGATCTGGGGTAGGAAATGTTAAAGGCTCAGGAGTTCTGAGATAACCAATAGTGGGCACAGCCTTTGGCAGGTGGGCTTTGTTGGGTGGCAAGATCCTTATCTGGGCTCATGTTTACTCCTCCTCCCCCATGCCCTATCCCTTGGTCTGGCTGCCCTTGAGCACTCAGAGGCTACCCAACTGTGTTCTGATGGGCCATCTGTGGCCAAATTTGCTTTCTGGCAGACTTCTTTGCATAGCGACTTTTAAGCCCAATTTCTGTGACTCATCCAAGTTTCTGGGTTTCAAATCACACCCGGAATATTTACTGTCCCTCTTTAATTCACTATTTTCCACAAAATTGAAACGCTTATATTTCCCTGTCAATATACTTTTCTTTGCCTTTTACATAATAAAAAGCTTGAGTTTCAGCATTAATCATTGTGATTAATGTGATTCCACTAATAACCTTTTTCTACTTGGGAAGGTGCCAGTTACAACTATATTTTGTGTTTGGCCTTGGGCCAGTTTCTAACCCAATGATCCAAGTTTTCATCGGTTCCATGATTGCACAGCATGGACATTAACCTCTCCTGTACCCACTTTCTCCTGCAGATTTCAAACAGAGCCAGTTCTCCAGACCTCCTGATGACCCACCCTTGGATAAAATGATGCTAGCTACCCGGGGAGAGGAGATATACCTCTCTCACACTCTCAGTATACTCAGACACTAGCCTTTTCAATGACTCTTTATGTTCTCCCCAAAGATGATGTCAAGCCATATTCAGCCTTCATAATTTGGGCTTACCATTCACCCTTATAATTAATAATGGAATGTTGCCAGACACTACTTTTTAAAAGAATATTCTTCAAGGAGAATATTCAAAGGACTCTTCAGTATAAACTCTTCACAAGCTCTGGACTTCTTTCAGACACAGTAGAGGAAATAGTTTAACTCTTCAGAGAGATAATATGATATAGGGGAAAAAACATGGTCTTAAAGGTCAAGATTAGTTCTGTGACCTTGAGAAAATTATTTAACTTCTGTCAATCTCAATTACCTCATTTGTGAAATGGGACTAATGATTATCTATCTTGCTGGAATGGGATTAGAATTAAATTGAATAATATAGCTAATGTGACTAGTAGTTCCAAATAGTCTAAGTAGTCTAAAAACTTTCCCAGTAGAAAATACTTAGAAATGCTGAGTAGAATATAACAAACATACTTTTAAATGCCTTGAAAGTAAGTGGTGGGGATACTCAAGAGCTAAAAACAGAGGGAACTGAAAATGAGGACTGATGGTTCAGCAACTTTGGGAGGTGGGAATTTACTCTTTCTGGTAAATAAGCTTGCGTAAAGATGGGAGAAGAAGCCCTTGTGCAACAAGAGTTGAAACTGACACCAGTGAAGAAATCTGGGGGCACTTAAAAGGCTATGCCTTTGGAGAAATTATATTAGAGAAAAGTCTATCCACTGGCACAGATACTGTAGTAAAATTTGTCTCCTCTTCTGTTCTGAGTGGGGGGTAAATTTCCTCTTGAGAATTTGTAACAATGTTTCTTCATAATAAACTCTTTGTATAAGTTTGGAGTTGTAAGTCACACTACCTGTATGTTCTTGGGAGCCACTAAACTGAAAAATGAACACATCACTGGTTATAGGCAGGTGATACCCTTGGAATGACTATAAAAACACATGAAAAACTGCCTTAGAAAGCTGGATAGATTCTTAACTCAGGCTACTTGGTATTTCCAAAGATGAGCCCCACCAAAATTGAGTTCAAAAACCTGCAAAATTACAAAATGCACACGAAAATCATCTGCCACATCTAAGAGTCATCAGACAAAGCATACAGCCGGCTTGGAGCCCCATGAGCTTTCAATCACAGAGTTACTAGATGGAGACCATGAAATGAGTATACTAAAAAAACCATCAATGTTATAATAGAAAGAAGTGAGCATATAGGAAAAGAATGAAGTAGGATACCAAAGAGAACTTGTAGAAATGAAAAATGCAGTTGTTGAATTTAAAACTCAGTGGGCAGAGTAAAGAGTGAATCAGCTACAATGGTGAGAATCTGAGTGACTCAGACACTTGCAATTAGTAGATGCTTAGAAATTTCCAGAGAGCTCTCTTTGGGAAACATTGAGATGTTTATTTTCCCTTCATAGTATTCTCTGGAGGTGAGATGGGATTGGAAATGTCCATGTCTATTTTCAATCAGCAAATGAAATTGTGAGTCAAGTTTAATGTGTCTTTAGTACAGCTGACCACCGCTCTGGGGTCGTTTTCTCTATGGTGGTACTTTTTCTTTCACCTTATTTCATTCCTAGCAACACCAGGAGTATATGGCCTTATGCTTTCACTCCACTCCTCTTACTAGAACGCCATCTCATAAAAGGACTTTACAGATTTACATACCAAAAGCATAGGGTGCTGGAAAATGATGGGGATTTGGAATCAGAAAACCTGGGCTTGAGTAGTGGCTCCATCACTGAAGAAGTATCTATAAAATCAAAATCAAATTCTCTTTTCTTACTCTACAGAGTTACTTATAAGATCAGATAGATCCTGTTGCGACAGTTTATTGTAAATGGCAAAACACATTACACGAATATGATGTCGCTATTATTGCTAGTCATGCTAAGGAATAATCAGAAGGCTTAGGAGCTATTTATCTCAAGTCTATTTACTTTTGATGGGGAAGTCTATAAGCCAAATGAACAGGTCTTTTATGATGAGAGTTCAGACATTGGTGGGTAACATGGGAAGCATTTTACTGAGCCTTCTCAATAAGCCTGAAATCACACCAAATAAGCAATTATCTGCTCTGTGCAACTTCTAGCTCCTATTTACACATGTGCTTTGAGGGCAGGGTATGTAGGGTGGTAAATGACTCTGCATATCAAAATTTACTTTTGGAAGAAAAAGTTGAGCTTAGGAAGGGAAAGCATTTGTATCTTAGTTCAACCCCAGCACAAGTGAGTTGTCATATTTGAGTATTTTCATATGCTTGTTATCCATTTGTACTACCTAGTCAGTGAATGTTCATGTTCTTATTCTTTGCCAGCTTTTAAAATTTCTGTTGGGTTGTTGGTTTTTTTTCTTATTGATTTTGCAAGTGCTCTTTACATATTAAAAGTATTATGCCTTTATCTGTAATATGATTTATATTTTTTCCCAGTTTATAATTTATCTTTTAACTTGGCTAATATTTCAAAGATTTAGGAATATTTTTATGCAGTTAAAACTGAAAGTGAAAACTTCCAGGCTTTGTGCCATTCTTATTTTCTCACATGAATTCTTATAAAGCTTTTGTGGTTGCATTTCGAAGTGAGATGTAAGATATGGGTCAAGAAAAAAGTGAAGAAGCACTTTGTATTCAGATAAAATTTTTATTATTTTCCTTGTCTAATGACCTTTTAGAGGTCTGAGCAATCTCTCTCCTTTCAGAAACATCAACGATTTCTCAGACTCTTCAATAGATCTGGGTCTAGCCTGTGCAATTTACATGGGAAAGGGGCATGTTTTATTTTTTTATTTGCTGTCCTTCTTGGAGAATTATTACCAACAGAGGCCAGGTTTTTCTATTACTAAATATCTAAAATATTTAGTGGGTGGTATAAAGCCATAGATGCATTTCAAAACCCAATTTATCAGCCAATCAGAGGCAGTTAATCTGATACAGTGGAAGGATGTGTAAGCAGAGCTGAAAGAGAGGGAGGGAGTGAAATTTCCCTGGACTGAACAGGGTTTTCCCACAATCATGTAACTAGTAAAATAGGTCCCTGATGCATAGAGCGATGGGCCCCTCTTGCATGTTGCAAATAGAGCACTCCTCCTTTTTCCAGTTCTTTGGAAAGTGAGTTTAGTTAAGTGAGGGTGAGGTTCATGAATGGAGAAAGTGGGAGGAAAAAAATGCCACAGACCCCATAGTGTTACATATGTGAGCAAGACTATACATGTTACCCTAAGCTTTTCTTACTCTTCCCTTCTCTTCACTTCTTCCCATTTTTTTTTTTTACTTTTCTTTTAGAAGTTTTCCTGATAGTCTATGTGTAGTGGTGGTGGCACTTCTGTCTTTCTTGTTCCTTTTGGAGATTATCTCATCTTTGATTTCCATGGGTGATCTCTCACCCTAGACACAAATGTGCTGGTCACGTGCAGCCCAAGGGCTTTGCTGTAGTGGATCAGTTATGTCATCTTAGAACCGCTATGGCCTTCCAACTTCTCTTTAGAAAGAATAGAAGGAGCTATTTTAATTTTAATTAATTAATTTTTTTAAATTTGTTAAATTTATTTGGGTGACACTGGTTAATAAGATATATGATAGATTTTTTCCTGTATCATATATATTTATATATATGTCCAAATATATACACATAATTATATATAAGAATATTAATATACATACATTATTCAACAAACTGAATATGTTAGCAAATGTTATTAGAGGGTAAAATTATTCATATTATGAGAGAATTTTTCACATTACCAAAGGATAACAGGATCCCTTTCAATGACATCTTTTTAAGTGTTTGTTTATAGATCATTTCATACTTAACAGAAAAACTAAAAGCTGAGATGTTCCATATTACTAATTAAGAATTAATCAGAAACAAAGATAAAACAAATATGAAAGTATAATAATAAAAAAATTATATTTGAGTTAATTTTTTTTAACTAGGCAGGAAATTCAAACATTATGTATCTTGGTTTAATGCCAGATACCTAGCTAACCTAATAGAATAGAATTGAACACATTTCTCACAAAACATCATTCTTTCCATGAAACTTTGTATTTTCTCTCTATTTCTATTAAAAGCCCCTCTGTCCTCTTGAACATCCAGACTTGAAATCTTTTATCATCTTTTCTACCCCCACCCCAATATTCAATTGGTTCTCAAACCTTGGGTGGGTGGAGTTGGACATGAAGAAAAGGATTGAAAAGTGAATTCATCCAGTTATTCTCTGAAACCTCAATCACACATGCTCTTTGGTCTGGCCACTCATTAGCTGCCTGCATTGCAAATATCAATTTCTGTGATGGTGACTTTTGAGGCTTACATGATTATTTTGATGTATTAATTCTGGAGACCAAACACCCCAATTACAGCCAACAGTACACTTTTAATTGGGACACAGAGGTAATAGGACTTTCTGTTGCCATAGTTTCAGAGTCACAAATTTGGTTAGCTGCCTAAAGTTAAATTTATTTTCAGACTTAAGACATTACTGACAGTGAACTCTGGTAACTAAGGGACATCTGCTGTTCTGGTAGAAGTGGAGGGTGATATTGACTCTTAGTAAAATCGGGCTCTTAGGCAGGGCCCATTCTGTAATGGCGTTAGAGTATGACTTCAGTTTCATAACCTTATGTTGTGAGTAATGTCTAAAGAGGAAATATTAACCTATACCTTAATGGGAACTTTGCTTATAGACTGTTGTTCTGAGTAGCAGAAAAAAAAAGTTAGAAAAAAAAAGGTAAGGGGGACTTCTAAGCAAGTTAGTGACTTTAGTGCCTGGATCTAGTTCCTGCCATTGGAGAATGATAGAAATGGCCAAGGGGATAGAAAGAAGGAGAAATTTGCAGTAGACACTAGGAATGCTTATAGCCACTATAGAAACCATAGACTTTCTGCTAAATATAAATCAAAAGAAGGCCTGATGGGATTCATGACTCCTTACATGCTTAAAACCAGCTTGCCTGGGAGATGAGGAGACTTCTTCAGAATTCAGCAATACCCTTTCATTTTAAGGGATGCCAGCTGGAGACAAGGGTAGACTGCAGGCAGTTAGAGAGTCATAGCTGGATACTACAAGAATAAGCCCATTAGTTGTCCTGTGCCAGCCTAGTATGTAATCACAGATTGTTCTTGGCACAGATGTCTCTGTCAGGCAAAACATGGAGGCACTCCTCAGCCAACTCTTGGTGGCCATGCCAACATGGCAAAGAAAATCATAAACATAGAGATAAAACTTCTGCTATCATATCTTACAGAGTCAGCTCCTTCCCTCAGTCTGCTGGATCTCTGGAATTCTGCAGAAAATCTAAATTTATCTCTCTTCACTTTAACAGGGTTGAAAGACTGGTTAAAAACTGAGCTATGAAACTCTTTCAGATTCCAAAATAAGGAAATTACACAGACCATATTCTCTAAGTACAATACTATTAATAAATAAAAGTTGAAATAAAAACTCAACCACTTGAAAATTATAAACAAGCATAACAAATACAAAACATTCACTTAAATAATTCTTAGGTCAAGGAGAATATAAGAAGTACAATTAGAGTCTAATTAGCCAATAATGACATTGAGGACATTAGATACCAAAATTTATAGGATATGGCTAAAATCGTATTTAGAGAAAATGCATTCTTTTAAATACCTTGTTTTTAGAGGCAGAATAAATTGCATACAAGTATTAAATTTAATAATTAGGAAAACAAGATATACCTAATGTTAGCAAACAAAAATTATAGCAGAGTTTTAAAAACATTTGTGATATAATAGACAAGTTACTAGCAGCTCAAATTAAGAATTAGAAACATAAGCACACAAAATGAAGAATTAGAAATAGAGTATAATAACATATTAACAGGGGATATAAAATTCTACTACATAGCAACAAATTTGAAATTCAAAGAAAAACATGATTTTCTGAGAGAATATAAATCACTATAATTGACCCAAGAAGAAGTAGAAACTATCAATAACCCATTAATCAAGGAAAAAGTTTTATTGATTTTTATTGTTATAGCTTTATTAAGATATTATTGTCATGTATATAAGCTTAAGGTATACAATATGATGATTACATATATGTATATACGATTAACACAAAATGATTACAATAAGGATAGTTAACAGCTCTGTCCCCTCATGGTTTTTTTTCATACCATTATAAAAGAGACTCCAGAGAGCTCCCTTGCCCTTCTCCTGTGAGAAGACAGCTGTCTATGAACCAGGAAGTGGGCTCTCACCAAACACTGAATCTGCACACGCCTTGATCTTGAACTTTCCTATCTCCAGAACTGAGAGAAATAAATTTCTGTTATTTAAGCTCCCCAGCTTATGGTATTTTTATTATAGCAGCCAAATTGACTAAGACAAAGACATTAACAGAAAAACTGGTGAAATCCAAATAAAGTCTTGAATTTGATTAATAGTAATCTAATAATTTCAGTGACTTAGTTTTGACAAATGCACCCTGGTAATATAAGAGATTAACAGTGGGGAAAACTAGGTGAGGGGGATACTGAAAATAACTGCACTATTTTGGTAACTTTTCTATAAATCTAAAACTATTCTAAAATTACAACTTTATTTAAAAATAGAGCTAATATTACCTAACTTTCACAGATATTGTGGTGATTAAGATAATACTATAAGTAAAGAGCTCAGAACATAACAGATACCCAATAAAAAATAGCTGTGATTGAATTGGCCTCACCTTAGGTTGGAGATATCCTTTCTCTCCCCATAGGTGAAGTGCCTTTCAACAAACATTAATATAGGGAATAGAATAGGTGCAGTGGCTTTTTTTTTTTTAAATCTCATTCTGAGTTCCTTTCTCCTTTCTCTCAGTTCTGCCAAGGCCCCTCCCAAGAGAAGAGCAGCAGAAGCCTGACTTTTTAGTAGTTTGGACCAAGATTTATTGTCAATAACCTAGTAAGTAATAGCTGTTTACATTCCTTGTCCCTTCAGTGTCTCTCTCTATTTTTATATTTCAGATATAAGTGAGATTATATGGTATTTGTCTTTCTCCGTCTGACTTATTTCACTTAGCACAATGCCCTCAAGGCCTATTCACGTTGTCACAAATGGCAGGATTTTCTTCTTTCTTACAGCAGAATATCATTCTACTGTGTACATATACCACATTTTCTTTATCCATTTGTCCATTGATGGACACTTAAGTTGCTTCTATGTCTTGGATATTGTAAGTAATGCTGCAATGAACATGAAGGTACATATATCTTTTCGAGTTAGTGTTATTGTTTCTTTTAGGTAAATACCCAGAAGTGAGATTGCTGGCTTGTATGGTAGTTCTATTTTTATTTTTTTGAGCAACTTCCATACTGTCATTCATAGTGGCTGCACCAATTTACGTTCTCACCAACAGTGCACAGAGTTCCCTTTTCTCTGTATCCTCACCAACACTTGTTGTTTTTTGTCTTTTTGGTAATAGCCATTCTAACAAGTGTGAGGTACTATGTCACTGTGGTTTTGATTTGCATTTTCCTAATGATTAATGATTGTTGAGAACCTTTTAATGTACCTGTTGGCCATTTGTAGCTCTTCTTGGGGAAAATGTCAATTTGGCTCCTCTGAATAGATATTTTCTTTTTTAGCTATTGAGTCGTATGAGTCCTTTATACATTTTGATATTAAATCCTTATCAGATATATGATTTGCAAATATTTTCTCCCATTTGGTAGGATGCTTTTTCATTTCGTTGATGGTTTCCTTTGCTGTGCAGAAGCAAAAGCTTTTTAGTTTGATGTAGTCCCACTTGTTTGTGTTTTCTTTTGTTGTCTTCATTTTTGGAGTCAGATCCAAAAACTCCTCACCAACACCAATATGAAAGAGCTTACCACCTATGTTTTCTTCTAGTAGTTTTATGGTTTCATGTCTTACATTTAAGTCTTTAATCTATTTTGAGTTAATATTTGTGCATGGTATAAAATAGTAATCCAGTTTCATTCTTTTGCATGTGGCTGTCCAATTTCCCCAAACCATTTATTAAAGAGGCTTTCCTTTCCTACCTAATTTATGCCTTTGTCATAAATTAACTTACCATATTTGCTCGGGTTTATTTCTGAGTTCTCTTTTCTATTTCATTGGTCTATGTGTGTTTTTATGCCAATACCATACTGTTTTGATTACTATAGCTTTGTGATATAGTTTGAAATCAGGAAATGTGATGCTTCCATCTTTATTTTTATTTTTTAAGATTGTTTTGGCAATTTGGGGTTATTTGCAGCACTATAAGAATTTTAGGATTGTTTGTTCTATTTCTCTAAAAATGCCACTGGAATTTTGATAGAGATTGCATTGAATCTGTTGATTACTTTGAATAATATGGACATTTTAACAATATTAATTTTTCTAGTTCATGAGCATGGAATATTTTTTTTATTTGTGTCATCTTTAATTTTTTTCCAGCAATAGTTTTTAATGTATAGATCTTTCATCTCCTTTGTTAAATTGATTCCTAGCTATTTAATTCTTTTTAATGCAATTGTAAATTAGATTATTTTCTTAATTTCTTTTTGAGTTATCATTACTAATTATTTTTCTGTGTGATCTCCAGCAAATTTACTCATATGTTCATAATCTGCATTTTCTCACCTTTTGAATGTGATCATAGCAAAAACTCACAGTGCTGTTGTGAAAATTCAGTAAGACTACATGTGCATGCACCCATTTCTGTGCCTGATGTATTGTAGGCATTGGGAAAGGACAACCATGTCTCATGGATGTACTTAGTCAGATCCACAAAATGTTGGCATTGCTTGCATATGGGGGCATGGCTTTCATGAAAGAAAAACCTATATTCTCTTTATGCTGCCTTCCAGGGGAATGAGCATAAAATATTTCCACTACAAAGTAGTGATCCTATGTGGAAAGTCATGTGTGCAAAGTAGTGGATGTGTCTTACCAGCAGTGATAAAATGAATCCCATTTCACAGCTAAGTGGGTGGCTCTCTCACATCAAGAAGCCTTTCATTTTTCTCTCTATTAAGTTTCATGACAGGTGGAATAGTATCTTATTTTTTAATGGCTATTGTATCCCTATATACTACTACAATTACTGGAACATAGGAGGTACTCAATCAATAAATATTTGTGAAATTGATGAATGGAACATGAGTAGGGAGAAGTTGGCCTGGACAACTTCTTAGGAGCAAGATCATATTGTCGAGCTCACATGGATAGGAAAGGAAAATTTCTGTCTTGGTGAACTTTTCCCCATCAGTTGGAAACTCAGGGCTATTGTTATTGTTGTTGTTGTTGTTAGTGGTGGTGGTGGTGGTGGTACAAGGGGAAGAGCAAGTGGACTGCTAAAAAGACTTTTGTCACTTTTATTTCCAGAGAGAAGCCAGCTCTCACTAGTGACATTTTAGTATATGTGCTACCAAAGTGAGCACTCTCACTAGTGACATTTAAGGGTACAAAAGGTTGTATAGGGATCTCCTCACATCAAACATGGTTGCAAGGGTTCCTCAGAAACCACAGGTCCCTACAGCAGTACCCACTGGACTTCAGATCATCGCATGATTTGTGTAATTTCAGTTACGTGAGAGTATGTCATTCCTTCCCTGTCTTTAGTTAAGTAAGCATTTTACTTGTTTCCAAGCAGTTACTGCAAAAGGATAGATACAAAGCTTTAGCTCAGTTATTTGAGAGCCATCTGGGTTTTAAAAATGTTGTGTTACTAGAAATTGATGGATAAACCACTGTATGCTTTCATTTGCTGGACATGTGCAGCCAAGTGGAACAGACAGTGCTTTCCTTGGTGGTAATTGTCCACTTATTTTCTTGTTTTTCATTCTATTCCAGGGCTTGGAGTAGGACGAGCCATTTAAGAGACATAATCCATTAGCAGTTTCTTAAAAAGAAGGAGAAAGAAACTAATTATTAATGATCTAGAATGTCTGATATTTTATGTATAACTTGAGTTATTTGATTCTTCCAGCTCATTTAAGAATTGATCCAAAATGTTCTTCTATGAACTACAGGAAGTCCAAAGTCTTTCCCCTAATTTATGCAAATTTTCTGGGTGCTTAAGTTCTCATAGTCTGCTCTTGTTCTGAGTTCATTTTTCTGCTGAAAACATTGAATGTTTGGATATCTTGCTCCTTTTGAGGCACTGTATCAACCTACATGTGGTACAGTTCTCTGTATGGTCTCCCCACCACCCTCCAGTTGCAAAGGGCTTTTCTGTTTGGGCAGAAGATATTACTGAAAGTTGAGGAATGGGAAAAGAGTTTTAGCACAATAATGTAAGCCACCTCAAATTTACTGTTAGATTTCCCTATTTTAATGTCTATTTTTGTCACCATTAAAAGGTTTGTTGTTAAGCTTGCTTACTTTTTCACTTAGCTTCCTGCTAGCTCACGAATTTTTTCCTCTCCAGTTAAGATTTCATTTATCTAAATGGCTTTAAATATATTATTCTTCCCTATTTAATTACACATACTAACACATTTAGTACATGACAACTGCATGAAGTATGTACTGCTATTCTCATCTTAGAGATGATATCTTGGAGCACAGAGAGGTAAATAATTTAACTTAGGTCACATGGCTGGTTGTTGATAAATTGGATTTCGGACTGAGGTTTATCTAACTCCAAAGTGTATGCTCTTTCAGTTTTTCTTTTTGTACTTATAAATGTGATTGCTTTTGAAAGCAGCCTTGGGGAGTCCCAGACTTTACCCTATTTTATCATAGAGAACCCCAGTCTTTGAAGTAACTGCTTGAACAGCACTACATTCCTTTGCTGATTTGCTGACTTGTTTGTGCATTCATTGTGCACTCTGAGTGTCTCCTACCAAGTGATAAGCTTTGTGCTGGATTCTAGATACTTCAAATGATCCAGAAATGGGACTTCGAAGAAAAGACTTATGGGTGGGAGAAGATAATGTTGTTCTGAAGAGTTGGCTATTTTTGATTAGCTAAGGATCGACTCATCAGTCCCCACCTGTACACAAGACTGCGTAATTGGAACAGGACAAATGGGAAGGGATCTCAGCCCTTTATGAGTTTTAGTCATGTGTTATCAGAAGAGGATACAATGGTTCAGTGGAGAGGGTAACTCAGGGTACAACACAAAAGCTCTGATTGGAGCTGGGTCAACCTAAGAAAGAGAGTCCCTTAACACCAAGTCCCATCCCCATCTCACTGTACACCATACTACTTCTACCTGTTAGGCTTTGCCTATAGGATTCTTTCAGTACTGTGACGTTCCACCCACCAACACATAAGACTCACTACACAGTGGAAGTAAATGGTGGACAAACGCCAGTATAAAAAGATGTTCAGCTTTACTAGCTATTAGGGAAATGCAAATCAAAACTGCAATGAGATATCGTCTCATACCTGTCAGAATGGCTGTCATCAACAAGACAAGTAATAGCAAGTGTTGGAGAGGCTGTGGGCAAAAAGGAACCCTCATATACTACTGATGGAAATGCAAGTTGGTAGAACCACTATGGGAAATAGTATAGAGGTTCCTCAAAAAGCTAAGAATTGAATTACCACATATCCAGCAATCCTTCTTCTGAGTGTTTACCCAACAAACATGAAGACTTTTATCCACAAAGATAGATGCACCCTGATGGTTATAGCAGTATTATTCATGGTGACCAGGACATGGAAGCAACCAAACTGTCCTATAACAATTTGATGATTAGATAAAGAAGATGGGGTACATATATACAACAAAGGGAGGGGGGAAGGGGAAAGTAGGGATAAAAAGGATCAAATATTTGGTGACGAAAAGAAATCTAACTTTGAATGGTGAACATAAAATGCAATATATATAAAACATTCTACTGAATTGTACACTTGAAAGTTACTTGATTTTATTAATCAATGTCACCTCAATATTTTTAAAAAAATACCAGACAAACTTTTGGGTTTGAAGGCCTTGGAAAACTTAAAGATAGTTGAAAGTAGAGTTTTGTAAATAACTCTAGAGGTGG
Source organism: Macroglossus sobrinus (assembly GCA_004027375.1). Classification (NCBI taxonomy): domain Eukaryota; kingdom Metazoa; phylum Chordata; class Mammalia; order Chiroptera; family Pteropodidae; genus Macroglossus; species Macroglossus sobrinus. The sequence goes on along the minus strand of PVKZ01000317.1, from coordinate 935,392 downwards.
GGAAGAGGAAAACCCACAAGAAGGGAGATTATTTATCTTAAGAAAAAAGATAGTTTGTATGCAGTTGTGTAAAATAAACTGAATTTTAGTCCCTTCTTCATTTGTTTCTTCAAGATCGTAGGCAAGTTGCTTTGTCTCTCTAAGCCTCAGCTTTATTTGCAAACCAAAAATCTTCTGAACACTTCTAGACCTGACATTTTCTAATTGTGGAGACAAGAATCCACTATTGCCCACTATTGCCTGGGAAGACTTGGTGCTCTGCTGTTATAAGGAGGCATTTATTTTGCTCTCTGGCTAGTTCTGCCCTCTTTTTCTTGCTGTTGCTAAGATGGATTTCTTGTCCCTCACCTGGAATCGCCTTCCATCTATTCCCCCTTTCAGTTCCCCATTCTTTGTCCTCCGATGGAGAAACAGGCCCATGGTGGGAATTGGAGCTGCCTGTGGCTGAAGGAGGCTCTGCTCAAATTACCACAAAGTTCTTAAACCACGTGCCTATGGAAGTATTGATTCTGATTTTATTTTCTCCTTTTGGTTAGGAATCTTAATTGAACTGTGGGTAGCCACGATTACCACGGGCTCACCCCTATTAAGCCCCAAACACACTCCCCTGAATTTTCTGCTCAATCAATACCATCTAGTTTCAATGAGAAGAGAAAGGTTACAAATTTTATATATAAGGTGGGTATTGAAAAATTCCTGTGGTCGACTCCAGGTCAGCATCCAATTCACAGCACTTTTATGAGAGTAATTCTTTCAGAGAAAGATTTTTCAGCCCATAGAAGTGACTTTCACAGGGTAGGGGGGCCATCTGGGATGTCAGCATGAAAACTCTTCTTCGTATAAAAAGCTGATGGGAGTGGAAAGAGGCAGCCAGGCCTATCTGTGTCTGGCTGATTTTGGAGTGAGGAAGAAGCTGATAGTGTGGACACCAGGTGGGTACTGCCAGATACCTGGAGGGAATCTTCTTTCTGTTCCCTCTCTGTTCTCTTTAACCACCAGCAGGGAATAAGCCACCATTAAGTCTCTCCTAGCTAATGGTCATACAAACTCTATTTAATTCACCCAGTAACTATTGAGTATCTACTGTTAGCCAGGTGAGGGGTTCTGATGATGATTCATCTTACAACAATCCTGTATATTAGGTTTCATCATATCTAAGGCTTGAACTCTTCTCTTGTTGCAAAGCTTGTAAGAACTTTGCTTCTGGAGTAAGGTGTGTTAATCTGGGTCCCTCAAGAAGCAGACACCAAGACATGCAAGAGATTTACTGGAGAAACACTGATGGGAAAATGGGAAGGGAGCCAGAGAAGGCTGGGAGGGCCATCAGACTATGATGCATGTCTGACCCCTAAGTGGGAGAGAGGGAAGGAAGGAATAAAGGAAAGGAGAAAGGGAGGAAGGGAGGAGGGGATGGAAAGAAGAAGGAAGAAAGCTGCAGCACAATTCTAAAAATGTTTCAACAAGACTGATGGGGAATTTCAAGTGAAAGTCATCCTGAAAGGAGTGTCACATCTCCCAAGACCAAGCCTGCCATACACAGTCATTGACTAGGAGCAGCCTATGGCACATGTCACTTTCTATGCAAGTGGTGATGGATTTCAGAGCCCAGCATCAGGGCTGTTGGGTCAATTACACTCCCAGTAGCAAGAGATCTAAGAGGTACAGCCACAGTTCAAATCCATTTTTGCTACTCACTATTTGGGTAACTATGAGCCAGTCAAGTAATTTCTTTAAGCCTCAACTTTCCTCATCTCTAAAATAAGATAATTCATATCTCATAAAATTATATGGAGGAATTGATGAGTTGACGGATATAAAACAAAACATTTTGCACAGTGCTTTGCATAGTGAGCTCTTGATAAATGGTTAACAGTTATTAGATTTTATTATATCAATGGGTCCAGATTTTTTTTTTAATGAAATGTTCCTTGAAACTTAAATACACAAAATGGATTGGTGTGGAGCATTCTGGTTGAGTGGTTGTGAGAGGTCCTGTGTGATGGGGCTCCCCTATACCTCTATGCTATTCCTGAGGAACCCTAGAGATTGGAAAAATATCAAGTGAATCAAATCATACACATATTGTGTGTATTTGAATTTTTATGTTGACACTTAAAAAAAATTTTAATTAATATACAGTAAGATTGACCTTTTGAGAGTATACTGTTCTATAAGTTTTAATACACGTATAGATTTGTGTCACCACTACTATGATATAAATACAGACGAGTTTCATTAGCTGCCTCTTCATCATCATACCCTCTTCCACTCCTAACCCCTGACAACCAGTGATTTATTCTCTGTCACCGTAGTTTGTTCTTCTGAGAACAAATATATATTATTTTTTATATATTATTCCATCTTTCATTCAGCATAATACTTTTGAGATTCATCCAAGTTGTTATGTGTATTAGTAGTTGATTCCTTTTATTGCTGAGTAATATTCCAATGTATGGGTACAGCATGGTTTGTTTATTCTCCTGTAAATGGAAGTTTGGGTTGGTTCCAATGCACATGATTGGAGGTGCTCAATAAATGCTAGTTGCTATTATGGAGGCTAAGAATGGGAACTCATGTTTCTGTGCACTATAAGGGATTCCTGTATGTCTTCTTTTTAAATAAATCCTTTGCTTTTTTTTTTTTACTCCAATAATTTTCCTGCTTATAAGTCACTGAACACAATATATCAAAATTTATTTCCCTTGGGTTTCAGTGGTTCATTAGGGGAGGCAGCTGTCTGGTAACTTCTTTTCTTTCTCAGTTTCTCTCTCTCTGGCTAAGTGCCTCTCCCCAAGGTCATATTTCCCCCCTAGTCATAAGCAGTGGCTTCAGAACTAAATTGTATCATTGATTGTAGCTAAATGCACACCTAGGACTGTAGCTTGTGGCACTTAATTTCTCTCCCAGACGCTTCTACTTTATATTCCTAAGTCACTCATCAACAGTGTGCCTTTACACATCCCAACTGACACTCTTTAAGCATTTTAGTGACTCTGACCTCATCCTTTATTTAGCAACTTCATCATTTCTGTCCCATGCTGTTAAAAATTCGTCTTCACTAATATCAACATCATTAGGATTTGTTTGAGTAATGAAGACACAAATGCTATTTAAAATTGCAACTGGAGTCCAAAGAAGGTGGAGCTGGTTCAACTGAAGGCCGTCCATCCTGCTGAGCCCCCAAGGGCTTTGTCTTGGTTATACAATGTTGAATCTGGAGCAGAGGTTGTTGTTAGGAGCTGGGAGAAGTTGCAAGCCTCTGCTTAATGGAATGAGAAGAATAGAGCAGTCCTAGAGAGTGAGGACCAGTTACTGGAAGAAGACAAGATAATAAACTGATTTAATTTGGTGAAAGCACAAGTTTGGAGCCAGAGAAGTGCAGTTCCCCTCCTTGTTCCCACCACTTTTTTGCCACCAAGAACCCACGTCATGTTGAGGAATGAAATGAGGGGTGTTATAGACTGAATTGTGTCCTCCCCAATTAGTATGTTCAAGTTCTAACTCCCAGTACCTTAAAATGTGACAGTGTTTGAAGACAGGGCTTTGACACAGGTGATTATGTTAAATGAGGTCATAAAGGTGGGGCCCTAATACAACAGGAGTGGAGTCCTTATAAGAAGATAAAGAGACATCAGGGATCAGTGTGCAGAGAAAAGGCCTTGTGAGGACAGAGTGAGCAGGTGGCCATATACAAGTCAAGGAGAGAGGCCTCAGAAACCAATGCTCAGAAACCAACCTTGCTGGCACCTTGATCTTGGATTTCTACTTTCCAGAACTTTGAGAAATAAATCTCTGTTTTTTAAAGTTACCCAGTCTATGGTACTTTGTTGTGGTAGCTTTAGCTGACTAAACAAGTGGTTAGGCAATCTCTGAGAGAGATTGTGAGACTTAGATCTCAAGAGTCAGGGACATCTCAGCTGACATCTAGGATATCTTTGGTAAGAAATGATGTGTCCATCCTGTTTATATAGAGCAGGACAAAGAAGAGACAGCTGAGTTATAGGGGGCAAAGCACTGAAATATAGAGCCAGAAGACCCAGCTACTCTCCTGGCTGAGACACTTACTAGCTTGTGATCTTGGGCAGTGATTTCTCAGAGCCCTATTTTTCTCTAGCAGTAACATGAAGATAGTAACCATTGTCATGACTGCTTTATAGAGTGTGGATCCATAGAGAGTACATGAAAGCTTGCTATTACTTGGAAAGCATGCTAAATTTTCTAGCTTCATTTAACTTTTATTCACATCCTAGTGATTAGTCTTCTCAAGCTCCATCTCTTGGATTCTTTCTCCAACATAGTGCTGCTGAGCCTGAGGACCTACCCTTACCCTAAGCCCGAAGCTGGATTGTTGAATGTATTATTTACATGCGGGCTGAAATCTCCTGCTGAGGTGAAGCAAAAAACCTCAAGCTGGACTCAGTACCTTCAAGGAATGAGGGGACGTGACTAAGAGATTGCTGGTTGGTCAGATGAGAAGAGGTTTGTGGTGGCTGAGCCAAATGGTGTGAGCTTCAGAGGAAAATGAGGAGAGGATGAAATCTAGCAAGTGGCAGGAAGATCCAGTAAAAGTCCAAACCCAAATTGGTACTAAGTGGGTTATAGCCTCTGAGGAGGGTCAGATTCTCATTAAGTTGAAGTGAGATTAAGGTTCTGCAAAAAAGGCTGAGGACACAGGTATATTCATTAACATTAGCAATTTTTTCAGTGGACAAAGTTACAAGATTGTTTTGTTTTGTTTTTAGTAGGCAAGCTCTAGTCTGGAGTCAGGACTGGAGAACTGCCCTCTTGTTGCTTCTAAAGGCCAATTTTTATACTACTCTTATGTATTATTTTTAATGGCTGTAACTGGTTCTCTACTGTTGAACATTGAGATTACACAGCGGTTAAGAAGGTAGTAGTCAGCCTGCTGGGGTTTGAGTCCCAGCTCTGCCACTTGTTAGCACTGTATTCAACGGTGCCCTTGGCCTCAGTTTCCTTGTTTGTAAAGTGGGAATAATAGTACCCACTGTCACTGGAGAGCTATATGGGCATATATGCATGATATCCATGATTTTGCTTACCTGAGTTTTGAGTTACTTAATTTCATATTTGTATAACAGAAAATTTTAAATTAACAGTTAAAAAGATGTCTTTAAGTGAACATGCTAACAATCATTGCTTCTCTTTATAGGCCCTTCAAATTAGTCAGTGGGGGTAAGTTATACTCTAAATTAAGTTATACTCAGAAATTAAGTTATACTCTAATTCTCGATATGCAGATATGGTACAAGGTTTTGAAAAATTTACCTTTAGTATTGTGCTAATTTTCACAAAACCATTTTTTGATGATTTGTGAAATAAGAGAGATTACAAGTAAGAAGGCATTATGTTTAAATCTAAAAAAGACATTGAAAACATAACTGTGTGCAAAATATATTTTGAAAATAATGTGCTCCAGAAATAATATGATGCCACAGCAGTGTTTTTTCATACTTTTTTTAAAAAATGTTTTTCTATTAAAGAAAAGTTCTAAGGCTAACATGTATGGCTTATTTTGGAAAGAGATAATTTCTCCAGTTTTTGCTCATTGTGTTTTAAAATGTATATTAGTACTTAAACCACATATACCCTTTAAATTATTTCACCTTTATTTCTTGTAAGACCTTAATTTTTTAGAATTAAAATTATTGGGGTGACTGTGAACCACGCTTTGAGTAGCAAGGAGAGGACTCTGTTTAAAATTTCTGTCTTGGGGCTTTTTCTTCTCATTTTTTTAGAAGACAGGCTTGAATGGAGAAGACTGTAACCACCAGTCATACCCATTGCAAAAAAGAATTATTGGGGTGACATTGATTAATAAAATAAAAATTTCAGGTGTACAATTAAACAATGTATACTGTACTATGTGTTCACCACCCAAAGTTAGATTTCCTTCCGTCACAAAATGTTTGACCCCTTTTACCCCTGTCTGTGTCCCCCAGACACTTCTTCCAACCAGTAACCACTAATCTACTGTTTGTGTCCATGAGTCTCTGTTTGTCATAAGACCTTGACTTTTCAACCAAGGGTTTGTTGATGGAATGAATAAACTGTCCTTTATTCAAATCTGTTTGATTGTTCCATAGTAACAATTTATCATTTATGTCATATAAATCCTGCATATTTGCTGTATTCTTAGGCATTTTGTAATTTTTAGTTAATATTATAAATGGAATATTCTCCCCTTATTTAATTACATTTCTAATTGGTTACTATTGGTATCATTGATATGCAAATACAGGTAAACTGCCACAGCAGCAGGTCTCAGCAGCACCAGTTTGAGCAGAACTCAAGGGTAACATTCAAAATCTTTGAAAAACAGTTATAATCTTCCCTGAAATCTTACAGAATTGTGCAGGGAGAGCACAATTACATGGCATGGCACACAACAAAACATGCTAAATTCCTCTTTATCTATCTCACCTATCATGCCAACTGTACTTCCCTCTCTCTCTTCAATCTTTTCTTCCAGATATATTCTTGAGTAGCTTCGGGACTTTTTAATGTCACCCAAACTAGTATTTTCGGGTTTATGCCAACTGTCTTTCTATCCATTACTCTGATCAGCACCACTCAAACTGAAACCCTTGGTTGCTTGAGTGACAAAGAATCCTGTATTAGTTATCTATTGCTGCCTGACAGATTACCCCAAATATAGCATCTTAAAACATTATTATCTCACAGTTTCTGTAGGTCAGGAATGAAAGCAGTTTATCTGGGTGCGTCTGGTTCAGACACTTTCATGAGGTTGCAGTCTAGCTGTTTACTAGGGTGGTCATCTCAAGATTCAACAGGAGGTGGAGCTGCTGTCAAGTGCTCTCAGGTGGCTGCTGGCAAGAGCAAGCCTTAGTTCCTTGCCATGTGGACAGTTCCATAGGCTGCCAGAGTGGGTGGGGGGAGGGGGTGGGGAGGGGAGGGAGAGAGAGATGGAGAGACAGAGACAGAGACAGACCAAAAGAGACAGAGACAAAGAGAGAACCCAAGTTGGAAGACAAGGCAAGTGGAATTAAACTTCACCTCTTGGGAGAATTATCAAAGTATTGTGGTCATAATCTTTAAAACCATCACGAATCCTTTCTTATAATGGATTGTATTGTGTAATTAGCCAGTTTGCTAAACTTTTATTGGATCAAAAAGTTTTCAGTTAATTCTTTTGGGATTTCTGGATAAATAACCATGTTTCTCCTTTCTTCTACTATTTATACTGGGTTGTGTGTGTGTGTGTGTGTGTGTGTGTGTGTGTGTGTGTGTGTGTGTGTGTGTGTTTCTTACTGGATAGAATTACTCAAGTAATAAACATAAATAATAAAGACTAATAATGCTGGTCTTAGTGGACATCCTCATTTCATTCCTCACTTCAATGAGAATGTCTTTAGTGTTTCACTGATAAGAATGATGTTGGCTTCTCTTGGTTTATTATGTTAAGGAAGCACCTTCCTAGTGGTAGTTTAGGAAGAAGTTTAAACTCTTCCTGGTTTTTGGAGCTTGGCTTTATTGTAAGATTTTAGGCACTGTACAATCTTGGATTTCCTGGAGCTTCGGGTAAAGAATTCCAGGCTTGCAGAATCCTAGCACATGGCTAGTCCAGAGCCCATGTCCACAGGGTGAGGCAGGGAGAGTCAGACATTTTGCTTTGAACTTACTGCTCCCAGGTTCTTGCTTTGCCACGCTCTCCCAAAGAACTGTTTGTCATATTTCATTTGCTATCCTTGGAAAATTTGGTACTAAAGAAGAAGAAAAAAAACTATATGGACAGAGGACTGCTCTTATCTCAGTTGACATGGGTAACATCAGACTTACCTATGGATGTGCTCTATCTACATCTTCTATCTCTTCTCTGGAGGAAGTTGGGTAATTATAGCCAATTTGGAGCTTCCTCATACAATTGGGTGATTTGTGGACCCCAAGGCTAGTAGGGTGGTATTCGGGAGAGCCATCCAGGTGGCTTTTCCTACAAATCATTTCTCCAGGAGACTGAATGGTGGGAATCTATCTAATAAATTGTGGCCTCCTTTAAGAGACTTCCTGTATCCTCCCCACATGAACCATGTTAGCAGGTTTAACCCTCATGATGTGGTGATCTTCTTCTTGAGCAATTCCTAATTTCATACCAATGACCTTTCCATTTCTGAGAAGCCCTTTATACATTTGAAAATTAAGGCTGCCAGTGAGGTTATATACCCCACCACACTACTCTATGTATCTCTACACACCAGAATCTGGAATACTTGGAGGTGTTGGCTCTTAATTAAAAGGAAAAACAGAGGTACCTGTCCTAGGATCCTGATACCTTAATGGTATCACCAACCTAAGGAGTTTTCTCACCAACGATTCCCTTGTGTCTAGGTTGAGGTTGAACTGCTAGGACTTCTACAACTTCATCTGGAGTGGAGAGGGAGTTAATGTAAAATAGCCTTGAAGATGATTTGACCTTCTAATACCCAGTCATGCCATTTGGAACTTTCAATAGCTTTGGAACAGGAAGCAGCATGATCTTTGGATGCTGGGATCCCACAGTTTATCTTGAAGACATTCTCAAACATGCTTTGGACCTGGACTTGACTGAACTGCTGGTCAGGGAAATCATGACCTGACCATGACAGCAGAAGTCCTTAGAACTTAATTTTCTTTGGTACAAATGGTGAGTTTATGACTAGATTTATCCAGGCAAGATGTCTGTTCAGTACCGCTCAAGAAATTAACTTTCTCAAACTGGAAGTCCCCATTTTCCCATAGTCTCTGACCCTATAATAGATCTCTATAAAAGGCAGAAATATTGCAGGAGTTTAAATCCCTATTTGCTTCTATTTGACCCTGAATCACACCAAACCCAATGTAATAACTCTTAAAACTGATGACTGTAATTCCACTGTGTGGTAAACACAGTGGTGCATCACTTAGGTCCTCCTTCAAGGCAGGGCTTGCCTCTAGCTGTCAGCAGCTTCAGGGTCTGCCACTGCAGAAGAGCCATCTAAGACCTGGACATTTTGGCCTGACATGGACACTCCAACAGGAAGTACTCGATCCTCACTTGTACTGCAGTTTGACGTCTTCCTCTGTCCAGTTCTGCTTCCTCCTCCCTTTCTTTGCAGGTGTTGATCCCTAATAAATAACTTTCACTCCAAACTGCATCTCAGCACTGCTTCTGGAGAACCCAGCTCAGAAACACCAAGTTGGCCATATTGCTGTAGAAAGATGTATGCCCCTCTGCTTACTTTTTGAGAAAGCTTATCTTGGTGGATGTCTACCTCCCAGCATGGTGGTGGTAGCACCTGGCAATCTAGGTTATTTTGTAAGGGCAGGTATTTTCTTCTGGTTTTGTTGAGATATAATTGACATGACACAATGTATAAGTTGAAGGTGTACAGCATAATAATTTGACTTACATATATTGTGAATTTATTACCACAATAAGATTAGTTAACATCCATCAACTCCTATAGATATTAAAAAAGGGAAAAGAATCCTAGAATTTACTCTCTTAACAACTTTCATATTATCATACAGAAATTTTAACTATAGTCATCATGTTTTACATTCCTAGGACTTATTTAACTTATAATTAAAAGTTTGTACCTTTTGACCACCTTCTTCAAATATCCCCTCCACCCACCACTGTAAGGGAAAGTATTTTCTCATCATGACAATGTTTAATGGTAGCGTTGTCTGATTATTGTACCTGGGCCAGCCAAGGCAAACCCAGAGGCCCCCTTGATTTTTGGTAGGTGAGATGGGCTTTCTGAAACATTTTCCTAATGCAATAATATTCCAGAATTGAACACGGGTTCATGTCTGATCCCCCCCCCCTTTTTTTTTAAATCTTGTTTCTGCCCTTTGTAACTTTCCTTGACTGTATTCTGGTTCCTCTTCCTTTTGGGAGGTGGGTGTCATTTCAGTTTGCAATTTCAACGTGGGATGAGGAATTTTCAAGTAAATCTGGGTTTAGTAAGACAAATTAAAATCCAATTAAAGAAATAAAATAGTGAACAGTGAAGTGCTTATGAGAGGTTGCTGGGTTGGAGTAGGGATTGGTTTGAGCTCGCAGAATAGCTGAAAATTACCCGTGGGAAAGGAACTCCACAGTGAAGGCTTAGATGGCAAAGCTGAGAACAAGGGATAATTACAGGCGGGAGTCTGTGACCTGCTTGATGGAAAAGATGTGAGGAACTGGTTGCAAGGGAAATGCATTTGATTAAAAAGCAGCTTAACCTCTTGAAGAAGCCCGAATTGGCGGGGGTTGGGGTGGGGGTGGGGTGGGGGAGTAAAAAGAAAACTATAAAGCTGCCATGAAGTTTACCATGAGGCAAATGAGAGAGAGAATGTGCAAGTGGATGTACTTGTTTGTATATTCTCTCAGGAGCTTTTAGAGGAATTAAATTGAGTTTGACAGTGCTGTTTGAGGCCCTGTCCTGTTCTAGGTACATTTAAATTAAATTTAAAGGGCCACCAAAGACCTCAGTAATCAAGATAAATAACATTGTTATGTAATATTTGAAAACATAAAAATCAATGCAAAAAATCATGATAAACAAAATATCAAAATTTAAAAAAACAGCAGGATCAATATTCCTGATTTGTTTTTTTCGCCTCAGGTTTTAAGGTGGCTTGGCATGGCACTGTTACTGACCTTGTCTTTGTTTAAAATTTTGGTATTTTGTTCATCTTGTTATTTTTTGCATTAATTTTGATTTTTAAAATATTGCATTAAAACATTTATCTCAATTACCGAATGTTTTGGTCCCCCCTTGAAGTCTACCACCAAGGCCAGTTTCTAGCCCCATGGGAGAGATAGATGGTGTTTGTCCTCAGGGTGGCCCTTTAGACCTGTTCGGAGCCTTCTAGAGGAGAAGAGCTGTATGTTCGAGGTGAAGAATCTTACAGGATTTGAGAAGCAAAGTGGCTTCAGGCCCAGTGACAAAGCATTTGGATGGACCCTGAGTGACTCCGTGGAGTAGGAACTGAAGAGAACACAACATGTGGACCCTGGAGGGGTTGACAGCTTTGGGAGTGCAGCCTCCCTGAAGCACACCCGTTGCACATAGAGTGCAATTTATCTTTGTAGTTGTAGTTCTTAACACATAGTAGGCACTCAGTGTCCATTGAGTGAAAGAATGAGTGCAATTTGTAATATATTGTGGTTGGTTCAGCTTCCCAGTTCCCGGTTCAAAAGATCTGGCTAACTGAAACATTCTATCTCCCAGCCCCTGAACTATAAAAAATACTCCTGCACTTTTTTGGTTTGTTCTGGTAAAATATACATAACATAAAATTCACTTTTCTAAACATTTTCCCCGTGGCATTAAGTGGCATTAAATATGTTCACATTATTGTGCGCCATTACCACCATCCATCTCAAGAACTTTTTCATCTTCCCCAAGTGAAATTCTGCACTCACTGAACAGCAACTCTATGTTCTTCTCCTGCAGACCCTAGAAAATACCATTCTACTTTCTGTCTCTGCGAGTTTGACTACTCTAGGTACTTCATTATGTGGACTTAAACAATATTGGTCCTTTTATGACTGGCTCATTTTACTTAGCATAACGTCTTCAAAGTTTATCCTTGTTGTAGCTTATGTCAGAATTTTTTTCCTTTTTAAAGCTGAATAATATTCCACCATATGTACATGTCACATTTTTGTTGATCCATTCATCCCTTGTTGGACATTTGGATTTCTGCATCCTTTTGGTGATTATGGCTAATGCTGCTTTGAATAAACTCTCCCACTTACTCTTGGAGAAATAAAAAGGAAAGACACCCCTTAGGACTGTACCTCTGTGAATTTTACTTTACCCTCTATTGAAGGCTTTGCCTCCTGGACAAAGTCGACAACCTCACCTCAGACCCTTTAAGTATCCATGGTGTTCTAGGCACTCAGTTTGATGTTGCAGATGCAAAATCAACCAAGACATGTCCCTAAAGAACTCAGTTTACTGCAAGGGTAGATTCAACAGCAAGTGATTTTACTTGGATCTAGGTTCAGTCAGAGAAGCAATTGCTTCTGTTTATTCTTTTGGTTCATGAATCAGTTGGTAACTCTAATAAGGGAGAAGGTTTTAGCTAAAGTGGGTGTTATAAGGAATGGGACTTGCAGGACATTTTGGAGTCTTGATTAACATCTCCTTTTGAATTTATAAACCATTCAAGTTAAGTGGGTCCCTCCAGGATGGTGATGAGTGAGTTCTGATGTTGTAACCATTGAGTTTGGCACTTCCTGTCTGGGAGTTTCCCCAGTCAGGGAGACAAGGGCTGCCTAGGCAGGAACTCTGACCATGCATTATGCCCTTGTTCTCATTTATAAACACACACCTGTATTCTGAAAGGAGATGAGCTTCAGAAAGTCCTTGAAACCAAGAGTCTGTTGGCCTATTTCATGGGAGTGCTTTATGGCTGAAGGAAAACCATCCAGCCTATTTAAAGTCACATACCCTCTTTAATGCGGATGATAAAACTTTAATTAAAGTGGTGATTAGAAACAGAGTAATAATGACCACTAATAAAGTAGTTTATAGGGATCGATAGCTTTACAAAGAGCAGCTCATCCAGTTGCTGGTGAGCTGCTACGGGCAGCCCAGAGCCTGGGCTCTGGCAGAGTAAAAGGATTAGAGGAAGGGTTTACTGGAATAGAGAGATAACATAAAAGGCAATTTATAATGTGTGACTCCGAGCAATGAGCTAGGAAAAATGGAAAGTTGTGATGTGGATGGAATTCGTTGTACCTTTGCATTATGAATGAGCTTTACAAGATTGCAGGCTATAGCAAGAATTTGGTTACTTGTGTACAAATGAGCATTATCTACATTGTTTTTCTTTTTTGTTGTGGTCCTTGTATCTTAGAGTGAAGGGAGCAGGACAAATAAAACCATATCTGAGAAAGACTAGCAATTGATGCCGTACTAATAACAGTAATAGTAATAAAGGCCAGAGTAATAATAATAACAATAATAATAATGCAGTAGTAAGCACCTCAAGTGCCAACCTCTTTCATATTTCATCTTTAATACCAATGACCTTCCTGCCAGGTAAATAGTACCACCCTCTCTTTACCAAAAGATATAGAGGAGGTTTAATGAGAAACTGGGTTGGAAAGGGATTTCAGGGAAGATTTTCTGGATGGTGAATTTTTAGTTTAGGATCTGAAAAGCAGTGAGATACTTGATTCTAGTGTGTGTGCATGTGTGCACATGTGTGTGTGTGTGCATGCAGACACACACACACACACACACACACACACACACGCAAATTCTGTCTATAAGCCCTATAAGCTCTGATTGCTGCCTATCTCTCTAGTCTCACCTGTCTCTATTTTGTCCTTTTTATTTTTATTTATTTTTAATTTTAATTTATTTTTTAAATTTTTTAATTAAAAAAATGTTTATGGCGACATTGGTTAACCAAATCCAGAAAGTTTCTTTCTGTCACACATATTTGACCCCTTTACCTCATATACCTCCCCACTCCTCCACCCGCTGGTAACTACTAGTCTATTGTCCATGTCCATGAGTCTCTGTTTGTCCTGTTCATTTGTTGCTTTTAGGTTTATATCCCACATATAAGTGATATCATGTGGTTTTCAACTTTTTCTGTCTGACTTATTTTGCTTAGCATGATTACCTCAAGGTCCATACATGTTGTCTCAAATGGCAGTATTTCATCTCTTTTTATGGCTGATATTTTGTCCTTTTTAATGCACAGTGGCTTTCTTTCTGACCCTGACACATACCAAGTTCTTTCTTGCGTATTTATTTATATTTGCTACACCCCCTCTAGAATAATCTTCCCTCAGATCTTTTCATAGATCCCTTCACTATCAGCTCTTAACCCAAATATCACCTCATTAGAAAAACCTTTTCCATGAATTCTGCCTAACCCCCTTTTATTCCAATTTCATCTTTACCTTATTACCCTATTTTGTTTTCTTCACTTGGTGTCTGAGAGTATTTCATTTGTTCATGTTCACTTGTTTGATATTTGCCCCCTCCATTAGAATATATATATTTGAGAGGCTGTATCCTCAGGTTTTGGAATAATTAACACCTTGAACATAGTAGGGGCTCAGAAATGTAGAATGAATGACCAAAGGCTATTTGAAGAGCCTGTTTACCCTACAATGTAATGTAAGGTTCATGCTCATATCTAATTGTTCTCTGGACTCTCAATGCTTTTCCTGCCCCCTATTAATTCATTGCATACAAATTTCATAAGGATTTGGACCACAATGCAGAAACACTTAGGAGGAAATACTGCATAACCCAGTGATTTCAAGAGTCCCCAAATTCTAATTAGCATGGTGCATGGCAATGATGCTAAATGAACTGTAATAGTCTTATCAGGTCAAAACCCAGCTTTGTAGGGCAGTCCAAAATAGAGGCTAAGCTCTTTTTGTCTTTAGCAGGGCAGTGCATGGGGTCTCCAAAGGTATATTGAGATTTAATAGACAAACAATATACATAGTAGATTGGGTGATGAGATGAATGCTTGCAAACTCTCTGGGGTGTTGCTTCCAGAACTCGAAGTTTCTTTCAGGTGCACTGGGGGCCTAGATGGATGGTTTCAATTAGAATTCAATTAGAATTAATCAAGGCAAACTTCAGGGGCTTCCAGTTTATCTGAAGTGCCCCTGCCCCAACTCCTTCCCAATCCTTCCCTCTGTCAGGGTGGTTCTCAAACAAAGCTCTGTGTAAGCACAGGCATGAAGAGGATTCATTTCAGTGTGGAACTAGGAACTCTTAACCATCCTGTCCATGGCCTTAGGGTACCAGCAAACCTGTTCCTCCCTGGCTTTGTAGGTGGCTGGCTCTGCCCCAGGTCACACAGCCATGCTCCTGAACCACGTGTGACAACGCATCTCATAACAACTTGCTACCAGTTTTCCTGGCCTCTGACTTGACTATTGCCTCTTCTTAGGTTTGATTGGAAAATGCTTCTCACTACTTTATATAATTCTTAATAATGAACTATAAATTAATAATTTTTTTTCCATTTATAACTCTATTAGTGCAGTGTGGTTTTGAGAGAAGGCGAATACGTTTATTTGAGTGGGAGTTTTGGGTCCAGTAGAGCATGCTCCCAGTACTGTTTACGTGGGGATTTCATAGGCATTTGGGATATTGAAGAAGAGTACTTTGAAACTGTTGGTTGAATCTTGGGAAACCAGAATCAAGTCTCTCTAGCAAAGAGAGGGATGGGGACAAACTATATTACTATATCCTTGGATGACTTTACAATTTCTGCTTCTAAGTGAGTCTCTTGCCTTGATACACAAATTGATTATTAATAAGGAGAGAGACTTTGAGTGTGGCAGAGATGATGACACTCAAATGTCCTGTAACCTAGCTTCAGAGGAAACTTATGTTGGATTCCTTAGTGAAGAACAGACACAATAAGGTTCCCTTCTTGTGACAAAATTGTCTTAATCCTGGTAAAGAGAAGGCTTTCCCTTCCTCATCTCCGTGGAAACATAGAAATGCTGCCTCAACAACTTGGGCAGTCAAAGAATTAACCTGTGTAAGTATCATTATCAGCAGAACAGAGGGGTCCATAACACAAGGCAGAGGATTTCACTTGCCAAGAGGGGGTGCTATCTTCCCAGAACCTGCTAGAGGAAAACATTTCAGAGATTGTACAGGGTGAGAGTTTAAGGCCCTCCTGCATTGCTCTTTTTACCCCCTTAATTGTGTTGTCTAAAGATTTTTTAAGCAAGTTTTACATCATAGTTAGTGATATACATGTTTGCCTGCTCTTTAGATGAGGAACTCTGGATCTATTACAATGCCTGCACAATTTCTTGTGCACAGAAAGAAATAAAAAAATACCTATGTGTTAAATGCAACTGATTTAAGTTTGAATTTTTCCCGATTACACTCTTTTTTTTTTTACTGTAAAAGAAATACATTATTATTGTTAAAACAAACAGACAGACAAACATACATACATACATACATACATACATACATACATACATACATACATACAAACCAAGAAAGCAAATTCTCTGTAGGACTTCTACACAATTTGGGCAGTGATGGTGCTGGGTTTTGAGTTGGATTTGCAAACAGATCATGCTGACTCTCAAATTGCCCCTCTTTTTCAATAATCTAAGGATCCTTTACTAGTTCTGGCTTTTTTTTCCTGGCTCTATATTCATAGGATAAATTCTTTGCCAGGAGAATTTTTTGGATCTTAATGATAAAATCCCAACAGTTTGCTTAGCTTGCCTGGGCTCATATGAATCCTAGGGGTAGGTACAAACTTGTTTTAAGATTCTAATGAATCTAGCTGTGAGCTCTTTGAGGTCAGAAACTCTGCTGTTTTTAACTTGGCAAGCTGATGCCCAGCCCAGTGTCAGTTCATAAAGAAGCACTCGTGTGTGTGTGTGTGTGTGTGTGTGTGTGTGTGTGTGTGTCTTTCCCCCTCTAGATCTGGTGACCCAACCCCTGTAACCTGAAATTGCCTACATCCAGTTTTGTTGTACCTTCCTAAACTCTTCCTTCTTTCTCCCTTGGTGTATTCTTTTTCATACCAATTTGTTTCTAACCTTAATACCCTAATCCTTACTTTAGGATTTACCTCCCTCTTAAGTACTCCTCTGGTCCTTAGGACTTGTCCCTTAAACTTTTACTTGCCCCAGGTCACAATTATTTCAGGACCTTTGTCTTGGTGATTGATATGGAAAACCCCCAAACCCCCGCCCCCCCCCAAGTTGCTAGTAGTCAAGGGAAGTTAAGATGGAACCACATAGCTCCTAATAGATGGGAAGCCAAAAACCAAGAAGAATTAACTATAGAGATCTGAGGGAAAGCATGGATGATCCCAGAATTTTATACTCAGCTAAGATTTTATTTTTTAACTAAAAATAGCATGTATAATATAACCTCATTTTGATGATCCATTTATCTGTTTATCCATTCTGTCTGTCTGTCTGCCTATCCATCCATCCTTTTACCTGTATAGAGGCATGGTCATTGGAAATGATAGTCACCAAATAACAATAGTGATTAGACTTGAAGCCATTTTTAAACTTTCTTTTCTATACTTCTCTGTATTGTTTACTTTTTTTTAAAGTAACTAAATTGTTTGCTATTTTTTAAGATTAAAGAAAATGTAAAATATGTATAGCTAACTTGTAACCACATGTCAAATGCAGTGGAGCTGGAAGTGAGAGGAGCTGTCCTTGTTGACCTTTTCCAGTAGCTGCACCAGCCCTGGATCATCCTCCTCTGGACTTTGGGTCACATGGGAACAATCTGCTCTCTTGTGTTAAACCACTAATAGCAGGTTTCTTCTAAATTCAGCATGTAGGGCAGCTGCCCAGCCCTGGAGCTGACCCCCTAACATGCTGCGTACTGGTCAGTGGGTACTCTAGGCTAAC
The DNA here is from genome assembly GCA_004027375.1 of Macroglossus sobrinus. Classification (NCBI taxonomy): domain Eukaryota; kingdom Metazoa; phylum Chordata; class Mammalia; order Chiroptera; family Pteropodidae; genus Macroglossus; species Macroglossus sobrinus. The sequence goes on along the minus strand of PVKZ01000317.1, from coordinate 918,003 downwards.
AGAGAGAACCTTCATAGGATAATATGGGGTCATCTAGATGCTGTCCCTTTAAACCATGTGTATTCAATTCATGCCCAGCCCCCAGGTGAGTGAACATGGGGCATCCCTCTCCTCATAGTGGTAAAAGTTCTTACTCTTACTTAATCCAACTTTGTAATTCATTTTCTTCTCTTTCATTTCCCTGATCCTAAACTTATGACTTTCTCTCTCTTTATCCACCTTGTGCTCACAGCTTGGGCCAGTGGGCATCAGCAGGGGATGATTTTGCTTCTCCCCATCCAGGGGACATTTGGCAATGTCTGGAGACATTTTTGGTTGTCACAATTTGGAGGGAGTGCTACTGGCATCTAGTGGGCAGAGGATGGAGTTGCTGATAAACACCCTTTAATGCACAGAACTCTCCCCCACCCTCGTAATAATTTAACTCAGTATGTCACCAGGGCTGGATTGAGAAGCTCTGCCATAGACAAAACAATGAATTGCATTATTTTGGTTTTAATCCTTGGCTATCCCTTAGCTTTACCGCTGTCCCCAATAACTGCTAGCTCTGAGAGATCCAACAAAATGTAGTTCTGACCCCAGAACTCTATGTTGTTTGGTCATCATTCTCATTAACCTCAATCTTGAGAAAAAGACTCAGGAAAGAGATGTGCCAGAGTGATGTTGTCTTATGTCCTAAGCAAGCCCAGAGAGAAAGAGGCTAAGACAAAAGCCATTAGGATGAAGCATAGGATAGTCCTGGTTAGGTGGTATCAAGAAAATAGGATCAGGTAAAACCAGGAGGCCCATTTACATGAACAAATTGGAGGTGGGGGAATGGCTGATACAGTTGAATGATAAAGGGTAATTGATACAAAGTAACATGTAAAGAAACCAGTTAGGGTGGCTTTATAGGAGGTGAAATTAAAAAGTGACATTGCTCAAGCTATAACATTGCATGAAAAGTGGAAGGTGGGGCAGAGGCGAGAGCCAAGAACACTGAGAGAGCAGAGGTGACAGATGGGCCCACAAGGTAAGGGAGCTTTGAAAAGGAGACAAAGCCTACCATAGACGGGCTCTGTCTGCCAGTGATGATAGGAGGTGACGTATGTAGGAATGTTTGGAGAATTATATAATGGAATATACATATTGAAGATCCTGTAATATGATCACATAACCAGACATGAATTGCTAGTTTAAAAGAATTAGAATAAAATAAAGCACACAAAAAATTCGAACCATACAGAATATATTTTATTGTTTTTCATGGTACAGAGCATTTTTCAGTATCATGGAGAGATGGCAATGGTGTAAACACAGAGATTCAAAGCCTCTGTCCAGGGTTTTTTCCTCTAAAGTGAAGAATCTGGGGTTGACCTCCTATGTAGCAAAACATATTAACATGTCTTAGATTATGCAGAAGGAGTATAGGTTCCAGAGGTAAACTTTTTACAACAAAAAGTGAGAAGAGTTGAGTGTCAGAAGGAAACAAAGAAGGAAGGAAACTCAGACACTAAGAAGCAGGGGGTCTGAGGAGAGGTTGGGCTGAAAACCTGGTGACAGGAAACTTCTTACTGCCTCTAATCCTTAGGCATGTTTATTACTACCTCACATACGAGAGAGGAGTTTTCATGTTGGGGCAAATGGTGGGTGTCAACATAGGAAAGGGGCTGAGTTCCAGATTTACCTTAATGAAGGACAGAGAAAATAGAGATGCTATAGATGACAGGAGTGAAACCAGAATTTTTTCATCCTTTATCTTATTCTTCTTCTTCTTATTGTTATTAATTATTAATTTTTATTATGGTGACATTGGTTAACAAAATCCAGTAAGTTTCAGCTGTACAATTCAACAGTAAGGCATATACATGTATTGCATTGTGTGTTCACTGCCCATAGTTAGATTTCTTTCTGTCACCACATATTTGACCCTTTTTACCCCATTTACATTACCTCTACCCACTGGTAACCACTTGTCTATTGTCCATATCCATGAGTCTCTGCTTGAAACCAGATTTTCATCTGAAGTCAGAACTGAGGACCATAATGGAAATTGACTGTAGGGAATGGTCCTACTTTTAGCCCTGAAAATCAGTGTCCCATAAAATCGCTTAATTCCAGATAAATTGGGATGACTGATCACCTTTTAAGTGATGCTTGAATGAGGAAATTTAGTGTTTTCAGATATCTTGGTGAGGTCATTAGACCCTCTCACCAGGCGTGGATAGAGGAATGAGCCAATTAAAAAATCTCTGAGGACAGGACGATACCTTGTTCCATTTGCATGCTTGGATGTTTGGGTTAATAAAGATATTTTTTGACAAAGGAGGCAGAAGAGAGCAAACTCTTGCTGTTTTCTCTGATGTTTAGTAATTTTCACTAATGATGAAATTTCCCGAGCTATTGTTGCTTTGGTTTATTTTAAAATAAGAACATTTCCAAGGCTCTTGCATGTGAAATTCAGGGTAAACGAAGCAACATGACTCTATAAGCATCCATGAAAAAGCCAACCAAACAAATAAAACCAGAGAACTTTCTCATTTTATTTGGAAATAGACTTACGGAAAATAGAATAGCTGCAAGAAATAGAATAGCACAAAGACCATCTATGTACCTTTATCTAGATTACCTGTTGTTAACATTTTACACAATTTGCTTTATAATTGTACATTCTCTCCCTCTCACTCTCCTTCTCTCCCTCCCTCCCTCTCTCACACACACACTTTTTTTCTGAACCATTTTATACTACTTTCATTACATCATGCCCTTTACCTGTAAATACTTCAATGCTTATCTCCTAAGAATAGAAATATTCTCTTATATGTCAACTTCAGTAATTTAACATCAGTTCAGTATGTTATCTAATCTACCATGCATATTTCAATTTTGTCAGTTGACTCAGTAATACTCTTTATAGCATTTCCCTTTTTCCTCTAGCATAAGAAAAAATGTAGGATCGAGTATTTCATTGAGTTGTCACATCTCTTTAGTCTCCTTTAATCTGAAACATTTTGCAGCCTTTCTTTGTCATTTATGACATTTTTGAAGGTACAATCCTGTTTTTGTGTTTAATTCCTCATTTTGGGGTTTGTCTGATGTTTCTTCGTGGTTAGATTATACACCTTGGCTTGAATATTATATAAGTGGTACTGTGTCTCTCTCAAGGTAACACACCTGAAGGCACTCAATATTCATCTGACCCTTGATGTTGAAAGTTTTGACTATCCAGTCAAAGGGTTGCCTAATTTCTGTACCATAGATTTCTATTTTTTCCTCATCTGCACACATTCCTATGTATAGACATTAGCATTTTATGTGATTTCAGACCTGCGCTTTCTTTGCAACCATAGGCAGGTAGAAGGTGTAGTGACATGTTTTGGTTTCTATTTGCATTAAAGGAGGTGGTTTTTATATTTATGTTTTTATGTTATACTTGGTTTCTGGAACCAAACCAACCTTTGAAGATTGCTTCTTACTTGAGTAAGGAAGTGAGAAGTAAAACCAAGACAAAACAAAAAGCCCAGAATTAAACAACCCTGCCTTCGCTGCTGTGTTTCCTCCACTAGAGGAGATGATTGAGTTTCACGGAGCTGACCATCGTGACAGTAGAATTCTGTTTGCTGCCTCTTGATGAGAATTTGACTAGAAAATCTTTGGAAAAATGAGAGGAAACTTGGCCAACATCTCAGTGGTTAAACAACAGAGAAGAAATTAAATATCTCCCAAGTATGAGTTCATACCCCTTATATCATGCTGACTTTGATAGGCAGAGTTGCTTTAGAAAAAGTGAACACAGAAAGTAGGTTTGTTAGTGGAGATGTTTGATTCTGAGCAAGGACTGTATTGGCCCGATGTATTTTTAAGGGTTAACCTGGACTTAGAAAATGCTTGCAGATGTCCAATGTCATAGAATAAAACATAAAACTGCTCCATGTGCACCTTTCTCCAACTTGTGACATTCGTGGCATTTACCTTTTCTATCTTCAAGTTTCTCTTCTACTTGAAATGTTCACCTTGTAGTGCCCTGTGTTCAATACTGGGTTTGTTCCCTGGTGTGCTTTTAAGACTTTCCTGTTCGTATACAGTTTTCACATAAACTTATCACTAATAATAAGCTTCCTATTTGGCAAATGCTTGGGACAAATGATACTACATATTACTCTGTGGACAGCTCAGCCTAACCCCATGGATGGGCATCAGATGGCAAGTGCATGAGTTAATTGTATAAAGAGAACTGTGTTAGACTCTAACTTGTGACACAAATGATCATGTATAATTCTTTTCTTTCAAGGTGGAAATGAACAGGAAATAGGCTCATTACTTGGTCCCCGAATGGGATTAGATAACAAAGAACAAAGGTTTTGCAGAGATCTGGTAGGTCTTAAGGGAGTAGTTAAGGAAAGGTCACTAATCTTGGGCCCAAGATTTGAAATAAAATAGGGATCAGAAAATGACAGAAGTAAATGGGGAGGAGCAAGTTGGAATTAATGAGCAAGACATTGCTTGGACTGGTTCTGGAGTGAGGAATCTTAGATTAAATATCTTTTTTACATAGCCAAAGTACATGTTGATGAGATTGGGCTGGGTCCACTTAAAGGGGCAATCATGCAGTAGACAACCTTCCTAATACGGCAACAATAATCTGGTGATGGTCTAGTTAATTTGAGCAGAGAAGTTCTATATCAAAGGAACAATGTAAAGTCAAGCTCAGAGATGAGATTCAAGAGCAAGGCAACTGTTAGGTGTCCTGCCAATTTTAAGATTGCTCACTTAAAAGTTTTGGAAAGTTGGAAAATTGAGAAAAGCAAACGTTTGGGAAGAGGCAACATTTGTCTAGGTCCTCTCAATATTCTGTCAGAGAAGGGATAGTTTGAGATATTGGAGCAATAACTAACTAAAACCCATAGGAATTTCCACAATATTTGCTGATCAGAAGAGAGAATTTGGATTGCCCCAAGTGTTTCTAGGCACTAAGATTACTGTCAGCTGCACTTGTATTACCTTGGTGCCAGGTTGCATTGTATTAATTAGCCTAATTCTCATAAAAATCCTCTTTAATTGGTACTATTATTTCCCTCTTTTTGAAGATGGGGACATAAGATACAAAGAAGTAAAAAAATTTGCTCCAGGTTATACAGCAAGTGGTCAAGTTGAGACTTAAACCTACTACTCTTAGCGCTATGCTCTGCTTCAGTATTCAGTAACCCATTTAAGGTCATGGATGCTTTGTGCATCTTATGTAAGCATGGAAGCTCTCTGCAGAAAACTGTACACTCAACATAGTACCTAAAGCTTGAGTGGGGAGCCCACTGATAGACCTAAAGTTAAGAACGTCTCCTAAATATATGAAACATATTTATATATTTTTTAAAATGTGTTTTTAATTAAAAAATAAAAAATATATATTCTAAGTTTCAAAACACGCACTATGCACATAAACTTTTGAGATACAACAAATTTCTGTGTTGAGATCTGCTGATAACTCTCCACATGTGAATTTTCTCAGCTTACAATTGGGGCAGGTCAGAAGTGCTGGAGTTTAAAGGCCCTGGGAGTAGCTGTTGGCCAATAAAAGATGGGAATCAGAGGGCGTAACTGAGGTGGGTTCCACATTGCATCTCAGAGTCTCCCAAATGGATTAAGCTTTAGATAGTCAGTGTGGGAGCCTGTTTGATAATACATCCTTTTATTGGCTGTTGTCCTTTCTCTGTCTCATTTTTCCATATTCTTAACCAGTGCTTCCTAAGACCACATTCCAAACACATTACTTACATTCAAATCTTTTTCTCAGGGTCTGTTTCTGAACTTGGCCTCAGAAAGTTCTATACAGGTATGGTTCTATGATTAATTTTAACTATAATAATGATGATGGTTTAAGATACTCATTAAATCCAGCTTTGAATGCTTTTATCATCATGTAAATTTTATCATCAGTGGTCTAACCCCTGGAGGATGAGAAGTCACCTAAAAGAGAAAGTAGGCATTCCAGTCAACAGTTGCATTCAACTGCCAGATATATGAGTGGCCATCTGGGGTCATCTAACCCCCAGCTGACCCACCACTTGACCATAATAACATAAGTGAACTCAGCTGGCAGAGAAGAGCCATCCCAGCTAAGCCCAACTTGCCAACCCCTAGAATTATCTGTGGATCAAGAGGAGCTTCACTTAAGCAGTCTTGACCATATTGGAAACTGATACAAGAACATGGACTTTGAACCTGTGACTATATAAAGCCTTGGGAGTCTTAGGAAGGGGTGTATTTCATGTACTTTGTATGAATCATTGGGGCCAGAGGGAGGACTGTGGTAGTTTATTAGAGTAATAGCCCCCAATGAGTCAAACCCCTTTGTCTCCCCACTTTGCAATGTGACTTTGTTGCCCTTCTCATTCCAGAGATGGAGTCCATCTGTCTATATTCTGAATCTGCGCTGGCCTTGTGACTATCTCTGATAGAATGCTGTGGAAGTGATGTTTAGAGACTCCTCAGGCCTGGACTTAAGGAGCCTTGCAGCTAACACTGTCTTCCTTATGCCATGCATCTGCCATTATGTAAAAGGCCAGGTTTAATTTCTGGAGGAAGAGAAGCCATGCAAGGAAGAGTCATGGCACACTGGCTGAAAGCACCAGGCCACTGCCAGATGTGTGAGTGAAGCCATCTGGATCAGCCAGCCACCAGCCAACCTGCCAATTGACCACAGAGGAGTGAGCCCAGCTGACACCACATGGAACAGAGACAAGTCATTTCTGCTGAGCCCTACCACACTGCCAACCCACCGAATTGTGAGAGGGAAACGTGACAATAGCCATGCATAGTTCTTAGTCTTCCTGGGTTTCTCTCTCCATGGGCTCTAGGTGCCAAGCCAGGGAAACAAAGATGGTACCAACACAAAGGCTGGAGAACCTGCCTCGGCCACTGCCACGATTGTCTTCTGATTTCGGCTCAAATACAGTCCTTTCCTGTCCAATAGACCCATGAGGCTGGGACTAAGGGTCTTTTGGACTTAGTTACAATGGAGGGTTACTGGGCCTATTCAATTTCACTCTGAGATTAGACTGACTACCAAGCTGAGGAACAGATTACATAGAGCAAACAGATTTGGATGAATAAGAACCCTGAGCAGAACTTAGAATTTTGCACGGATTTGTAAATTTTGGCATCTCCTTTTGAAACTCGGAATATGGATGAGTTAGTCATGGCATGGCTGCTGTCCTTTTGCCCTTTGCCTCTCACATGAAAAGTCATGGGGTACATTTTATTTTAATTGAGAAGAAAATATGAATTTTTCTTCACAATTCAAGAAGGAGACATTCATCTGAAACAGGCAAAAATGTACCAGTCTCCAAGTGGCAGTAGTAATTTCAACTTGAAATATTTTTGCTTTGGAGAAGTTTAAAGAAAGGTTGCTTGAATACATTTCTCTCTCTCTTTTTTTCTCCTCTGCATCCATCATTAGATGTTTATTTTAGAGCTTTAGGTAGAAGTGCTTGTTTTAGGACAGGTTTCCTTACTTTTATGAACATTTATCTTCCTTTTGCAGAGGGGCATTATGAAACCCTGTGTGTGCTTAATTTCAGATTTTCTGTCCATTCCCACTCTGTTTTCTTCGCTTGTCTCCTCCGAGGGTAGAAAATACTAGAGAAAACTGTTGGTTTCTGATGAGAAAAATACAATTTTTTTAGTGGAAAGTCTTTGTTACATAAAGCAAGGCACTTTGTTGCCCAGCTACTTTGGGAACAATCAGCTAGTGATCAATTTATGTACATCCTGGAGCTCCTCTAAAATAGCAGAGATCCCCAGACCTCAAAATTACAAGTTCATTATCTGTTAGTGCTAAATTTAAATCAGAAGGAACTTTGTATTGCTAAAAGTTCTCTTACAAAATTTGTGTGCATTTGAATACTCCCAAATGGCTCTTTTGTGTGGTCCAGTCCCAGGCAGCTCTATGGTTAAAGGGGAAGATTTCTAACCAGGAACTAAAAGGTGCAAATGACTCAAAGGAAATACACGTTAGTCTTCCTATATTCTATACAAAACCAATGTGGTGGTTAACTGGAAATTTTTTTTGCTTATTTATATACCCAAATTCTGTTTCTTCCTTCTTTAATTTTATATAACAGGCAAAAAAGTATGCCTCTATTTTATTTGTAGAATCTTCTCCACCCCATCCTCTACTAGGTAAACTTCAGTGTTGTCTGTTTGGCTCCTCCTCCTCATTCCACCACCATTCTTTCCCCCAGCCAGCTCCCATGATGGACATTGGCGTTTTTATAAAACTGTCTTGATAATTCAACTGAATAGCCAGAATTCAGAACTACTGAGGCTGAGTTTTGATGAGTGAGAGGTTAGAGAGGAGGAGGGTTCCAGGGTAGCTGTGGCTTGTGAGAGAAATGGAAATTAAGATGATTAGGAGAAAGTAGATTTTAAGAAGTGTTAAGAAGTAATGCTGTGATTTATAAATTGGATTTTTATTTTATTTTCCCAAGAGACGTATGTAAGAGTTAGAGTTTCTTTTGGTTGCTGATCCATATTTTCTTGAAGACATCACATTATGACACAACTTTTTTTCTTCTGGCTTCAAAAATCCTCTTTGCAGAATTCGAAATGCAGGGAGCTATAGAACTCTCTATGCACCTGTTAAGTCCATGCCCTCTCTCACGCTCCTGTACCCCCATAAATGAGCTCCCTGTCTCATCCCTCCCAACTGTCCAAGAGACCATTTCCAAGAAAAAAAATGTAACCAGACCTGATTAACCACCTCCCCATAAGCCATTGTTTCTCAAATTATAGAGTCATGAAATCAGTTTAATGACTTGTGAACAGCATATTGTGTTTTTAATGAAAAAGAATAAATAAGGAAATAAACAGAGTGTGTGGCAGAGAGTAAGGGCAGATTTGTTAAAGCCTGTGTTTCACTGTATGTATATGAGTGTAGAATTTCTTATATTATATTCTATAATTTCTTACCTAAGTTATTGCTTATTGTGAGTTTGTCAGAAATGCTTGAAAGCCATTGCTCTAAGTGACCACAAGGCATATTGCATCATACCTTTATTTGTGTTTTTCCTAGTTATAAACTGAATTTTTATTTTATTTTTTCCAACAGATGTATGTAAGAGTTAGGGTTTCTTTTGGTTTCTGATCTGTATTTTCTTGAAGATATCACATCATGGTACGACTTTTCCTCTTCTGGCTTCAACAATCTTCTTTACAGAATTTGGGATGTGGGAAACACAAGCCTCACTTTCAAGCCTCTCAGGTGATCCTTTATCACCTGGATTCCCATTCCCTAGTCCTGCCATCATTATTGGTACTTTTTGAAATCCACATGGATAATTCATTAACTCCCTGGCCTCCCAGTTCCTTGACCACCTCCCCTTTCAATGATTTTTTTCCTTCACTGCACTCAGCCACAATCCCCATGGTCATACACTAGATCTGCACTGTCTAAAATAGTAGCTGCTAGCCACAGGTGGTTATGTTCATTTGAATTTCATTAAATAAAGTAAAAAAAAATATTCCCTTAGTAGCACTACCCATGTAAGAGTCCAACAGCGTCTTTGGCTTGTGGCTGTCATATTGGACTACGCAGACAAAGAACATCTCCGTCATTGCAAAAAGCTCTACAGAGCTTGCACTCCTCATGACAATAACTCAGCTTCAAGCTTTATGCTTCCAGGCAACCATCCCCTGTAGCTCACTCCCTTGAGTACCTGACTCTAATAATTCTTTGGCTTTACCAGGACCCTCAATCCATTGGCTTCAGCACTTTTCACCGTCCATTATCCTTCTCATATCCTCACTTTCTCTCTTACGCAACTTAAATTTCTTGGTCCATCACTTCGACCCTGGGCATAAATCCTCAGCTTTCTGACTCCCACTTCAGCTTTTTTACTCCCACTTAACCAGAAAAACACCATTCCAGGTGACATCTCTCCTCCTACAATGTATCTATGCCCAAGGAGCTGACTGTAGCTTAAGAAAAATCGTAACTATATTGACTATCTGACTTGTATTTCATGACCATAAATCTCAAGTGGGCTCTCAGTAAACTTCACTATTTCATTAGTCAATTCACAAGTCTTAAGGGAGCTAGAGGTCTTAATCTCAGCCTAGGTAGAAGAACTCTTTTTCCAAGTTTGTTCCAAGTTTGAGTGCTGCCTCAGCCTTAGGGATAGTAGCTAGTTTTTACATTTTTCTATTTCTGTCTTCTTTAGAGTTCTCTTTTGACTCTTTTAGCAGTTACCTAAATTTTACTAGTTAATAATTATTAATATGAAATTTCTCTTATCTTAATTACTGGTGGGATTTCTGTCTCTTGACTATATCTTTATTGACTCAGTAATAGTAACACAAGGTCAGATAAATCGACCAATAGAAGAGAATAGAGGGCCCCCAAATGGACTCATGCCATTTGTGGATACTTGATTTATGACAAAATTGTCCCTTTAGAGTAGTGGTAAGACAAATGTGGTCTTTTGATGAAATGAAGCTGCTCTCTGACCATCTCTCTTACTACCCCTCCCCACTGCACTGTTTCAGCCTCACTAGTGTCTTTGTTGCTCGTTGGACACGGCAAACACAGTCCTGCTTCAGACCCTCTGTGTTGCTATTATTCCCTTGATGGAAATGTTCTTCCCCTGGATATCCACATGGCTTCATTTAGTTCTGCGGTTAAATCTCCATTCCTTTGGGATTCTGTCCCTCTGAAAAATGAGAAATATAAAATATCTTTTCCAGGTATTCTTCATTTTCTCCCTTCATTTTATATTTCTTCATAGTACTTTTTTGCTAACTCATTTTCTCTTAAAATGGAAGATCCATCAGAAAATACATTTTAAATTTTTTTATTGCTATAGATCCAGCATTTAGAACAGAATTTCCAATAATGTTGAATGAACTAACAAAAAAACAAATGAATAAGTGAGTATCGCTGACGCTGGGCCATGTGGACTCTGGCATTTATTTGGGTTTCATGCACATATTCTCAAAACTGCTGTTTTAGCCTCTCTCTAGGGAAAAGTTCTGCTCTTTATGGGCATCAGGATTTTTCTTCAAGAATATTTGTCTTAGAAATCGATTGCTATTCTACTGAAAATTTAAAAATTTGATGTTAAAAATCTATGCCAGATTTTCTCACTTCCATGTTTTAACCCCCAAATGACTTCTCATTGCATGTGAAATAAAATTCAAACTCCTTTTTTCAGCCTCTTAGACTGTCCCCTTTCTACTATATGTCCTCTTCTTGCATTCATGCTCTTATTTCTCCTCCAGCTACCCTTGATTTCCTTCTGTTCTTTGAACAACACCCAGACCTGTTCCTCAGAACCTTTAAACTATGTTTCCTTCTGCTTAAAACACTGTTCCCAGCTTTTCACTTGCATAAATAATCCTTTGTCATTTAGTGCAAAGATCACCTTGACATAAAGGTTTTTCTTGATCTCCTCCCTATTATCCTGTTTTATTTTCCATGCAGCACTTGTCACTCCCTAAAACTTACCTTATTTATTTGATTATTTGCTTACTCTCTGTCTCCCTACTTCATTAGAACCTTATTTTATTTTATTTTATTTGCTAGTATATTCATAGTGTCCAGACAAACAGTGCTTGTACGAACAGTACTTAATAGGTGATTAATAAATATTTGCTGAAAAATGAATGTTGCATCAGGAACATCATCTAAGGGGTAAAATGCTGGCCTTAGGAGAAACCATAGGCCCTCTTAGAAATAACGCGAGTAGTTCAGGGAACTGTTTGTAGTAACTTATAATAAAATGACTGCCTTCACACTCACCCATGTTTTTCTACAAAGCCCTTCTTCTTTTTTTTTTTTTTCAGAAAGAAGACACTCTAATTTCTAGTTTCTGCTTTTAATAGGTATCTTTTGTCATTCATACTCTTTCTCTGAAGGCTGTTTTACCATGGTCTGCCCTTCTTATCTAAACATTACCCCTCTTTTGTGATTGAAGGTAGGCTATTATCTACCTTTCCTCTCCAGGGTCTTTTCACTTGGCTTCTGGATTATCAGCTTCAGACAATCTCTGCTGCTGTTTAAGACGAAAAGCATTAATCTCTATTTATTTTATATATTATTTAAGCCCTACCTGCTTCCAAAACCAATTTGAGGCAGCTATCTTCTCTTAATTACTTCTACCCTTGTCTTAAAAGCTTCCAGATCCTGTAAGGTTTCTCAACAATGTCACTGGGTCTTGATTTCTTTTTGAAAAGTACAACATTGAGTGATTGGATTGGACGAGATCTCTGAGCTCTTTTATAGTTGTGACACTTTGGACTGCCCTTTACAAAGTAGAGGCAGTTAATAATCACTCACCTAGGGATCCTCTATACTCACTCACATCTTCCTGGGTAAATGCCTTTGCCACTTTCAGCTGTACCTCTAATGAGACTAAATTCAAAACATAATATATATAAATTTTCTTTTTTGTTAAAACGTGAACTTTAAGTTGTTATCTATGTAGCACATAGTACCATTTATTGTTCACCTACTGCGTGCTAAGTACTGCTAGATATTTTATATAAGTTATCTCAATTTCTATAAAATTTCTATAAGGTCGGTGTTAATACCCACAGAATATTTTACAGAAGAAAACAACTGAGAGTCAGAATAGTTAAGTAACTTTTGCAAAGTAAAATAACTAATAAGGGGTGGCACCAGAATTTGAACCCTGGTTTATCTAGTCTCTTTTATCAGCTGCTCTGTGGCTGATATTCATTCTCTCTCTCTCTCTCTCTAAATACACATACACACATACATGCATGTATGTATGTATATGTATGTATACATATATGTATGTATGCATGTATATCTATGTATACATATACATACATATACATGTAAATCAGAAGGAGAGAGATTCAACCCTGGTTGTTGAATCTAAGGGAGCTGAAACAGCTGTAGAGAGCAGCAGTGCTTTCTATTGGCCTTTTCTGATCTGGGTTACACATATCCCATTCTAGGCAAGATGTATAGATAATACAACTGTTATGGCAACAGTAGGCAAATGGATAGACAAATGGAAGAATGGATGGATGAAGTCACATCTGACCAGGGTCTTTAAGGCGGCATAAGACTTAGTTTAGTCAACAGAGTAGAGGCTGAGGTGAAGAATTTACTTTCCAGGCAGAAAATTGCATGTGTGAATCCTTTAAGATGTAGAAATAAAAAACTTTACAGTAAATCAGTCACAGAGAAGTGATATCTCCAGGCTCTGGACCCCAGGAGGGTGTTGACTACCACTGGGATGCAGATGGGGAAACTGCCTGCTGCGCCCTATTTGATCTAGGAGTTCCCGGAGGACATTTGCCTTTGTATGTGACATTTGCCTTTGTGTGGGACGTTTGCAGCCAACAACTGCTTTCTATAATCTGCTGTTTCCTATAATCTGCTTGCTTGCTTGCTTGAAAGACCACTAGGATATGGTCTTAAACTTTATAAGCTGCCTCCTCTGGAAGCTCGGGGCTGATCTCTTCTAACCTTGTGTGGTAGAGAGTCAGTCTCCTGCAGGCTAATAAAGGCTCACAATTCTCTTTGATTTGGCTCTGTGTGTCCCTGTTCTCACAAGCTCCATAACAAAGACACGATGCTCTTGAAAACTGTGAGTAACATTTTGAGACTAGAGTGTAAAATCCGTCTGTGGGTTGGACAGGCCTGGATATGAGGCTGGAAAAGTCAGCAGAGGCCAGGTTATGAAGAGCCTTTTGGACTTGGCCAAATAGTTTGGAACGAGTCTCATAGGTAATAGAGGATCATTGAACAATTGAAGAGGAGTGATATAATCTGGCTTCATTTGGAAAGCTAGCTCTATTTGTGTGTTACTTCTAACTGTTATGACCTGACTAGGTATTGTTGGCCAGATATGTGGGGACTGCCATTTGGGAGAACACTTCGTCTCCTTCTTGGTAGACCAGGATTCTCACCATGCTCACCCAGTGCCTGTGTAATATTGTCAAGAACAGATAAAGTCAGAGCTCGAATGGGGCTCTGTGAGTGGAGGGTCCATATTTCAGTCTTGAAAGGTATTTTTGTTGTTGTTGTTATTGTCGTCATTGTTTATTTGTTTATTTGTTTTTTGTTGTTTTTTGCTTTTGAGATCAGAAGAAAGTCTGCCTTTGCCTCAAATGTCAAAGCACTCTATAGGCAAATTTTCTACTGGAAATGAATCGATGTTAATTTGAATTCATCCAATAAGCTCTGAAAAACAAAATTAAATTATTGGCCCTTTACCCCTATCGGGCAAAGTGAGCTGAATACTGTGCCTCATGTTCCGACACCTGTAGGGAAGAATGGACAGTTTTGGGGGTGAAAGAGAAGTGAACAGAGAAAAGGGATGACACCTTTGGGTGGAGACCTTGTCTCCGCTTCCACAGTGCTGGGACAAGATCCTAACACCAAACACAACACTCCTGGGGCTGAGCTTTTAAAATGGAAGTGTAGCTGACATTTGTAAACTTGTTGTCAGTTGGGAAAACATTGTCCAAACACGTAGCCTAAGGTAACTTGCACAGTGCAATTTTTGGATACTAGAAAGTGTGATTGAAAACTCTTTTAAAAAAGTTACAAGTGAAGAATGTTTAAAATTATTTTAAATATAGTTTTGGTTTTACAACTCATTTTAAAGATTTGGAGTTACTAAGTAACAAAGTTGTTGTAAGACCCTTTCCCCAGTCTGGCAAAATATATCAATTCTGTGGTAAAAGCTGTGTATGATGAGAGCTGTCAGAGCTTTAATGTATGTTGGAGTCAGACAAACCTGGCTTAGAATGCCAGCCCCCAAACTTGAGTGCCCTTGGGCCAGTCACTCCCTCTCTCTAAGGTTTACTTTCCCATCTTTAAAATGGAGTCAACACTAGTCATCGCATAAAGTTATTATAAAATTGAATCTGAATGATTATAAAGTGCTCACTATTTGGCACATCATAAGCACTCAAGAAAAGGCAGTCACGGAAATCATTGTTGGCATTTCTAAAACTCGGGTTTGCCAGCACCAGTTCTTCATCACCCTGATTTGCTGCCCACATCTCTTTACTTGGGTCACCGCCTTGTGGCTGACCAGAAAACGCTACCTCTTCATTCTCACCTCTGATAAATGCTTCCGGTTTGGACACCAACTTTCTTGACCAGAGTGCTCAACTTTTTGCCTCAGTCTTCTAAGACTTTAATTTACACTCATCCTTCTACTCTGACATTAGTGCTTGCAGATGTCCTAGTGATGACCCTCCCCGCTTCCATCATCTCCCATTTACCTCCTGCTCTGGCAGATCCTGAGACCTCCTTCCATGTAAACTACCTGTGGTAGGCAAAATGATGTCTCCTCCCCCCTTCTCTAAGATGTTTATGTTCTGATTTCCAGAATCTGTGACTATGTCATGTTATATGGCAAGGGGGAATTAAGGTTGCCAGTCAGCTGACCATGGATGGGGAATATCTGGGTGAAACCAATGTAATATCCTGGAATATCTGGGTGAAACCAATGTAATCATCATGTCCATGTAAGGGAAAGAGGGAGGCTGGAGAGTTGGGTGAGAGAGACCCGAATGGCCATTGTTGGCTTTGAAGATAGAAGGGACTGTGAGCCAAGGAATATGGGTAGCCTTTAGAAGCTGAAAAGGGCAAAAGAACAAATTGTCTCCTAGAGCCTCTTTTTATAATAATGTGCCTCTTTTATCAACTGAAATGTGATGTGACCAGATACTATATAAAGCCAATGATGGCAAGTTGTTCAGGTGGAGGTGATTGCTGATGGGAGGAGGACAGGATTCTCAGTGTTCAACCTCATTCTCTGTAGAACCTAAAGCATCTCACTGAAACTCCAGAGAAAATATTGTTCTAGATTTGAACTATCAGTTTTACAGATGGGCAAAATGTGGCCCAGAGAGGGAACATGGTTGGCTTAAGGGTACATTGCCAGTTAACACCATAATAGAGACTTAAGCCTGGGCCTCTGGCCCTGGATCTCAGACTGTGTTCTTTCCACACTATTACATCAGCCTAAACCCAAATTCTTATTTGTCCGGTTGTTTTTCTCATGGATAAGGTGAGAGATACAGGCATTCTTTATTGGGTGAGTGGAAGAATATTTTTCATCTAGTAAGTTCAGACTCAGACATATATCAGCTGCTAAAATAATCTCTTTATTCTGCTACATCATAGGTGAGGAAATCATAGGTGAGACTCAGAAAGGGTAAGTGACATACCTTCTATCGATTTTCAGCTCAGATATCAATCAGCAAATATTTCTTCCCATTCAAGGCAATGAAAACCCTCTTCCATTGTCACAGTGTGGGGACTGTCAAAAAAGAGTCAGAGAAATAAATATGAAGATTTCTCATTAATAAAAACACAGCCTACATTTTGGGCTTGTCAAATTACATCTAAGCAAAGACTTGCCTTGCATGGAAAGTGATTTAAAATGACTAAATCCTTAGAGACTCCTCTTTGAGCAGGGCAAATTAGTTACTAGGGCCTGTGTTAAGAGGCCACCTTGGAAAATGATGGAGAAGATCTCCAAAACCTGAAAGAAGATGGATCCATCTCAGGCTACTACTGAGAGTTATCACTGGTCCCTCCTGGGAAAGAAGTGTAGACTGGTACCAGATTCATGTCTCCTTCCAGTTCACTTGATACACATATATGCAGTAAGTAGTTCTTATTCTAGTAGTCCTTACTCTTGAATCATTCTTTATAAATCCACCCTAGGCATTGCTGTGTGTCAGGGTTAATACCCAGCTGGTATACATCTATATGGCTTACCAGTAGGCATCTGAACTAATTTGTCAGGACCCATGCCATAGCTATCATTAGATATTTTGAATATTACCCTGGATATAAATACCAGAGTCAGTAAAGATTCTGGTGCCTATAGTGTGCCAAGCTAGGCAAGCATGATCAGTTATAGAATTTCTTAGTAAAATTTATTTCTCTATGGATGTTCTAATAAGCGATGGAGCCAGGATTCAAAACCCTTTCTAACTGGCTTCTGCAGCATTTCAAGTGATGAAAAGCATTTTTCAATTTGATGGGTTTCATCTGCATTTTATTAGTCTATTTCTAGGGGAAAAAATACCATTTGTACATCATTTTGCTTGCAGACTTGTCTTTATTATTCCTTATCCCACCTCATGTGGTGGGTCCAGGATTTGATTTTCCTCTTGGCTCTCAGCACATTTCTTATCCTCTCTCAGAGCAATTTACCCTCTGTGACAGTCCATCTGTCTCTCCTGCCCCACTTATAAATACTCTGCTTTTTCCAATTTCCCTTATTTCCTTTTTAATATCATCAACCTAGTCTTTCCTGACCTTTCCAGCTCTTCAGATGTCCCATTGTTCCTTATCCACACTGTTTGATTGGTTGGAATCCTGCAGGTTATGCTGACAGCATTTCTCTCATAACTTGACCTGTCACAGTCACTAAACTGCCTCCTTGACCTTTGGTTGTAGTTTAGTAGTTTGTGTTTTTCTCTTATTAGAAGGTGGTGGGGGAAACTACAAACATTAACTGTGCAGACATTGTCTGAATGTTACCAACTGAGAGATGATGTGTGTGTATGTGTGTATCTCTCCTGCTTGTACCTCCTAGAGTTGGAGGGAGGGACCATGTGGCCTTCAGTGGCCACCTCTGAAGCTTGTGGGGATTCTTTGATGGGCTGATGGTCATTGTTGATGAGCATTGCCAAGGAGGGATGTATACTTATACTTTTATATCAGGGGTCAGCAAACTTTTTCTGTAAAAACCAGATAATAAAAATTTCAGCTTCTCAGGCCATAAAGCTGTTTGGCATCTACTCACCTCTACTGTTGTAGTGCATGTCTGTGCCCCAATAAAACTTTATTTACAAAACTGGTAATGGGCTGATTAAGCCTGGGGATCTTAGTTTGTTAACCTGTGTTTTAGAGTAATTTTGCCTTCTAGCTTCTTACCATGCCTTGCATATTTGTACATTTGTTATTAACCTAAAAGTGCCTTTTCAGAAGCAAGCTAGCATTCTATCCTGTGACACAATCAGATATCACTTTGTGAGGAAGACAGTGGTAGGGAAATGGGAGTTCGTTGCAAAAAGACATGTGCTGTTCTAGGCGTTGATAGAGAGACACTTATTCCGGCTTGCTGCAGGAAGTTGGCCCTGTTGTAGGTTGTAGGTAACCTGAGCTGGGAGATTGAAGATTTAGCTTTGACTTTCAATATTTTGCTCAGGAGCTAGGTGAACTTGGCTAAGTCACTTTATGTCTTTGGATTTCAATGTTCTCATCTGCAAAATGATATTATCATCATCATCATCATCATCATCATCATCATCATCATCATCAAATTTAACATTCTATACCATGTATTTTATCTCTCTAATTGTAGATTATCAGTTGGTAGAAGGATTTATAACTTAAGGGAACTGTTATCATTTAATATCTAAAAAATAATGTGATATATAAATAATAATGAAGTCTTCATGTAACAGAAAATTCAAATAAAGGGATTGTCATATAGGTATTTATTTTTCTCTTAATCAGTTGTCTGGAGCTGCTTTGGTAGCTTCATGATATCAACAGGGACTTAGGCTCCTGCTGTCTTTCTGTCCTACTTGTCTCAGTATATGAATTTCATCTTCAAAATCTCTTCATGGCATCAGTGTGGTCATGGTAGCTCCAACCATCATATGCACATTCCAAGCACTAAATCAGAGGAAGGGCTAAAAGCAAAAGGGAAGTCCTGGAATAACTTTCTTGGAAACTCTACCAATGACTTCCATCTATGTGCAGCTAGCTACCTACATCTTCAGGAAATGCAGTGTTTGAGCATGGCACAATACTGTTCTCAATAATATGTAGGATAAAAGGGAAGAACAGAAATTAGAAAGGCAGATAACAGTTTATGCCACATACAGATTTATATAATGGCTTAAGGTGAGGAGATAGGTGACCAAAAACCACACCTATGATACAGCATTTCTCTCTCACCTTTGACATTTTTTTTTAATAATGAAACAAGTGAGTTTATACAATGAGCAGTTAAACTGTATTATGATACATTTCATTAACAAAGAATTCTATAAATGATCTTATTTCTCTTAGTTTTCCTTACTATAATCTTAATTGATCCTGGATGATATCCATATCAGGAGTAATAATAATAATAATAATAATAATAATAATAACCCAAAAAACTAACAGTGGGTCTCTATCAGCCCTGTTCAGTTAGAACAGATGCCAGTTGATAAGACATTGGAGTATACCAGTTGCTCCAAAGTAATACATGGGAAGGGTTTATAAAGACTGTCTGGAGCCTCATTCTTGAATAAGATTTACCATATGCACTTGTCAGAAATGAATAGGAAAGATACATAGGTATCTGTCTATAACTCCTCCTCTGGAAGGGGCTGGTGATAACTGTCAGTTCTGGCCTAAGGTGGACCCTTCTATAGGTTTTAGGGATCATCTATGTTTCTCACATTGGCCTCTTACTGTAAGCTCTAAGAACAAATTGTACTTGTTCAAAGAGAAATTTTAAGGATTTAGTCATTTTTCATTGATTTCCTGAGAAGGCAACCCTTTAATGAAATCCAACGAGCATGAATGTTAGCTCTCTGTGTTTCTGTTAGTGGGAAGTCCTCATATTTTCTAGTTTTGACTTTTTTTTTCACCAAAATGCTCAGGTTGGTGGCAATAGTCCCCATACTGTGCTAAAGGAAGAAAGTTATTATTGCCTTGAATGAGAAGAGACACTTGCTGATTGAGATCTGAGCTAAAAGTGGATTCCCCCATGTGCTGCACACATGCGATGATAACTGTATAATGTTATACTTCCTGTGCAATTCCATTAGATAACCTCATCCTCCACCTATTCCCAGCAGTAATAGCTCTGGTATTGCTGTCTAATTTTGCACAATTTTGTGTGGGTGACTTTGCTCTGTTAGACAAGACAGCCCTCCAAATAATATTTTATATGTATAAAATTATATATTTTTTATAAAATGTTATTGATGGGATTTTCCTGTATATGTGTGTGTGTGTATTTATTTATTTATATTTATATAAATAAATATATTATAAATATGTATGTAACATAGGAGCATTTTCAGTCTTCTCTAGACCACCAAAATAAATCCTACACTTTTCTGCTTAATTTTTGATTTTTTTTTCCCTGGAGAATCAAGTAAGCAGAATTAGTGGTAAGGAGAGAAGGGGGAGAGAGAAAAAAATCAGTGCTGGGCCAGGTGATGGTAGGCTAGCTGTGGCTAGGTGTAGAAAGAGAGTTCGTTTTAAAAGTCTTTCTGGACTACATATTTGGATCCCATTTATACTTTTTGAATAATTCAGGTAAATGATTATTTTATTACTTTTGGTTGTTGGATTCTCTTTGTGGCTATGATCTCCCCATGAATAAACTCTGAGAACTCATTCTTATTAAAGAAGCAATGCATGTCCTTTGTAGAAAACTTATTGGAAGTGGTCACGGTCATATCTTTAAGACATTGCTGTTTATTAGTTGCATCTTCCTTGTATGGAAGCAAGCTGACTTGGAGCAAATCACTTTCTCAGGGAAGAGTAACTTAACCTGCTTTGAAGGTTATACAAATGGAAGATTTAGTGGCTACTTTTCATCTTGGGTAAAGGATACAAGAGGGCCTTCTGTCACCTGAAGAGGCTGCCCCTTAGGGATATCCTTTGACATGCTTGGCTGGTGCTTTGGAGAAGGTGAGTTCATTTGTATAGGGGCCAAGGAGCCATTAGGAGGAAGGGGATCAAGGCTCTAGGTTCTTCCTTTTGAGATTCAAAGTTGGTGGACACTCCCAGATGTGTTGCAGTGTTCCCCAGGGAGATGCATTGATTGGAAAAACAGCTGGACCTCCAAGAGGCACTCTTGAGAGAACAGAGTCTGATTAGTGACTGAGCCCATGTGGAGTACCCCAGGAGAGGTTCTGTGAAGAGAGGGAATTGACCTTCTTCAAAGAATGTACTTGGCTAGGTCAAGGATCTGGGTCAGGGAGAAGACCAACGAGAAAGCATAAAGTTGTGCCTGCTTGAGTTTTAGTATCAGGGACAATACAATCTGACCAGTGCTTGCAGGGGTTCTCCTCTCTCTCTGCCTCACAGTTGGAAACAGGACTCTGTAAGTCTGAAGATTCTTGGAGCATGTAGGAAGGTCAAACCCAGGAATGAGAAAATAAACATTTTGCTAATTTGGGAATCTCTGAGTGATGAACTGATGTGTAATAATATTTGTTCCCTGACTGTCGAGGTGGATCATACCTAGGTACATTAGAAAATACAAATAATCTAAAATAGGAGAATATTCATAAGACCCCTGATAATTATTATAATACCTCAGCGTATGTTGTCTTCTAGTTTTTTTTCTGTCATAATTATACATAGATAATAGGGCATATTGTTTTTATTTTTATTTCTTTTTAATTTTTTCAGATGATGCAACCCTTGGTTGACCTCACGGATTGCAAGGACCTTATTAGCTTATAATCCTTTATCTTTTATTTTTTACATCTATAGCACCTGGTCTTCCTAGGTGGTCTCCCATCCAAGTACTAACCAGGCCCGACCCTGCTTAGCTTCTGAGATCAGATGACATTGGGCTTGTTCAGGGTGTCATGGATGTAGACGGGACATATTGTTTTAAATTAGCTATGTTTTACTTAATAATATATTTTAAATACCCTTCTTATCCATGACTATTTATCTTAACATCATTTATAATAGCTGAAAATATCCTATATTTAGGTACAGTATATTTTACGTGCTGAATGTGTAGTCATGCTTTTAACTCTGTAACAACCATTTCATGATATTACATTACCTACCCTCCTAGCTGTGGACCTGACTTTGGTTGGAGGTGGGGTAAGTAGTAAGTAGTGGGTGATACAGCGTAACAGGTCAGAGTAGTAGACTTCAGATTCATGCACACTTTGGCATTATTTTCGAATCTGCCATTTACAAGCCATATAATTTTAGGGAATTCATTTAATTTCATTTATTCCTAGTTTCACCAGCAATAAAATATGCATAATAACTTTAACTTCATAGTGTTGTTGGGATGATTTAATTATACAAAGTATGTAAAGATCTTAGCACAGGGCTTGACACAGAACAGTTATGCAGTCAAGGAAAGGTACAATAATCATACAGTCATTAGTACAATAACATTAACTGGATAGCTATAGAGTTTCAGTCACTATGACAAATTCTTAGGCTAAGAAATTAGAATTTGGGCTCATCCTTACCCTCAGGAAGTTCACAGATAAGTAAAAACACAGTTATAGAACAAGGATTTAAATGCTGTAATATTGAAGAATGCAAATGGGACCAAGGTGTCAGGAAGGAGATGGTACACAGGCTTTTTGTGTGGCTATATCACATAAAGAATATAATTATCATGCATTCTTAGGCATATCTTTACTTCCTTCCTCTTTTCTCCAAGAAACAGAAGAAGCCAGTGTCGCTTTACAAGCTTGTCCCCTGTGTACTTGCTCTATGATTCAGAGCACACCTCCTCTATCTCCTAATTCCTTATCTACCATAGACCTTGTTCAAGACCAAGAGAAGCTCAGCCTATGATACCTGAACTAGCCCAAGTCAGCCAATGGACTATGAACAGACCTGGCAGAACCGTGCTCATCGAATAGGAACTATTAGAACAAAGCTACAGGAGGGCCCTATGGAATTGCTCAGCCAGGAAAGATGCCTGTAACTCAATAAGAAATGGAGGTCCCACGTGGAATTCTTGTTTTTTCTAAAACAGATGATTTCTGGCACTCAGGGGAGATACCCTGTAGGATGATTGGAGGAGAATCAGAACAACTAGTTACATACATATAGCATTATTATTTGCATCAAAGAGTTTCCCTTTGATAAACTTCATTTCTATTAGAAAAGAAGAGAAGCCCTTGCTTTTGTTTGACAACCAAAGATGAATGGACCCACCTGATCCAGGAGGAATACTGTGCCAAATTAGCTGGAACATAAAACTTGTGCAGCCGCACCTAAAGGGGAACCGCCTGACCCTCATCTAAGGAGTGAGGATTGAGCAAGGAGCCCATTTCACATTAGAAGCGCAGGACAGACACCGGGATTGGAACTATTCTCTTGGCATTTGAACTTAGGAGATCTGGAGTATTTACCTAGAGATCAAGGACCGAGAAATGAGACTTCTTTGGACAGGGCCATCTTTAAGTGTACACCATGTGTGTTCTATAGCTGATGTGGCAAGTGGGTTTATTCTCTTAAGCCAATATTTGTCTATTCATAGACCAAATAAATAGACCAAAATTTGATGCCAGAAGCATTGCATTGACATAGATTTAAGGGCCATATCCAAGCTCAGTGGGATAGAAGCCCATGGTTGTTTGATGAGTCTATCACAGGCACAAGAAGAGATAATGGTTGGAGTATTAAAGGATGAACAATATGGGTATAGAAGCATTTATAGAGATCTCTTCACATTATGAAAAACAGTGCTGTATCTATTATAGATGTTTTGCACATCCAAGCTCTCTGCTCTAGAAGCAAAGGGGGTGATGAATAAACATACCTAATAGATAAAGAATTATTTTTAATATATAAAGAATGCCTACAAATCAATAAGAAATACAACCCAATAGAAGAATGCACAAAGTATAGAAACAGGTAGTTCACAGAAAAAAAAAACAGGCAATAAATATTGGAAAAATTACATACTCTCTAATAACCAGAAAGATAAAAGTTTATATGACAATGAATGAAATATCTTTAGAAAAACCCATTAGACCAAGTAAAATTTAAAAAGTGATAAAGTTCAGGATTGGATGGGTTTGTGAGAAAATAAAAACAGTCATACAATGTAGTTGGAAGTATAAATTAGTAGTGTCTTTATGGGGGGCATTTTGGCAGTACCTATTAAAATTCTAAATGAGCATATCCTTAACCCAGAAATTCCAACTGAAAACATTGTTCTAGAGAAACACTTATACACATGCATAAGTATATATAAGAAACTCATTGCAGATGTTCACAATTTGTGGAAAATAATTAACAACCTAAATGCCCATCAAGGAAATTAAATAATTTAATGTATTTATAATATGAAAATCGATTTAGCTCTTTGGAAGAATGAGATAGATATACATATGTATAGACATTGAGAAGATCTCTAAAATATAAAGTAAAAAAATTATTTTGCCTATAATACTTATAGTATTATCTCATTTATTATTTTTGAAATCAAAACAATATATTCATATATGCACTATATATGTAGGTGAGTGTAATTTTAAAAAAGTTTCTAAAGATAAAACCTAAACTATTATGTTCTTATCTTGGGGAGGAGGGTGAAATTAGGAGATCAAAAGTGCAGGGTGAGAAGGAATTTTTACTTTTTAATCTATATATTTTTTATTGTTCATAATTAGAATCACAGAAGTGTGTACTTTGATTGTTGTCAAAGTTCACAATTGTGAAGGCATATGGTGTCTAAAAGTTGTGAGGGTACCTATTTCATTCCAGAAATGGCAAAAGGGCTGTTGGAGACATGATGGGGCCAGACTATGAAAGCACTGTGTGTCAGGCTCAAGTTTAAATTCATTCTGCAGGCAATTGAGAGTTATTGAAGGGTTTAAGAAAAGAAGAAAGGGGATCAGGCATGCATTTCTGATAGATGTCCCTGGCAGCAGCTGGAGGATAGGGACCGGACTGGTGTTCAGTATGTGTTTATTGAAAGGATAAATGAGTGAATGGCTGATTTCTTATGAAAACACCTGAGTGTGCAATCATGAGTGCCAACTCAGATGACTTTTTTCCTCTTTCTCCAAATCAATTCAGAGATTGATATGAGCAGCTTTAAAGTCAGGTTGAAAAATGAGGAAACTGGATTGAACACAGGTCAGCAGGCAAATATGATATGCCTAGTATGGTAATTCTTAACGTTGTGGTCTTTATTCCTTGGGGAGGTTTGTCACAACCAATATGTTGGTAGTAACAAAGTAGTAATATTTGCAAGTTGTTTATTTAGTAAAGAGAGAGCAGCCATAAGATTACACCTGTAATATACCACTCCTACTCACGGCATTGATGTGCTTTCTTCAGTGGGAGATAAGGGATAGGTGATGGGAAATTTGACTGAGCCCAAGCGGGACTCCTAGAGGAATGTGTCTTACCTCTGACGTGTGTGCTGTTGGAGTGGGAGAAAAATGTAAGGACCATGTCTTCTGAAGGGAAAATGGCCCCTCTTAAATCTAAAATACCATACGATTGAGTTTGTTCAGACGCACGTTTCTCTGCATTCACTCTATCCCCGGGGAATGGAATTCTTGGAAGTGGCCAGTGACCCTGCTGCTCTTGTCCAGCTGTTCACATTGCCAGCGGTGGGCTGGTGAACTAGAACTCTGGGAAAAACAAACACAACAAAACAAACTTTGATAGTGAGATTTAAAAGAAGAAATATTTGGTCTTCGTCCTGTTTCTGACACAGAGCTTCTCAAACCCTTTCAATTTCCTAAGTGATAGAGTGATAATAAAAAGAGCATCTTTTGTTATTTGTAAAAAGGCCGCTTTCAACCATGCTTGACATTACAATGAGGTGACTTTTGAAAAGCCCCTAGAAATGGGGGCTAGTTGAGAGTAAACTGAGCTGTGATCAGAGGTTTGGAATATTCAGCCTCACCCCACAACTTCTGGGGAGGGAAGTAGGGCTGGAGGTTGAATTAACCAGTCAATGATTTAATCAGCCATGCCCGTATAATGAAGCCTCCATAAAGACCCTAAGCTGAAGGGGTTCAAAGAGCTTCTGGATTGGTTAAAACATGATGGTACTGGGAGACTGGTGTGTGCAGAGGGTAAAGAAAATCCATGCTTCTTTCCCCATACTTTGCCCGATGCATCACTTTCATCTGGCTGTTCCTGAATGTATCCTTGTGAAAACCAGTAATCTAGTAGGTAAACCATTTCTCTGAGTTCTGTGAACTTCTCTAGCAAATTATGGAACCTGGGAAATGGGTTGTGGGAACCTGTGATCTATATAACCAGTCTCTCAGAGACTCGAGTGACAACCTGGACTAGTGATTGGCATCTGAAGCAGGGGCAGTCTTGTAGAACTGAGCCCTTAACCTGTGGGATCTGACACTAACTCTAGTAGATAGAGTCAGAATTGAGTTAAACTGTAGGACACCTGCTTGGTGTCTGAGAATTGCTTGGTGTGGGAAAACCTCCACTCATTTGGTGGCCAAAAGTAAAGTATTCTGTGAGTAGAGTGTTGTAGAAAAACAGTAAAGCATTGAGAGGAGAAATAGTGAGTTCTTTTTCTTTTCACAAACAAACCCTGCTTTGTAGTATTTGCCGATTTCCACGTAAACACTTTGACCATGGTCAGTTCAAGTCACAATGGTTTAACAAGTGGCTTGTAAAATTCCTAGTGTTTAATAATCAGCTCTCTGTGAGCTGCTGTGGGTTGTCCTAGGCCACCACTGGTTCTTGAACTGGAACTTCATCGTAGGTGAAAACAAACATCATGACTTCTAGTCTAACTTTGCTTAAGGGGTATTATTAGCTTATTTCTCTCCTGTATCCCTTTTCTTCAATTAAGGGGTTAAGGGATATTATTAGCTTATTTCTCTTCTGTATCTCTTTTCTTTAATTCAGGGACTCATTCTTGATTTTGTCTTTGGTTAAGGGGTATTATTAGCTTATTTCTCTCCTGTATTCCTTTTCTTTGATTCAGGGACTCATTCTTGATAACACAATAGCCTACATGGTAATAACCTTATTTACTGGGTGAGAAAACTGAAATTTCAAAAGCAATAACTTACCAAAATCCTATATAAGATAATATATATGGTTGTAATTTTCCTCCAGAAAAATGGGAATCCCCCTAAAAGGCCAAGTGTATCAGTTCCTGGGCACCAGACTCTTAAAATCAAACAGGGTACTCATGGCAAGTAAATTTTGTATAGTCTTTTGTAGTAAGGAAAAGAGCATGAGGTAGGTGTTTCCACAACACTTTTTCTGTTTATTACAACGCCAAATGCAAGTGATCTGTTAATTGTGAAGTGCTAAGCAAATGCAAGTTAGCAACTGTTCATACTGACAATAATCTCATAATCCTCAATTTCATGTCAAAGTAAGATTATCTCCAGGTTGGCAATGAGGGTGCTTAGGGTCTGAGAGTGTCTTTTAATCACTTGGGGCCTCACTACCTGTGAGGGACTGCTCCGAAGGAATGGATCTGCAAATTAGTTTTCTAACTCCCAGCACGTTCTATCACGTTGCTTCTTTGTACGTGTCCTTTCTTCCCTATTGGATTACAACCCCTCTGAGGGAAGACCTCCTCTATCTCTGATGTCTTTGCATCTCGCTTTGCTGTGATGAGTTTTGATTTTCAGGAGCTAAGTGCCAGTACTAGCTAGTGCAGTCATCCAACTGATTCTCATACAAATTCCTTAGCTCTCTGAGTGGAGAAACACAGAGAGGCATTGCACATCAGATCCAAGGCACTTGGAAATTACAACCAAATGAGACAATGTTGTTTACTGAATTCTCTCTACCCATGTTACTGAAAAAGCAGCCTGGTGTCCCGTTAAAAGAGGAGCCAAAGCATCGTATTTAGAGAGAGGGCAGCACAGCTGTCAAATCCCTGACTTGGGATGTCTGCTGTGGTCCTATGCTTCTGAGTTGACCCTGACACTTCTCACAGCTTCCATCTGAACCATTCACCTGGATTTCTTACCTGAGTCCAGTTGTCTTGATTTCCTGGTTTCTAATGCCAGGATTTATTTCCTGGCTCATCATCAATCTTTAACCACTTGCTGGGGAACAGAAGGAAGGCCAAGCATGTAGTGAGGGATGGTGAGGGTGGCTGGTAGTGGCTTGGAGAGATGCATGGGGGCAGTGTGTAGAGTGTACAAACTTGTGCTCAAAAAATTTTCTTGTAGGCACTATATTTTTTGCAACTATATTTTCAGTTCCTCAGGGATAAAACCAATTCCTGTTCCTCAAAGTTAATAGCACATAAAAAAAATAAATATTTATTGAATGAAAACAGTGAGATAAAAAGGGAGAGCTAGTGTGGCCACAGATAAATCACTTTGCAAATCTGGATATCACTTTGATAATCTTAAAAAATAAAGATTGGATAAAAATGTCTCCAAAGCAACTAAGTCTAAACTATGAGTTGGTAAACTTTTCTTGTAAACATATTGAGAGTAAAAATATTTTAGGCTTTGTAGGCCAGATGGTCTCCGTGGCAACTGCTCAACTTGGCCCTGGAGCACAATAGCAAGCACAGAACGATGAGCATGGCTGTGTTCCAATAAAACTTTATTTACAAAAATTGGTGGCAGGCTGACTCTAGTATAAGGGAAGAGGCTTAGACCCACATGGGTTACACCGCCAGCCTGAACACCAACTGGTTGACCTTAAGCAAGTTAATTAATTTTTCCAGTCATGAGATTATTCCGCCATAAAAATCAGGATATTACTTTCTTTGCAGGGACATTTAGGTGAATATATATCAAGTACTCATCCCAGGGCCTGGCATGTATGGTAACTGCAGCTTCTATTATTATTTTTATTACTCTAGCTCTAATATTCAAGGAGCCTATGAGTCTAAGAAATCCGCTGGTATTTTTAGCTCAGGCTTTCCTGAGACATAAGCTGACAGCTCCTGGATGATATTTTCTCTGAGAAATAATAAACAATTAGCGGATTTCTTATTTAAACTTATGCCAATTGGACAGATAAAGAGAAGACTTTGGGACTGTATTCTAAGTGGTTTGGGGAACTTTACTTTCTAAAATGCCCAGGCTGGGCCCGGGCCTCTGAAACATTTTTCTGAGTAGCCTGCATTCTAGTTGACCTATGTGTCTCTTTCCTCTTGAGCCCCTCCCTGCCCTCAGCAAGCCCACTTACTTCCTTCCATGTGTCACTCTGGCCCATGCTTGCATCTTAGGTATTCTTTCCCAAAGCCTCCACCAGGGGCCCTTAAGTTTGACTTTTCAGGTAACAGAAAACACAGACCCTGCAGATCAGGTGTAGGGCACTGAATATGAGTTCAAGTGGCATCACATATTTTAAGGCAAGATAGAAACTGAGCCGGGTTTTTTGGCACCCAGGGAGTGATGATGCACTGATGGTGGTGTCACTGAGTCAGGAGGCTATTGTGCAGGGGTTGAGCACTTCACTCTACAGTCAGGTTTCCCAGGGGTGGATGCTGACTACTACTCACTAGCTGTGGGACTCTGCACAAGCAAGTGATGGTTGCCTGATGTGTAAAATGGAGACCGTAATTGTACTTACGGCACAAGACTGCAGTGAAGGTTCGCTATGGCTCTTTCCTCTAAGAAGGAAAGATTTCCAGTGATTTCCAGTGATTGCCAAGTGGTCACTCTATTCTCTCTTTCCAAAGTGGTGTCCCCTTCATACTCCTATGTTTGCACGTGACCCCAAATACTCACCTCAGTCTTGGAGTTTACATGACTGTTGTATAAATGAATTACCTGGCTTGATGTGTGAATTGCTTTTCTTAGCATTCACTCATTTGTTATTTCAAATTCATTCATTTCATATTAACTGGGCACCTATTATGTGCCAAATATTATGCTTGGTGTTCACATTACAAATAAGACATGGTGCTTGCCTCAAAGAAGCCTGTCGTCTAGTCAGTGATAGAAGAACAAACAATTTCAGTACTGTGCAAAAGTGTCTGTTGTACACACAACACACACACACAGAGGGGTGGGTGGCTCAGATGATAAAGTCATGGAGCCTTCTGGGAGGAAGTAGTACTTAAAATTAATTTAAATAAGAAGGTGAGAGGTAGACAAGTTGGAGAAGTGTGTTCCAAGCAGAGGGGAGAGCATACACCACTTGAATTATTTTCATTTATTCAAGGCCTTACAAGTAATTCATGTGACTGGAGCACAGGGTGAAAGAGAGAGTCTAGTGCCTTGGGGTGGGGAAGTAGGTGGAGTGGGCTAATGAAAGGCCTCAGGAACCAGTCTCAGTGGCTTGAATTTCATCTTAATTCCTAGGGCAATGGGGAACCCTGAGGGTGTAGGCCGGAAGTGGTGGGTCAGGGGAGGGGTCAATGCAGGTAACACTGCTCAAGGCTTCAGGAAAAACTAGGCTTTCTTAGCAAACCGCCTCTGTCACCACTGTAGTTAGAAGCCCAGAGTGTGGAGTGCTGTCATCCATTCCTTCTATTTTTTTCATTCTTTTTTATTTTTTGGACAAAACCATAAGAAAATGTCATTTACACTCTGAAGAGTGTTTTGCCCAGGGCAGAATTGGACGTCAGGCTCAGGCTGCTTGTACAGTGACAGGTTGCTGTATGAAATGAGGTACTTGGTGTGAACAGGCAATTAACGGTCCCAATTGTTTCATAGAAAACCCCCAAACTGCAGAACCGTTCTCCTTCAGGATGTGTTTTTCCACTTTTCAAGTCCCAATAATTGCTTCCTCCCCTGTGCCTCCTTGGCATTTTGTTCAGTCCTTCGCTTACCACCACATGTTTGGGTTGCAGCTTCTAGGAATCTGTTTCTCTTCCTTGCCAGAATCCTAACACCCCCGGAAGCAGGCATGGGGTCTCACGTAGCTTGTGTCTTCCACAGCATGTGGTGGAATTGCTTGCACATAGTAGATGCTTAATTAAGGTTGTTGTTTCAAATCTGATTAAAAAAAAAATCCCTCCTTACATGGGCAAAGAATTTAAGGGGGAGGGCAGGAGGGAGACAGGAAAAGTGGGAGGGGGATGGGAGAGAGGGAAGAAGTTGACATATATTAAAGGTTCCTCTGTGGCTGGCACTGACTCTAGATACATTGCTCATGACAGGAATCATATCACCTATTTACAGATAATGAAAATGAGACTCAGAGAAGCCAGGAAACCTGCTTGCATTTATGAAATTATTACCTAAATGGGTCTAGAACTCAGAGCTTTTGGTAGAGTATCCCACAGCCTCCTGGGCCTGAGATTGCAGTGAGGGTCCATGTGGCACTGGGTCTTTCAGCCTTGAGATCCAGACCTAGGTCCTTCATCCTTCAGACCTATGATAGGACAGAGTTACCCTCCTTGGGAGGCCAGCGGCTACCCAGACAAGAAGGACCCAGCGTGCAAAATGTCAATGCCTTAGCCAAGGGATCATGGTGGAGACTTACATCATGGACAAGTGAAACATGGGCCAAGGGGAGGGAGCAGCTGTCCTCTGGGACTTGTAGCTACAGAAGAGGGCTGATCACTGAAGCTGTGGGCTTCAACAAGAGAATCCAGACAC
Source organism: Macroglossus sobrinus (assembly GCA_004027375.1). Lineage (NCBI taxonomy): Eukaryota > Metazoa > Chordata > Mammalia > Chiroptera > Pteropodidae > Macroglossus > Macroglossus sobrinus. The sequence goes on along the minus strand of PVKZ01000317.1, from coordinate 886,764 downwards.
TGTCACCTGCTGCCTACGGAGAGCTGTAGGAATAAACACCTTTGCCTCACTGTCCTCTCATCCTCCATTCTCCTGCTTGTGAAATGACCCATTGCTGAACCCAAATGGAAGTGAGAGAGCCAGGGAGTCTGCTAATGGGTCTTCAGGTCAGCCTCGTGAGGCTCAGTATGGTGAAGGATAGGTTTCAAAGGGCAGAAAGAGATCTATAACCCGCTAGGGAAGCAAGGAACTTGTGTCCTGGGACTTGTTTATGGAGAGGGCCCAGGACACCAGTGTCTGAAGTGCTTTCCTTACACGTCCACTCCTGGGCCCCCATCAGGAGGAAAATCTTTGTTGTTGTTCTTAGACGATATCTTTCCCTACACACTGTCTTTCATGTTCCTGAATTGATTTTGCCCTCCTCTTTCTCAAGGGCCAAAGTGGCAGAAAGAAGATGGATTGCTGAAAGAGGAAACAGATCTGAAATAGTTTTAAATAAATGCTTCTGTATAAGGTATGCCTGGTAATAGTGTGTGTTCCTGCAGAGACATTCGCTTTTCCTTGTGTCCCTCCCCTTATGAGGTGAGTCAAGTCTCCCTCTGCCAGGGCTTGCACAAGTAGAATGCTAGGTCAACCTAGAACTGAGTGAAATTCTCACCTCCTATCCAGGAGACTCAGCTTTCTCCCAGGACAGGCCCCAATCAGACCAAGGGCAGGCAAAGCTCATTAAGAGCAGAGTAGTTCCTGTGTGGGCTTATGTCACAGGAGACAGAGTTGCTGATGTTTCTGAAGGCAACAGGTAGGGTAGGCTAGCGCTCCTCTCTGCAATTCCTTCCAGACTGTTAGAAGGACTGCCACATACTTATCAAACTATTTCCACATTCCTCTGGTCACACGGGAAGACTGTGTTTCCCAATTTCCCTTCCAGTTAGAGTGAGGCCTTGTGGCTGGGTTCTAGCCAATAGGATGTGGGAAGAAACAATGTATGACACTTTCAGGGTTGGCCTGAGTTGAAGGAACCCAGACCCCTGAGTCACCCACTGCTTGAAGAAGGGCTACCAAAGAGACTTGACAATGACATTGATCTGTAATACAGGAGAGACATAAATTTTTATTATGTTAAGCCACTGAGATTTTGGAGTTGATTGTTATAGCTGAGAGTTTTGATTAACCTCAATAATATAGCTTAATCCTCCTCATCGCTGGCTAGACACCTCTTCATCTACACCTATGGACGATGCCCCGACTGTGTGCCTAATATACCCTGAAAGATATTCAGAAGGAAAATATCTACCAATATGTAGGAGGAGATATCATCTCTATTTATGGGATTCCACTCTTAGTAAAAGATAAAAATGACATTTCTTATAGGCATTTTTTTATATACTAGGCATTTTCACACATGTTAATTTACTCAATCCTTTCAAAATCGTGAGAGTTAGATATTATTTTGTATTCATTATCCTTTTTTTGTATAAGAAAATATTGTGGCTCAAAGAAATGAAAGAATTCCTATCACCATGCAGCTGAGAAATCATCGAGTTACTAATAATCTGGAGGAGCGAGGTGACCCTCAGGTGAAAAATAATATGAAACTTGCAAAATGGCATATGAAGAAGAACAAGGTAATGTGAAGAAAGGCATTATCTGTTGATGCAGAGGGTACCCAGAGTAAATGAGTTGTGAGCGTTCAGAAAGCCTTGAAGCATCATATGGAACATGTGTGTTCTCGCTGAAAAAAAAATTTTTTTTAAAGAGAATGAAAATAATACCCTGTTTTCTTAGACGAGGAGATGAACTCAGATGTAAAGTGCTATGCCCAGGTCATCTGGATACTGAGATGTAATACTGGGCTGGAACCTATGATCTAAGTCCATCTTCTTTTTCTTCTACTGATAATTGTTCTTTTAGAAAGTGGTCAGTCTCTAATCAGATCTTCTGGAATTGTGCCTGCTCAGTTTTCCAAGTAACCCACAATATAGCCACATTTCAACATGAAGAGAACCAAGTTTGGGGGCTGGCTCTGCACCTCTGGTAAGTGAGGAACTGGTACTTAAAAAGTTCCTGATTTTGACAAATTTCTCTACCCAAATCCAGTCTTACCTTCACATTGCTTCTGCTAATATTTCATCATAGATAAAATATCACCAATATCTTCCTAATTCCTTTTTTTTTCCCAAAAAGTTACCATGTTTATAGAATGTGTCCAAGAAGAATGCAACTAGCTACAAACTAGCTACATTCCTTTATTTGATCTCAACTATAGGCTGAAGTGTGTGTGTGTGTGTGTGTGTGTGTGTGTGTGTGTGTGTGTGTGTGTGTGTGTTTTAGCAGGGTTGGGGGTTTATTTTTTTTTCCATCAAATTCTACTATACTGCTACCTTTTTTTAGTGTCATCAATTCTCCCCAATGCTGTTTTTTTTGCCGCATGAGTGAGGGTTAAGCTGTCTGAGTTCCTAGAATTGGGCTGTTTTCTATCACTTTTTCCTTGTCAGTGCCCAGTTTCCTCTTGAAAAGATTTATTATCCATTTTTCATCCTCTGCTTCAGCTTGGGTGTTTGAAAGATCCTTAGTTATTTTCACCCTTTGGACACTGCAGAAAGGAGTCAGTTCTCTCTCATGCTGGGCTTCAGTATAATTGGTTTGCATCTTTGTCACGCAAACTTGTCTTCTGAATAATTCTGTAGCAAGAGTGTAGAATATGGCCTCACTGGTTTGACAGTTGTTTTAATTCACTAGCTCTGAGCTCCAAAGACTCCTGTCCAGATCTGATTTGGAAAGAAAATTGGAAATGGCACAACCAAGCTACCCACTCCTAGCTTGAACTACTCTCTGTACAGGCTACTGAGAGAATAGGCTCTCTCCTTTTTGCCTGAAGGATGGTGGCAAGTGGGGGGGGGCAGTGTTGCTGGTTGTCAACAGTAGTGATCTCTCCAGTCCCAAAGTAACCCTGGTGTGCAGAGGGATTTGAAGCTTCAGGGACAGAGGGAAGGCTATAATAAGGTATAGCGTGGAGAGGGACCTACATTTGAATCTTGGCTCCGCCACTTACTAAGAGTATGCTATTGTACAAGTTACTTGCATGTTCTGAGCCTCTGTTTGGCTCACTGTGCTTGGGGACAATACTTTTTTTTTTAAATCTCAGAAGACTGTTGGAGGATTGGATAAAATAATGCCAGTAGAGTGATCAGCACAAAGCCAGGCACATGGGAGGTATTAGATGACTAACAGACATTGCTATCTACCATGTTTTATCACCAACCAGGTGCACGGTCAGAGGCTAATTATATCTTCTAGACATCTCTATAATTTTCTCCTCACTCAAGCAGGTATCTTCATCCCTAACCTTGCCTATCCTAAGCTTTGGCTACTTAACTGTTATCATTTTCAAATTGAAGTGAAATTCTCATAACATGAAGTTAACCATTTTAAGGTGAACAGTTCAGTGGTGTTTAGTATATTCACAAAGTTGTACAACCACCATCTCTATCCAGTTCCCAAACCTGTCAATCATACCAAAAAGAAGCACCATATCTGTTAAGCGGTTGCTCCCTGTTCCGCCATCCCTTAGTCTATGGTAACCAAAAATTTGTGTTTCATCTCTATGGATTTATTCTGGATATTTCCTATAAACAAAATCATACAATATGTAGCTTTTTGTGTCTAGGTTCTTTCATTTACATAATATTTTCAAGGTTCATCCATGTTGTAGCATGTATCAGTACTTCATTTTTTTTAATGAATGCATAATATTCTATCATTCCATTGTATGAATATACCATGTTTTGTTTATCCGTTTATCCATTGGTGGACAATTGGGCTGTATCTACCTTTTTGCTATTGTGAATACTGCTGCTATGAACATGTATGTACATGTTTGAGTCTCTGTTTTCAATTCTTTGGAGCATATACAAGTTATTTATTTTAATTCATTTCTGCTAAGTGCTTCTTACCTGTGTGGTTTCTGTGAGGCACCATGACAGAGAGGTGAGGCATGAGGGCTCTCTCCTCTGCTACTTACTAGTTGAGCAATATTGGACAAAGGGCTTGACTGCTCTGCACCTGTTCTCCCTTCTGTAAAAAGTCATACATAACAACAGTTTCTAGCTTATAGGAGGATTGTGATGATGATGTGGATGGGTACATGTAAAGCACATACACTGTGTAGTGAATATCAGCAACCACCGTTGCTCTCTCTTTCCAGTACTTTTTTTTCTAAAAGCTCCTCTTTAACCCCATTTCTTTTAGGATCTGTCATCTATTTCCTGGAACAGCCAATGGCTGAGCTATTGGGCTTTCCTTTTAACACAGAGAGTCTTGGAACCTTGGAGGACTTGGGTCTTTGAAAGAGCTGGGCATTGGGCTACTTCCTGTCTGACCAATAGGAATCTAAAGCAGCCTCCTTCCTCCATCCACAGACCCCCTGGATCTGTTGCTCAGGTATATTCCCAGATCTCATTTAACTAACTTTTCTCTAGGGGAGGTGCCCTTTCTCAAGCTACCAGCTGACTCATAATTTTTCCCTTTCTTGTCATATTGATGCTCAAGACTTACAACAGCTCCTTATTGCCTCTTACACTAAGACAACTCCTCTACAACCCTATGAGGTAGGTAGCTCTCTATTCATTTTATTTCTATGAACTTGCTTGAAAAATGGAATTTCCTCTATTTTTTATAGATGGGGAATCTTAGACTCAGAGGCATAAGCATCACCAGTGAGTGAGTAAATTGCAGAGCTCAGCTTTGACCACATCAGCCAGACCCAAGAGCATGTTCTCCTCTGGTTTGTACATTTCCACCCCCGCTGGCCACCTGGTACCAAACCCAGATGATTTTCCCTTGGTCCATTTTCATCTGATCTGTACTAAGCCTCATCATGTCTACAGCACCTGTCAGGGTGTTCTAGCCCCAGATCTTAGTCCCAGCTGTTCTGCCTACCTGGAATACCCGCCTGCTTCCCAATCCTGCCACCTGGCAGATCTAATCAAATCCTTCTTCTTTTACTAAAGCTCCGCACTGAGCTTTTCAATCAAAATGTTGTACTTTATTTTCAAATCTCTATCATTTTTAAAGTTGCTGCCTTCAGCTAGCATAAGCACTGTCTTTGTGTGAATTGCAAGAAGGCATTCATTCTCTCCAGGCTAATGAATTGCAAAAAGATGTCCTCAGTCATCCTCTCAGCTGGGCACTTCGGTGCAGTGTGCAGACTGTACAGCCATACTCATCCAACTTGCCTATCTGACAGTTTCAAAACTAGTCTTGAGTATAAAACATTCCTATTCACAAAAATTTCAAGAGTTCCTTGTTCATTCATTGCCTCCTCCAATTAGATTTTGTTTCTTGAGGGCAGGAACCACAATTATCCTTCAGTTTTCCCCACCATTCTTGGACCAGAACCAGCTGTGTCGTTGGTGCTAAGATCTCAGTGTCTAGTTCATGAAGTGACTCGGAGTGAGTGTTGTGTCAGACCTTGGCTCTGAAGGGACCGAGCAAAACTCCTGCAGGTAAGATTTGACTGATATCCACAGGTGATCTTGGGGACTCTGTCCTATTTTAGCACACTGACCTCTTCACCATTTTGAAACACAACCAGCACCTCAAGTTGCTTCCTCTCTGGAATGCTGGCTCCTTCACTATTCACCCAACCACACTTGGAGCTTTGTCAGCTCAAACTCTTCTTCCTCTGGGAAGCCTTCTTTCCCAGAAGCTGCTATTAGAATCAATTTCTCCCTCCTACAAATATATAGAGGCTACTGTATAGGCTACCTGCTTTTGTTTTCACAACAAAAAGGGGGCAAGTAGCCCATGAGGTAACCTCTTTATATTCCCTAGGTGGTCTTGCCCATCTAACCCACCTTTCCTGATTCAGGCAGACGAATCCCAAAAAACATTGGGCCTCATCTTCCATTCTATACTAGGTTGTTTGAGGACAGGGTTTGTGCCTGGCACACAGTAGGCCCTCGCTCACTCAATGGCTGTCAAATCAGTATCCACCAGGATTTCTAGGTGTGCACATTTTCTAGCAGTGCATTTTTATTTGTCGCAGTGGAAGCATTTACTTCCCCTTCTATTCGCATTACCTGGCACTTGTTTAATATTTCCCCCAAGCTTTTTCTCACCTCTTTGCTGGTTTTATTTTCACAACTTCTAGGATGTGAGAAAAGAAATGATTATATCTATTTCACTCATGAGGCACCCAAAGTCTTATCTCATTGGTGACAGGGACACAGCTGCCACTCACTCGGGTGTCCTAAGCTCAGGCCACAGGGGGATACCATGACAATTTGGCTCTAGTTTCACCCTCTTAAATCTTGCCAGAAGTAGATCATTTATTATCCTTGGAATTCCCACTGGGTGTGGGCCCTGAGGTCTAGAGGTGGGCTGGGTGTGAGGTTTGAGCCTACTTGTCAACTCTCAAATCTGGTGAACACAATTCTCTGGATTCATGTGTCAGAACCCAGCATCATGGGCCTCTAAAATCATCGTTATTTTCTCTCATCGACTCTCCATTCTACATTCTATTTGAACATCTTTTCAGGGGACAAGTAGCCTATAAGGTAACCTCTATATATTTGGCAAATATCTTGGGATAGAACAATGGGTCTGTGCCTTGGCTGATATTGGATTCACCTGGGGAGCTTTGGGAACTACCAATGCTTGGTATGTTGACAAGCTCCTCTAGGTAGCTTCCATGGGCAGCAAATGTTAAGAATGGTTCTCAGTGCTGATGGCAGAGTGGAATCAACTGTGGCTTTAAAAATCTGCTGATGACCTGGACTCATCTACTGCCTTGGCTTGGGGTTAGAAACCATTGGCAGGCTCCCTGTACTGGAGGTCCACTATAAGGAATAGGATTAAATGACCACAGTCCCAGTGGAAAGAAACCTGCCATTCCAGCACCAGTTATTAACACATTCATCAGAGGCTTCACTAGTATCAGCTTTCCCTGCAGCTTTCTGACTCATACTCAACAACTGTGTGATCTTGAGTATCTTTACCTCTCTGATTAACTTTATCTAGAAAATTAAGCCAAGAACTACTTGGCAGAACTGCTATAAGCACCAAATGTAAAATATATACCAGCAATGTGCCTGGTACATACCTGGTATAGAAGGAGCTTCAAAAACTCTGAATTTTCCCATAGGAAAATTTTATGTATCAACAAAATTTTTTTGAGTACCCACTATTTGTGAAGCATTATGATATGATTTCTTTCTCTTTTTCTGCTCATAGGAAGAAGAAACACAAAGATGAATACAGAAACAATCTCTGTCTTTAGGGAATTTCAAATTGGCATGTACAGGCAGGAAAATATTGAACCAAATACAGTTCTATGTATATAACACTCATATATTTCTATATTTACCTAGATTTTTAATACAGACCCAAATAAAGTAAATGTTAATCAGAGATAAAGTCAATATGCTGTGTGAGCTTAGGGCAAGGAAGAAATAATTTTCCCCAGGGAGATCAGGGAAGTCTGAGGTGGCATTTGAGCTCAGATTCTTTAATGGTATGTTGTATTTCACCAGTGAGGATGAACTGGAAGTGCTGAAGGGTGATATGGATTGTACCCGGGAGGCTGAGACATGAGTTCGCAGACTTCTACTGAGAATCCATTAAATAACACTTTGCCTGCTTTGCTAAGAAATTTGAATCTTTCACCTGAAAACTGGGGACCATTGGAAGTTTGAGTCTTGGGATGTGTTCTCCAATTTGAGGTTTTAATTCATTGATCCTTAGAGATGGATAGGAATGGGTTGGATACCACTGAGTCAGAACATGGCTCTCAATGTCTTCCTCCCAACCTGGCCCATGGACAAGGCCTCAGACAACCAATGAAGAACAGGAAATTTCTCTTGGTTCTGCTCCCTAATTTCCATTTTAGGCATGGCACACAGCTTCTGTCTTCTTGCATTGCTCCTGGAATGTTGCTGTACTAAGTTGATTTGGAATGCTGCCCCTTTGGATGATCTGCTTAGCTTTATGTTTAGGTCTCTTCCCTGGACAATGTCTCAGATTCTCCTCTACCCACCCCTCAGTCCAGTCTAAACCTCCTCTAACGTGTTTTCAGGGTGAGCTCAAATTGCCCTTTGAGAGCAGAGTTTGGATATTTTTATGCTCTTGGCTCAGGGTCTTTCACTTATCTGGCAACTGGATGCAGGAGGACCTATTGGATGGGTACTGCTATAGTGCAAACCTGAGATTATGAGGGTGGGGACTAGGGCTTGTCACAGGGCTATTGGGTTGGGGTAGGGAGTACTGCATAGAAAAGACACCATGAAGTTAGAACTGACAGAGCTATAATATGCCTATAACTTTTAATTATGGACCCAGCCTATCTTTCAGAACTTCTGGTCTCCAAGTCATAGATTTTTTTTCATTTGCTCCTAATGATCTGAAGTCTTAAAAACATTACAATCTGAGTCATCAGGAGTGATGATATGGAGTGGGTTTTGGAAGGTTGGTTATTCCAGATATGAGTGCTTCTTTTATTTAAAAATCAACATTCCTTATTTAAACTCTAGATTTATTATTTGAGGATAATGGGGGCTGGGGAACATTTTGAGACCACCCCAAATAGTTCCATGAATAGAGATCAGGATCTGATTCTGAAAAGAGAAGATCTGTTAAATAACACTGGCCTCTGGCTGCCATGGACCCACCTTACAGGTGATCCCTTCTCTGAGAAGGTCCTTCAGACGAGGATGTGGTTCCCAACTTTGCTGCATGTTGTGATTGTCTGGGGGGATTTTTATAAAACTCTTGGCTGCACCCCAGCATTCTGACTTTGGTGGTATGCAGTACAGCTTGGTTACTGGGATTTAAAAAATATTCCAGGAGATACTAATGTGTAGCAAAGTTTGGGAACCTCTGCAGTAGGAGGTAGTAAGAATGAGCATTTGATTTATAGTGGTTCTCACACTTGAGTATGTGTCAGAATTACCTGGAGAACTTGTTAAACTACAGACTCTATCCCCACAGTGTCAGTAGGTCTGCAGTGCAGTCTAAGGATTTGCATTTTTATCCAGTTTCTCATTGTTGCTGATAGGGCCACACTTCCTGAACCACCAGCTCAAAAGAGCAGGGCCTGGTTTTATCACTTATAAACTATGTGACCCTGAGCATGTCACCCAATCTGAAGAAGTCCCGTTTCTGCACTTCTAATATGGGGCAGCAATGGCGATTCCCTCCTGGGTGACTGTGTGGGTGAAATGAGATGATATTGATAAACTGCTTAGCACAGGGTTTCATCCACAGGAAATGTGCAACCCATGGTGGACTTTATTAGTATGTTTTCTCAGTTGGGGTCTTAGCAGATCTTTCCTTGTGTTCATTGGCAGTAGTTGGTGAATGATGTGAAGGTGAGTTTCTGCTCCTGAAGATCCTACTTGTAGGCTTTTTGGAATAGGAAAATTGGGATACTCACAAGAGTGCTCTGGGCCCGGCAGGGTAAGAGCTCACCCTGGGAGTGTTGGCATCTATTAATTGATGATTGTCAGTCAGACCTCTCAGCCCAATGTGGGTGCCTATGAGCTGATTGAGTGTGCTCTCCTGCCCAAACTCCACGTTGCTCTCACATGCCAGACACATTTAGTGCAGTGAGTTGTGGTTGTCCTGACGTTGCCTTGGAAACAAACTGCTATTGAGGGGGGTGGAAACAAGGCCCAAAATTGTCTTAGAAACCACAAAATTCATCCTCAGGAGTGGGGCTGGGACCTCCACACCATGTTTTTTTCTCATGCAATTTTCCCAGAACTTTCTTCTATGTGTAGTTACCTCCCTTACCCATTTCAATGAGGAGTGAACTGAGGCTCAGCATTTACATCCCCACGTTCTAGTTATCCTTCCCAGGAGAAAGGATGCCCACATAAGCCCGTGACTCTATGGACAAAACCAGCAGGTGTGCGCACACTGCAAAGCACAGCCTTGCTGCTGCCTGCCCCTTCCCAACAATTGTGGACTTCAAATGGATGACTGTAATTTTTGACCCTTGATTGGCTTCACCAGGCCAACTCTCAGGGACTTTTTGATACTTTCAAACTTCCTTTAATTAATTAATTATTTACTGGTAGAAATAGATTTATTTATCATTATTTTTAAATTAAGCTTATTGGGGGTAACATTGGTTAATATCTTCTTTTTCAGAGTGGTACAAATCTTGCTAACTTTTTTTTAGTACCATGTGGATTGAGAGCAAAGTACCCCTATTTTCATGTTACAGTTTGAGAAACCTAATGGGTGTGGAGAAGGGACATTTGGAATTGGCCCAGGTGGTGGAACACAGGCCAGTTCACTCCATTTTGAGTTCTGTTTGGCCAGAGTAAAATTCTGCCCATTCCCAGGGAGCAAAGCCTGTGTTTTCCTCTGTTTTCCCTGTACTGAGAACTGAATGAGAGACAGAGTTAGGAAATGACAGAATAGACAGGCTATGGAAGGTCATAATGCTCAAGTCATTTCTAGATAAGGACACTGTCCCAAGTCACAGAGAATGCTTGTAACAGAACAGAGCCTAGAAACCCAACCTCTTGCCTTTTATCCTCATTGTGTGCCTTTCTCTCTGTCCTGACACACTTAAGACATTTACTTGTGTGCTGTCTGCTGGTACCTACTGTTATCATTTGATATTAATTTGATTCCCCTGTCGTGATGAGTGCTAGCCCCTCCCTGTAGATGGAACCATAGTATGGTCCAGACTACCCCAATATGTAGGCCACATACATGCTCTATAGGCACCATTTACAGAACATTTATTGTAGGTCTTGTGCTAGCGGCTTTAAATAGCTACATAGTATTTAAGCATCACAAGTCATGGAGGTAGTTATTAGCATCCCCAACACAGATCAGAGAAGTGAAGCAACTTGTCTAAGATCATACTGTAAGCAGGCAAATGGCAGAGTGAAGATTTGAAGCCAGGCCCGTTGACTTGCCTTCATTATTCTTCAACCGTTATGTGGCTGCCTGCCCTTGGAGGCTAAGGAAGATTCTGGCTCAGAGAGGAAGCAGCAAGCCACACAAAGAAAGGCTGCCACCTTCCCACCCTAAACTTCTGCGAACAGATTTAGTCGTCTGGAAAAATGTGATTGCTCAGAAATAGGCGCATATGTCATTACAGCTAAGCCTATCACCTAACACTGGTGCAAAAAGTGAAAAAAAATCCAATTCAATGTATTATTTCAAATATGAAATATCAGCTGTTTGGTTTTTTTTTTTCATCATCAGTATACCTATTCACTTGGCTGAAATTTTCCATATGCTCGTGAACATTCCTATTTGTACAGACCTTACATGCTGGTGCTTTCCCATTTGTGATAAAAAGAAAAGATAAAATCTATTTTTAATTTGGCCACCGTACAAACACCGAAGTATTTCCTTCCAGCAACTAAGCCTGTATGTTTTCTCAACAAGGTATTAATTACCTGACTCTGGGAATGGCCAGACAAGCTGTTCTGGCGGTTCTGGCTGCCCTGCCGGCCATAATGCAATTGCCCATGAATGCAGCAAGACTCAGAGACTTCAGCAGGGAGTGTCCTCCTCCTTAATAAATTCAGACGTGGGTACTGGGTAACTTGTTAAACACATTTATTGATTTCTTGACAGTAACCAAACACAGTGAGTGACCATTATAAACAAGAAAAGAAAGGCATTCGTTTGTACTTTGTGAGATCCAGCTGCACCTGGAGAGAAAAGACACCCCTTTCCCAGGAATTTACAAGGCAAAATTCATTCCTTCAAGGGAGCATCACAGGGGGGATGGGGAGAATGACAGTTTTGAAACGCAAGAAATCTGTTGCCTGCTATCTCAGGCTGAAGCTCACCTCGTATGAATGATCGAGCCATGGAGTGGAATTAAAGTTATACTTGCTTAGCAAATGCATTCCTGATTGCCACAAACTCAGTAAAACTGGCTGCAAATGAACAAAACATGTAGATGAAGAAACAAGTGAAATCAAAGAATGCAGTTGCATGGAGCCAGGGCTTAGCCTGTAAGGAAGAACAGACCAAAGCCAAAAAAAATAAAATGAACTTGTTAAACACATTTATTGAGCTGTTAACAATAACCAAACACAATGTATGACCTTTAGAAAACAAGTAACAGCAAATGGATCAATTCTGATCTTGGCAAATCCTACTACAGATATGTGACAAAGGGGAAATAATTCAATTTCTTTATAGTCTGCAGTGATATATATATACAATGTGTATCTCTTCAATGTCTGTCCTTTTTTTTAAATTGTTGAGTAAACAGAAGAATCATAATCTAGAAATGAGTGTCCTTGAACAACTTTGTCCTAGTTTACCTGTCACCAGCACCCTCAAATGATCCTAGGACACTCTCCAAGATTACTTGATGCAAAGAACAAAGTCCACTTGATGCTGTTGGAGTTGTGTTTTCTCCTCTCTCTCTTTTGGAAGAATTTTGTATGTACAAAGGCTGAAAAGTCTCATTGAGTAGGTTTATTAGTTCAGGAAAACAGTATCAAAATTGTAATCAGGTTAACTGGTTATTTTCTTCTAAGACCTCTTATGAATGAGCCTTTTGTTTCTGAAACTTGACTTCCCATCTTGGAGGCTGTGTGAGTGTGTATGTGTGTAGATATGTTTGCATGTATGTGTATGTGTGTGAGTATGTGTAGGTGTGTGTGTGTAAATTTGTGAGTGTGTGTAGGAGATATGTTCCTTGCCATGGTTTTGTAGACCCTTTTCATAAAGAAGGGGCCAATCCAGAGTGAATGAGGCTTGGGGGAGGGATGGAGAGAGAAGAAAGAAGGGGACATTCTAGGTTATGCCAATTCACAGTTGTAGCATTTTCGCTGAGATGGGATTCTTCTTGGCCTAGTTTCCTACTTGAGGAGCCATTCATTTACTGGAAAGAGAGAAAAAGAAAAACATACACACACACAACACAAAACAAGGCATAATTGAATTAATTTGCACAGAGTTTAGAGGGCTTACTTCAAAGGGAAAGGGGCAGTTTTATAAATGCTTGCTTACTTGTAAAAACTTTAGTTGCATCATCATACTAGTCATACTTCAAATGTTCAATAGCCACACGTGACTGGTAGCTACTGGATAATGCAGATACCGAACATTTTTATTATCACAGAAAATTCTGCTGTAGACCAGGGGTGGGAAAATGACAACCTATAGGCCAAATTCAGCTTGTGATGTTTTTGTAAATAAAGTTTTATTGAAAGACAGCCACACTCATTCATTTGCATATTACCTATGACCCCTGTCACATTATAACATCAGAGTATGGTAGAGATTGAATAGCTCACAAAGGCTAAAATATTTACCATTTGGCCTTTAACTGAAAGTTTGCTGACCCTTTGCTCTAGACTGTAAGCTCTGTATGAATGGTGTCATATCTGTTTTCATCACACTCCTCATCTCCAAGCTAAGTGCCTGGCACATAGTAGGTGCACAATGAATAGGTGTTGCATAAAGAGAAGGTTCAATGAATGAGTTGAGTATTTATATGTCTGGTAGTTCTGGCTGGAAGGAAACAGAAAATTATAGTTTGGGCACTCTGTGTGTGTCTAAGAGAGAAAAAAAGAAAAAAGAAAATATGGGGAAGTAGGAGAGATAAAGTGGGTGATGACAGGATAGCAGTGGTAGCTGCGGCAAGAAGCTGCTTGGTATCATTTACAGCCCCCACATTATTGCTGCAAAGGACTTCCCCATCAAAGGTTTTATTCATTCCTCATGACAAGTCTGTAAGGGGATGGTGTAGGGACTGTCAGGAAAGAAAACAGGTCCAGAGGTATAAATGCCTTGGCTGGGTTTGCATGGATTTTTAGTGGCAGAACCAGGCATAGAACTTGGGTGTTCTCCATGACACCATTTTGTCTCCATCTTCCTTTCTGTGTTGAGGGTTTACCACCTGATCAGCAGATACTTAGTGTGTAGAAGGGAAGAGAGAGGGCTGGGTGTGGACCCGAGGGTTAAAGGCGGGAGTTATCTAGAATGTCCTTGTAGTAAGAATAATTGTCACTTCTAGGGACATAGCACTGGAAAAAGATCCCTTTACACACATTACCTCGCTGGAGCCCAGTGAGCTGGCATCGAGAGCACCTGCCCACCTTCTAGGGGAAAAGGGTCCACTGTGCACATAATTAAAAGCTCTAATTCTTCTGGTTGTTTTGTTCTAACACAACCTTGAAAAATCAGCCTTTCTGGGCTCTTCTGTAAGATGGCAATAAAAACTTCTTTTGCTTGAACCAGAAGGGATTTAAAGTTTGATCTCTTCCTCTATCTATATTGGCTTTATCAACAGAAAGACGGCATGCAAATAGAAGGTGGTGGTCTTAATTGTCATTTATAATCACGATTCCTACAGTGGGAGATAATGGCAGGCCTTTAAGAGCAGGTCTCAGCAGGAGGACTGAGCTCTGACCTGGGTCCACTGCCCTCTGAGCCATGCACCCACCTCTATACTGAAGCTTCTGGGCTCGGTTGTTTGGACAGTCCTTCCCTTGTAAACTGAAGTTGATGTTGGTGCGGATACAGCGGTTGTTGAGTGGCTGGACAGGCCTGAAGTTGTCACTCATGCTCAGAAAGATCTGAGATGGCTGATTCTGGCTGAGCAGGCGTAAGGAATGCATCTGAGGAGAGAGAAACAGCTATGACATCCACCCATCCTCTTCGATGCACTAGGAAAGAAATAAGACCATGTAGACTGTGGCCAAGCCAGGCTGTCTGGGAATGAGCATATGAGTCTCTCAGAGACCCTGATTCCATGGGTTCAGTTGTGCTGGAGCCCACAGATGCCTCTATGCATGGAGGGGGCTTTGCTTCTAGCTTAATAGCTCATGGATGCCTCTAAATAAGTCATTTACTTTCTTTTATCCTCAAATATGCCATCTATCAAAGGAGGAAATCCAACTAGGTGTCCTCTAGGGTCTCTTTCTCTTACACCCTATAGTTCAATAATTCCCAACAATTCAGGGAATTATCCCCTCACATGGGTATTATCCAGACTATAATGGTTGGTGCAGGGGTCAGAGCGCAACTAAGCCGGATTAGTTTGGTTTCTTTGTTGTGAAATCAGAACCAGAAGCTGGACTGAAACATCTGTGGCATTGTTCCACCCCGGGATTGAGAAGCATAAGAAGAGTTTCCAGCAGGAGAGAAAAATGAGACAAAGGTGCAGAGGAGAGCAAAAATAAAGGGCTTCTGGGTTCTGATTCCAGTGAATTCCTCTCATCAATTTCTAATCTTAAATTCTATAAGGTGCAGCTGAAAATCTGCATATAACTTTTGACTTCCCCCAAAACTTAGTTTATCCCTGGCTATCTATGGGGGATTGGTTACAGGACCCCCTGCGAATACCAAAATCTATAGATACTTTAGCTCCCTAGATGAAATGGTATAGAATAATGCATACAGCTGGCTCTCTGCTTCTGCAGATTCCCAGCCACAGACTGAAAACAGTACAGGTAATTATTGAAAAAAATCTGCATATAGTGGATCAGTGTTGGTCAAGGATCAACTGTATATTTCCTATAAAGGAGAATGGATTCTGCTTCCTTTGCTTATCTTTTCTCTGAGTTTTTATAGAATCTCACAATCAAATAACATCAGAGCTGGAACAGATTAATATAATTTACTGCCCTCCCCAGCCCCCATCATACAGGGCAGTATTTAACAAAAAGGGAGGTGACAGTCTTAGGAGTACATAATGAGACATTTGCAAGGCCAGATCTCCTTGTTCTCATCTAGCTCTGAGGAACCCTAGTCAACTTTGCTAGGAATCCTGTGAGATGCTCTAAAAAATTCTATATTCAAATATGTTTGTGAAATGCTACAGATCATATTGCTTTCTCTTGGAGATTGACATATGTATCATCATTTTAAAGGTCCAAGAAGTCTCCCAACAATGAAATCTATTTAACTCTTTTCTTAAACCAGTTTTTCAACTATATTTGACCATATTATCCCTTTGCTCGTTTGCTTTTTGAACACTATCTCTGTAGGACAATTTGAGAACTAACCCTGCTGTCCTTTCTCACAGATGGGTTGAAGGCTTCTTCAGTTAGTTCATGCTAAGCCTTTTCAAATGCTGATTCTTTAAACATAGGTGTAATGAACTGAGTTATGTATCCCCATAATTCACAAGTTAAATTCTCCAGTACTTCAGAATGTGACCTTATTTGAAAATAGAGTCATTAGAGATATAATTAGCTAAGATGAGGTTCCTGTGGTGGGCCTAATCCAACATGATTGGTGTCCTTATAAAAAGGGGAATTTGGACAATGGGACACAGACACAGGGAGAGAACTCCATGAGAAGAAGGCAGAATGGGGGTGATGCTTCTACAAGTCAAGGGAGACCAAAGATCTCCAGAAACCACCAGAAACCAGGGGAGAGGTTTATTCCCTCAGAAGGAACCAACCCTGCTAACACTTTGATCTTGGACTTCCAGCCTCTAGAACGAGAAAATACATTTCTGTTATTTAAGCCACCAAGTTTGTGTTAATTTGTAAAGCAGTCCTAGCAAATTAATACAATAGGCACTCCACAAACCCAGACATTCTTCACTTCATCTTCCCCAGTCACTAAAAGACCACAGAGAAGCTCACCTGCATCCTCGTTATATAGACAGGTTTGTTCATTATTATCCAACTTGCTGTCTCATAGCAGGGTGGGATAGTCATCGACCCATCATAAGTAATGAAACTAGAGGTCTCTGGATATAGTTCCTCTATATTAAGTCCCTGCAGTAAATATGCATCATCTAGAGAAAGAAATAAGAAAGACTTAAGAATCAGATTTCTTGAAAAGGTCCTGGGATTGCTGATTGTTTTTTCCTTTTCTGATTCCAGAAGACTATATCTGTCAGGATAGGCTTCAGTAACAAATCATAATCATTTTTAACAACAAACTTTTATTTCTTGCTCACATACATGTCCAGTTCTAGGTTGGCTGAGGACTTCTTCCATGTCACTGTTATCCACATTCTGGGACCTAGATTCTCAAAGTAGCTGCTATCTGGATCCTTGTGAGTTACAACGACAGCAGGAGAAGCAGCATGGTCAAACACATGTGGGCCACTAAAGCTTCCATCCCGGAAGTGGTATGTTACTTTTGTACACAGTTTGATATCCAAAGAAGTCACATGCCCAAGGTTGACACCACAAATGAGAGGAACCACATTCTTCCTGCAGGATGGGGCACTGACTATTGGTGGACAGAAATGTAGTCTACCACAAGGACACAGAAAGAGCCAAATGCTTGGTTATGGTCACTGAGACCTGAACCCATAGCAATGTAGTCAGGGAAATGCACAATTAAAGGCTTTAGGACCTGTGGAAACACAGCCTGGTCACAATTCTTATTTATTAGTATTGCTTAATTAAAAAAAATAAAATAATTTTAGAAAAAAAAATAAATCAGGCCAAATGCTACCATGAGATTCAACAGTTAAGTTCAACAACTGATTTCATTTTTGTGGATCTTCTCTTTGTCAGGCCCATGCAGGTAGCCTTTTTTCTTACACCTATTTGAGGTATTCACACCAATATATCTTTTATTATTGAATATGATTTTTTAATTATTAGAGATATCAGTACATAGCAGACTATATGGAAAAAAGAGTAAAAAAGAAAACTCAGATTATCTAAAACAACTGCCATTAATATTTTTCTATATTTACTTCTGATTTTTTTTTTTATTCGATGCCTTGGTTGTATTTTTACGACATTGTAATGTACTGGAGTTTTCAAATCTTAAAAAATTGCAATGAACCTCTCACTCCACTGTCCATTTCTCCCTACAATCCTTTTTTGCATACTTTTGCTCTCTTCTCCTGGCTTCTAAATCACCACATTTTCCTGGCTATCTTCTTGAGTTCTGTTGGTGGCTCCTGATTTTCTACCTGCTTCTCTCAGTGTTGGCATTACCTAAGGATCAGTATAAGGCTTTTTTTTTTCTCATTCTAGACCCTCATCATAGGGTAGCCCATCTACGTTCATGGATTCCACTGCCCTCTATACCCCAGTGATTCCAGATCTATGTCTCCAGGTCTTACATGCCTCAGTTTGCCATGAGCGTCCACCACTGTGGCCCATCCAGGAGACCTGAAGGACATATGGCAAGGACCCAAAGCCTGGCTAGCCAAGACTGGCTCCTCCAGTCCCCTTGGATTCATGTGTATTCTCTAATCCACGTGTATGCCTCCTAGTGGGAAAAAAAACCCTAACTCTTCAGTGATTAATACCATCTTCCAAGTTTAGCAGCATTCACATTTAATGGTAAAAAAACTTTCACATATAGCTGGAACCCCATATTGACCTAACGAGATTGTTCAGGCAGATAATAACATCTTCACTGAAACGACACTGAAGGTCAGAGAGGCAGAGTAATCTGCCCAAGGTTGCAGAGCTAGCTGATGACTGCAGAGTGGGAACTGAAACCATGACCTCCAGACCATTCATTCATTCATTCATTCAACAAATTTTCACTAAGTACCTCCTTGTGTTGGGCACAGGGTTAGGCTCTGAGGATAGAGCAGTGTACAAGATAGATGTAGTGCCTGCCCTCATTCTAGTTGAAGAGACAGACAACAAATGGCAAAAATAAATATATGCAGACTGTAATATCAGGTGGTGACAAGGGCATCCTGGCCTGGCTTGTACTCACCAAGTGATGCTGAACGTTAAGGCTGCTAATCCATTTTCCTAGGCAAAGACCCCTTTCCCCTCCCATCTCGTCCTTCAAAAAATTCTCACTCAAATTCCTCTGATAAGAAAGAGCCTTCTTTGCAAAGGGAATCTGAACTTCAATGCTTCTTCAATTAAGAAGAAATAACTGAGCCAGTGGTTTAGAATACTGTAAACAGAAGCACCATTTGTCTGCTCCATCCCAAATAGCCCCTCCTGGCTTCTACACTGATGGGGTAACTGAACCCCTCCAGGGCTCTGACAATATTAATGCCCATAAAAGAGATCAGCCAACCTGGATTTGGAGACCAGTCCTAGGACAAAGGACTTTCTTTCACTTTCCATTTAAATATTTCCTTTTCATAACAACACCAGGGAATCAGGACAAGCCCAGGAGAGACACAGTGATTGGAACCTGACTGGGCTGGGTCTGCACTCTGGCCTGTGCGATTAGATGCTTCCATGACAAAGTCATGATGCCCAGAGCACACACTGATATGATGGTTCTTGGAAGTGAGATCAGGTGCCAACACAACAAGCTTATGTTCAGTATTCATCATTGGTTTCTGTTTCTTAGGCCCCTAGTATGTGTCAGGTGCTGATCTAGGTACTGGTGAGCAGGACGTAATTAAGTGAAGGCAGCAAGGAACAGCAGAGACAGTAATGTGCATTGCACTGTGTACATTGAGAGGTTGTCGGTTCTGTTTAGGGGTGGTACTCAGAAGAGGATTCACTGAGCTGACCTGAACTGCATCTTGAATGACAGGAGGTAATTGGTGAGTGTCTGGCAGGGTTGTGGCTGTCAAGGGTACTGGACAGTCATGCTAGAGAAAGAGCTAAGGACATACAGAGCCGTGCACACCCAGGGACAGCTAGAGTGTGGATGAGAAATGAGGCTGGAGGGTCAGCACAGGCCACACCTGTAAGGTCCTTCTCTGTGCTGTTAGGAGTTTGGTCTTCATCCTGTGGGTGATGCGGAGCCACTGAAGGGTTTTAAGCAGGGGAGTAGTGTGATCAGATTTGCACTTAATGATGCTACACTGACGGTGCTTTGGCATGAAGATTAACAAATTGAGTAAGAGAAGGAAGCATTTGGCACATCTTTATTGAAGGTCAATGTGATTTGTTTAACCAAGCTTGCACTCAGAGCACACTGGGTACTCTAGCATGCTGCCATTATTGTGTCTTATTTTATTTGGAGTGGTCGAAATGAGGGAAGGAAGGAGGCAGTGGAAAGAGGCAGTAGGATGAAGGGCCTTCCAGGCATGACTGGAGGAAAGAAAAAGAACACGTATTTCTTTGAAGCTATAACCAGCCTTTGTGTTGCATGCATATTTGAGAAGAGGATTGGTGTGTGTGCATGTGTTTGTGTGTGTGTGGGGGGGTGGGGGCAGGCTAGAAGCAAGAGGCAAAATGACACGATGTTCATGGATTTAATGCACACAGCAGGGTAATGACAGGCTTCCAAACACTGTTGTGCTGATGGTATTCCAGACTCCACCCATTGTGCTCCCAACAGGGGATTCTCTTGATCCATGTGAGATGCAACAGTCATCAGACAAGGTGATCCTTATTCACTAACTTGGTTGTTTCCATGACTCTTGCTAATACTCATACTTCACCTTTTGCCCTTTTTATCTCCTCACTTTATAGAACTTGGAGAAACCCAGTGTGAAGAGTGTGAGCTTTGGACTCAGACCTGAGTGTGAGGCTGACTCTGCGGCTCACCATCTGGGTCACCTTGGATGTGCAGGTAACTATCTGAGTCTCAGTTTCCACATCTACAGAATGTAGATGATTGGTGTAGGCAATAGACTGTCCGTCTCCTGTCCCCAATTCATATGTTGAAGTCCTAACCCACAATGTGATGGTATTAGAAAGCAGGGCCTTTGGAGGTGATTAGGTCATGAGACTGGAGCCCCCAAGAATGGGATTAGTGCCCTTACAGAAACGACTCCATAAAGCTCTCTCATCTTTCTTCTGTCATATGAGAAAACACAAAGAATTCTGCAACCCAGAAGGGAGTTCTCACCAGAATACCATCATGCTGGCACCTCGATCTTGGACTTTCAGCCTCCAGAACTGTGAGAAGTAAATTTCTGTTGTTTACATGGTACTTTGTTATAGTGCCTTGAATTAAGACAAAGTACTTGCCTCATTGAATTCTTTGAGGAACAAATGAAATCATACTTTTCCATTACTTGGAACAGGGCCTGCCCTGTAGTAAGTACTCGGTGATGCGGGGGATGGAGGGTTGGGGGGGGCATTGCTATCACTCCTTACATCCTGAATATCCTCACCTATCTTCTCCAGGATAACTACTGCTTGACCTCCCTGAGGCCTCCTGGTTCCACTCATCTGGGTGGTCCCTACCTTCCTTTTTCACTATATTTACTGAAATAGCTTCTTGCTAACTACTTACCTTTCTTAATGTCCTCACTGAGCTGTGAGCCTTTGGGAGGATTCCCACCTTTTATCTTTGAATCTCTAAGCCTCAGCATGCAGTCTACCACAGAGTGGGTGCTCAATAAAAAATGGTTGAATGAATGAATGAAATGGTTTCTGTCCAGTAGCTCCACCTGCTGGTGGTGCTGAGCATAAACCAAGGGAAAAAGAGGCAACATCGTCTGGCAGTTGATGGGGAAAATTCTCGGAGGCTCCAGTCTGTACCACTAACTTAAAAGCATGCTGCCCAATATCACCCCTAAATATCACACCCCAAGATATCAGAGTGACACTGAGACTGCTTCCCATCTCCATGTGGCATTGCTGTGTTTCTATGCCAAACATACTAGAACCCTCATATTTACATTACCAAAATTGTTGTGCATTTAACATGTCATGTTTGTCCTCATGACTCAGCAGACTCACCACTCTGCCTCAAAGCTTGCCATTTAGATCAGTGTTCTATTTTTTAGGGGTTAGAATTTGAGAACCACATGCTACGTTTTTGCGTTTTCTTTTCTCTCTAAGGAGATTTCCTTGTTGTACTTGGCAGGACAAAAGCAATGAAACACAAGAAAAGAATATGGGCAAATCTAGCAGTTTTCAGCCCTAATGTCAAAGACCACTGGGATGTCTTCCATGGCTGACCAGGCCAGGAATGAATTATTACCCACAGACTATCTAGTCCATGCAGCAGCCAGCAGAAAAAATTGGTTTGGCACTGTAAACCAAAAGGAGCCTAAGAACTAATGCACTGGAAAGTGGATTCTGCTTTTCCAGCTTTCTACTTCTACACATTAGTAAGGGTGACAAAGATCTGGAGGAGGTTAGAGTTGTTTATGAACAGAGAGATACAAATGTAGGGTGAAGCTCTGAGGTCAATGGGGTGATCATGCTTGCCTCTGCTTGCTTTAAGGGTATTTCCTGAGAAGAAGTGATGACAGAATTTCAAATAAACTTTCATGGATAGCTTTATAGAGAGCTTTTCTATCTGTCCTATTCTATTCTATTCTATTCTATTCTATTCTATTCTATTCTATTCTATTCTATTCTATTCTATTCTATTCTATTCTATTCTATTCTATTCTATTCATCTATCTATCTATCTATCTATCTATCTATCTATCTATCTATCTATTTATCATCTATCATCTTCCTACCTATCTGCCTGTATATCATCTATCATGTATCATCCTCTCTCATCTATCTAAGGAGAATATAGTGTATAGAGGACAAAGCCCTGTACTTCAAGCAGGAGTCTTAATTCAAGTTTAAGTTCTAATTGTGGCTTTGCCAGTAACTTACTCTTCCTTCATGGCTAAGTCATGCAACCTCTTATTTGGGGGCACCAGACTATTCTGGATATTTCTAAAGTCATCTTCAAGTCAAAAAAGTCTAGAAACCCCAAACACCCTTTAACAGAAACAAGTTTATGCAGACAAATTTATCTTGAGTAGGTCAAATTTTTGGTATGATAGTATTGTAATTTTTTTTTTGTGTTGGCTATATCTTTATAGTACAGGAAGACCCCATGGATAATCAATAAGTATAGAATATTTATACAACATTTATAGCCCAATTATATTCTTTCACATGACTGTAGAAGTTGACAGCTGTGCTCTTGATTTTATGACAAGCTCTTGCTGAATCTTATCATTTCTGTTATGTTGAAATTTTAGTCATGGATACAATTCCCAAGTTGACTTTGAATTTTTTTTTCTTTTTTTGTCTAAGAGAAACACACTATGATGAACTACCTAGAATAACACAGTGTGGGGCCCTTCCCTTAGTCTGGGCTTCAGTGGCTGCCTCTGTTAAATGCATCATGCTTACTTATGTAAACCACTGATAACATTGAATGTTGCCTGGCTTCCTGCTTATGAAATTCCCATTCAAAGAGAATGATGGCAATGAGAAAATGGCTTGGCAGTTCCAGAGATCAATACTGGACTTGCTTCTGATCAATATGGAACTATTTGGCATCTTTCTCAAATAGAATGACATTTCCTCTTGTAATCTGAGGCATATTCAACTGAAATGAAAAAAGGCAATTATTAAAGCATAAAGTAATATGATTTGTCTTACACAAACAATAAATGAAAAAAAAAGAGCCTCCGAGTATTGAATTCATGAGGTAGGCCACAGCTTTTCTGTCCCTCGCTGACTTGAGTTACTACTTTGATTGCAACACAAGAATGGGTGTGCTGCATTGCACATTCTGTGAAAACATTTCCAAAGCCATTCCTTTGAAATGAAAGTACAAGTTCAATTAAGCATAGAGAAAGGCACCAGGAGCAATATGCTTAAAATCCCCAATGATATTTCATCACATTTAACACAGCGTCCCTCCAAGGAGCAGAGCACAGAATATTTTCTGAGGAACTGAGAAATTATAAGGCAGTTATAAGTTGGTCTGCCCTTGCCTACACATTCGTCTTTTAGCTGGGATGGAGGTGGGAGGCTAAAGCAAAGTTATAAACAGGCAAGACTGAAAAAAGATATTTTAAAAGGAACTTGTATTGTGTGTCAAAATATCATGTTTAAAATCTCTCCTCCAAACGCCTTCAGTTGTGTCTTTATTTGCTTGGAGGAAATATATTAAGACAATAGCCAGACCCCTTCAAATTTGGAATCCGTGATATTTTAGATTGTTACTGGACTGAAGTTCACCATTGTATTTATTTATTATCTATGGAATGAATGGAGTATGGGAAACAGAAAGAGAAGAAGCTACTAAAATGATACAGTGTCCTAGGACATTGGAAGAAAGAGTTCATTCATATGTAATGTTCTAATAACGACTTCCTCTTACCCATTTAAGATTGCTCTTTGTACTTTATTAGTCACTGGTTTTGCCACTTTAAAATATCATAAAATTAAAAAAAAACAATGCTAGCTCAATAAAGTCACATGGATACTAAAATTATAAGAATGTTACCTTTTATATAGGGGCTCTGTGCCTGCTAATTAATTAACACAAGGAAAATGGAGAGATATTGGCATTATTCCAAAACACTACATTAAAAAATTAGAATACTTTGAGTAAATTATCAATATTTCCTCCAGAAAATCCATTCATAAAATTCACTCTTTAATGTCATGTTTTCAGTCTTGACCCTCAATCTGGTGCAGGGGAATTTAACTTTAATAAAATGGATTTTCTGTAGAAGATTTTCTAAAATCAGCCCGAGATTAATTCAGGCTGGTCTTTTCCACTATTGGTCTGGGTTAGTGAGAGTGTTCTATAAAATCTGCTTAGACATATGAAATATCAACTTCCACAGAAAGTCCTGGCACTGTCTCAGGCTGTGACCACCCGCTGTGTGGGTTCACACATGGGAACTGTGCTCTGTCCCTCGCTGACTTGAGTTACTACTCAAGCAAGCACACTGTTGCCTATGTGCCCTGTAGTGTCTTTATCTTAAATATATTTTTTATTTGACATCATAGTGACCTACCTCCCACCCTGCAGGAAGCTGAATTTAATGACCTTCGAAGTTTAGGACAATTTAGGAACACATGAAATTAGGCACCTAGTTTATACCTGTCCTTGTCCAGGCACCTGACTCATTATCTTGCTTAATCCTTGCTCAAACCCTCTCACCATCGGTTTTAATATCCTCATTTTACTGATGAGGAAATCTCAACCTCAGAGATGTTAAGAAACTTGTCTGAAGCCACACAGCAAAGGAAGTGGTAGCCAGGAGCCCAAGTCCACTTAGTTCCAGCTCTTTTCACTAGAAAACATTGTTTCCCATGATATGGTGGATTTCACCAGCTTGATATCTAGCTTCCAAAATTCTCGGTCTTTTGGCAAGATTCTACTTTCCTCCTTTTATAGATTCCCTGGTATCGATTTCTTAACAGGCTCAATAAACTAATTTTGCACAATTTCTTTTTTTTTTTTTACCCCTCATCATCTAATCTGTGGTCAAACCAAGCAAATGGACTGTGTTCCCTGTTAGCTGCCATTTTGTGGTGATTTCACCCCATGCTCCCATGCTTGCTCTTGCCTCCTCACACCTCCTCAGCTAGTTGATGAGGCAGACACAAAAGAGCCTCTTCCAGGGTGGGATTTAAAAGATATTTTTAGAATGATTTGCAATCCTAAGTCATGAGGATTTGAGCTTCTCTCAAAAGTGAGGACATGTCCGCCTCTCTTCTCTATTTATTCTCACTCCCATGATTTCACCCAAGTTTAAATGCCATCTGGATCTCAATGACTTCCACATTTATATCTTCAGTTCTCTCTCCTGAAATCCAGACTCATATCCAACTGCTTACTCCACACCTCTTCTTGGATGCCCCATAGATCTCAAGCTTAACATGTCTGAAACTTCTCATTCTCTTCCCACCCACAAATATGCTTCATCTACAGTCTTCCCATCTCAGTTGATGGAAATGTCTTCCTTCCAGTTGCTCAGGCTAAAAACCTTATAGTCATCCTTGAATTATCTCACTCACATCACACATCTCTGATCTATAAAGAAACCTCTTGGCTCTTCTTTCAAAATATACCAAATCATTTCTCTCCACCTCCCTCACACCGGCCTGGTCATGATCCACACTGTCACATCGTTTGAATTGCTTCAACCATCTCCCAACTTTTATCCTTGCCTGTCTTAGTCTATTCTCAATCGAGCAAACAGGATGCTCCTTTTGTCAGCGATCATGTCACTCTCTGATCAAAGTCTTAGATTGATTTTCATTATAATGGCCTCCTCATCCAGGAAAGACTGACTCCATGACTTCTCTGGTTATGATGAGTGCCAATAACGGCGGAGCCACCCTGTCCCTCTGGATGATCCTGATTTCCACTAGTGGTCCCTCACCAGTACACAGACAGGAGTTGCAGAGAGCTTAGGATGGTGTGAGCCTGAACTTTCAAAGTGCCGATAGGTTCTGTGGTTAGTTTCTATCCTTTCTGAGTGGAAACAAATGGAAAAAAGCAAAAAGATGGCTCTTCAGACTAATCCAAGTTAGACTTAAGAGAAAAACATGACAACAAATTTCATGAAAAATGACAGTCTTGTGGAGCCAAGCTGCCCTAGCTGGCCTGCAGACCTGTGCTGGCAGCAGAGCCATCACAACCGACGCACAGACACAGCAGTGAGATAGCAGTGCTTATCACTGAATGCTTGTTTATTATGCAGAGTTGCTAACTTAATAGCCACTTACTAGATGTGTGTCCTTGTCATATGACTTCATTCTTGGAGCCTTGATTTCCTTATCTGCAAACTGGGATAGCAAGAGTACCTATTCGGAAGGTAGGTGCTTTGTGAGCACTATGTAAGGTGCTGAATGTAAAAAGCTCTTGGCACAGGGTCTGGAGTACAGAAAATGCTCAGTTAGCATCACTTCTATATTCCTGATGCTCACTCAGTATGTTGTAGACTGGGTACCACATCTAAGTGATGGGATAAATTGGAACTATGCTAGGCTGTAATTCTGTGTTGCAGCAGCCCAATGGGCTGGTTGGGAGAGTGGATGGGGGTTGAAGTCAGGTGTCCCTGGGTAGTGTGGTGGGGTGACAGTGAGGAGAATTGATTTATTTATCTTAGAAGTAGGAAAGCAGGGTACCCTGATAGGTGCCACTGAGCAGGTGGCATTGTCTTCCTCTGGATTGGAATCCGTGGGCTGAGGCCAGCATCACCTGCTACATTCTGCAGAGCCCCTGGAGAGACTTGCAGGCTTGTATTTCCCACCCACTGGCTGCATCCCAGTGAATGACTTCTGTTTCAGAAACTCCCCTGCTTGCTGCCTGGCCAGCCTTCCACAGGCTGTCTGCCGCAGGGAGTTTAGCTGAAAGGAAGAGTGCTAGTGCTTTCCTGCTGAGCAAATCAGTTCCTTCAGCCACAGTGTTCTGGGCATAGCAGTGTCTAGGCCATTTTCACATGTAGGGGACATCATTATCTCTGTGGTGTCATTCCTTCAGGTATGTAATAAATGTGCGACCCGGAACACCTCTATTATTCCCTAATGAGTGTAAGAGCACAAAATATCTGTGATTAGGGGTCCTAATGCAGTTACCTCTTCCCATGGTGTTCTCTTTATCTTCCTTAAGTTCTCTTTTCATTTCCCTTGCCCCTGACAGATAGATTATGAGGGACAAAAGGAGGAGGAACTCCTGTTGTCTTCTACTTGCACTTCTAGAAGGGTGTCTCAAGAAATGCTGAGGGCATTTCTTTAAATACATCTTTTGTGTATACTCCTCAGCATGGCATCAAGACCCTTCAAGATTTGGCTCCAGACCATTTTTCCTGCCATCTCTTCTGCTATTCATTCCTCCATAAATTCAGGCCGTTGCCAACGTTTATTGAGTATAGTTAGATGAAGAGCTGATGAAGACAGAGTTCATCCCTTTGAACTTTTCATAGTCATGTTCTCTTTGCTTTGGATGCTGTTCTCCCTTCCCTTCTCAGGAAAATAGTTATTCTTCTATTCAGCCTTTATTTGAATGACACCTCACTTTGTGAAACATTGCCATGTAATTCTAAGAAGATTTTCTGTGATCCGAAAGAATTCTCTTAATATTTTTAACATTAAACTTGTAATGCAAATCCTTATATACACTATGATATGCCTGTCTCCCCAACTAGAGAGTGAGGACAGGAAATGTGTTCTATTGCTCTCTGTATATCCTGGCATTCAGGAACCACTCAACATTCACGGAGCTAGTGGACAGATGAATGAAGGTTTTAACATTGCTGTGCACTTCAGCTGTTGCCAAAGTGCGCCTTCTCCATTCCCACAGACACGATGGGTAGCAGTCAGCAGGGACACCTCATTTGAAATAGATAAAGTTGAAGTTTCTCTTAGCCACAAAAATAGCCATTCATCATTGGTCTCAACAAGATCTGTTGCCCTGGCTCTGCAGCCCCTATTTGCACCAGAATCAATAACTGTTTGTGAGGAGAGCTTCCTACAGCAGACCACATGGGTACTTTCTTTTTCAACAGCAGCCACATCATTTAATATATTAATAAGACCAATGCTTGGGTGGGGTAGGGACAAAAGTTCCACTAATGATGGACTCTGTAGCTGGTAATTTGTTAGATCATATGTTGAGGCTTAATGTGCGATTTCACAGCTTTTCACAATCTCTAAAGTGCAAATTCAAGATTATTTGAAAACATTTTATTTAATTTTCAGGCTTTTTTTAATCAAAAAGTTAAAAGACTAATAATCTTCAGCAGGCAGTTATCAAATATGCTATTCGTACACGAGGCAGAAACGTCTTCCTTAGCTGAGCAATCTAGGTGTGCACTTAGGACTCTACGGGCGCGTGGATGAAGGGTGGGATGGTTCTGGAGACAATTTAATTCATTCTTCTAGGTGATGTCCACCTAGGTGGAATGCAATTCTCCAGGTTCATTCATCACTCCTATCGTTCCCACTCCCACTCTCTTCATATAAGAGTAATTTGGCAGTGGGTACCTGTGGGGAGAGCTGGTTCCTGGCCCATCTTTTTATTCCAGTAGGCTTGCTAGTTGTCTGTCATGGGGCAGGTGAGCTCCTCACTTGCTGGAGGACATGCCAAGGAGGTGTGGGGTGTTCAAATGTTTGCACACTGCTTTTAACTTCTGCAAAAACCATCACTTACCTATTGCTTGATTCAGAATCCTAGACCTGAACTTAGAAACCTAAAGTTTAACTTTCTTACTTTACCGATGAGGAACAGTTGAAATAAGGATGCTCCCTGCTGAAGGACAAAATCAGGACTCGAATCCCACTTTCCTGCTCACTCTTAATTAGGTAATTTTTTTTGTGTGTGTGCTGACTTCTTTCATCTCTTGGTGTGTGCTATTTCACTTAACTTTTCCCAAATCCTGCAACTTCTGAGATTGCTGTAAATGGCAGTAGCACCTTTTCCTTCTTCTGTCTTTAATTTTGTACTGTTTTCTCTTTTCTGCTTTAAATTCTAGGGATAGCACACTTGGGAAATCCAAGACACTGGACAGAGTCCTATGGATTAGTAGGTCATACTTGAGGATGAAGATGCCATCTTTCCTCTGACTGAAAGAAAGACCCAGTGATGCAGAGACGGGGATCTGACCAGAAGGCCTCTGTAAGTGCTCTGGTTGTACCCCAACTACCTGGTGAATGCTTTTCCCACCACATAATTGGCAAAGGCCCAAACAGGGCCAGCTGACGTGGTTGAGTTTGTCAGCTAGTAGAGTCCCCCAGCTCATTATCAATCCATGAGATAATGATGACTGTCATCATAATAATCATTATTGCCTTAGGCAGGCGTGGATGACAAAGACACCCCAGGGACTTCTATTTGAAATGAGCTGCTTCTTAGCCAACCCTGACTCTCCAGAGTGGCTTTCTACAGAATTAAAGGATCATGAAGCTGAAAGGGGCCCTTGGAGATCATCAGTTTTGGCTTTCTGCCTTCTTTCATAAAGGACTAATCTTTATAGAATAGTTGTTATGTAGGAAATTGAATTGAACTTACTTTTATATGTTATTCTTGTAATAGTATCTCTGTTGAGCATTCGATTAAGAAATGGGTTTGATGAATCAGAAACCTAGAGGAGAAAGGAAAGTATTAATGACTGGGCAGTACTATTCCAGGATAAATGTTGCCTCCATGCATTTGCTTATTCACCATGTTCCTAAGTGTAAACCACATACCAGACACTATGATGGCTAGAAATTCAGAGATCAAACATACAGACTCTATTCCCCAGAAACCCCAGTCTAGAGAAAGAAGACAGGTAAGTAAACAAATGGTTATAATACGGTATGAACAGTGCTGTGATAGTGACAGGTGTGATGATGTTAGGGGAGGACCACCTACCTGGAGAATCTGGAGAGCCAGGGCATGTGAGGAGGCTTGAAGGATGGGGGAGAAGTTAGCAAAGTACTTTAGTGGTAGAGTGTTGCAAAGAAGGAAGGATATGGAAAAGGATTACATACAGAGGATCTGCACATATATCAACATGGGAGGAGTAGCCATGTTCAGGCAAGTGTTTTAGTATAGTTGGAGCTGAGTATAGTGAAAGAATGGGAGGTGAGGCCAGAGGAGTAGACAGAAGCTAGCTCTTATCATGCTTCGAATGTCATGGTAAGGCATTTAAACTTTATTCTGTAGGGATGAGGAACCATCAAAGGGTTTTAAGCAGAGGGTAGGGAGTGACATGTTAGGAAGGGGATAGTAATCTAAGTAGAGAATGAGAGAGAAAGAGTACCCATAACAGGGTATCAGGTGGTAAAAAAAAAATCACTAAGAAGTATTATAGAAACTTATATCACTGCTTATTATTGCATGAATCAAATATCATAAGCCTTGCCAAGCAATCATCTCATTTATCCATTCTTCCTTCCATCCATCCATCCATCCATCCAACCATCCATCCATCCATCCATCCATTCATCTATGCATCCATACACTCAATAAATATTTAGCAGGTGCCCATTATGGACCAAACATTGTACTAGATGTTCAGGGATCACTTCCCATTTTATGTTCATGCCCTTGGGTCTCCAAATTTCTTCTGTGAGAGAACGAGTCGGGCTTTAAGAAGCTTAAGCCAGGGAACCATCATTTTAGAGACTCAGCCTTTTCTGAGGTACCATTGTTTATCCTAGCTATTTCTCTACTACCTTTCTCAGCTCAGTTCTGCTCTGTAATTACGCCTCGGGTGCTAATCGGATGTTGTGACACATCAACATTTTAAAATTGATTTATTCCGAGGGTTGGAAAAATTGCAGCAGATTATTATTATTATTAGATAAGCAACAGGTAATTTTTAGTTTGGAGAAAGCACAGACTGTTTATTTCCCTGCCATCTGTCTCTACTTTCCCACAGTTTCCTGGGCATGTTGTTGTGAGACATACACCCAAGGAGCTTGGTGAGCGACAATGCTCAATGGAGATTGTAAAAGCCCACCCATAAACAGAGCAAAGTCCCAACTCGGACACTGCTGTGCCTCCGAACCTTTAGTGCCAAATCCAGCTTCTACTTTGCCATCCTCTTCAGCCATCTAAAAGGTAGCTTGATGCCACCTGTGTGTGCCAATGTACCCCATGGAAGGAGGAGAGCCACAATATAATGCCACGGCAGGTAAGGAATCTGCTATGTCCCTTAATCGAGTGCCTTGGGCTCTTGGTACCCGGTGAGTCTGGGCAGTGCTAACATTGGGACTGGACCCTTTTGAGTTGCTTAAAAATAATTGAAAAATTTTCAAAGTGCACACAGATGATTTGTGGGCTCCAGTGTGTTGGCTGCGTGGGTGAGAGGATAAAATATGTACTTGGTATAAGTGAGCTTAAGTGGGAAGTTAATGGTGTGTGATTGAGCAGCAATTATAGCCAAATCTCAGTTCCCTGTGGTCATGGGAAGGATGAGAGATTAGGAGGGGGTGGAGATAAATAAAACCCACAGATAAACAAGTCTCTTATGTTAGCCAACAGCTCCAATGCTTCTACAGTTCAGCTTTTGGCCAGGGCGACACCTCTAGGGCTCAGCTGACCTGGATGTACAGGCCTCTCATTTTCTGTTCCTGGCTACCCTGCAGGGGGCTGGGGAAGGGGGACAGAAGGATCAGAAGGAGGGAACACCTACCAGAGGCCGTGCGCCCTTAGAGACCAAAGGCTTTCTTCATTTTATTTCTAGGTCCCAGCGCCTAGCACAGGGCCAGCCTGTGTCTCACACTCTGTTGGTACTTTGGTATTAGTGAATGACAAGTTGCAGCTTGGGTAACTCACTGTGGAATGCCTGAAAGTCGATTATGTTGGACAAAGATAGAAATGCTGTGGCTTATTTTAAGATCTAGCCAGAAAGAATGGACAAACTAAGGGGCAAATTGCCCTGAGAAGATATAGGAACTCATCACTGTCCTTTCACTGACCTCAGGGTTAAGAACATAAATTCCTCCCAACAACCCTGGCGGCAGCCAGGATCCACTCAGTAATCTCGGTGGAGTGAATGTTTCTGTAAGAGTCTGTGAGACACACCAGCAGTTTGCTATTGAGGAGGCTGACTTCTGGGGTATCAATCACCCTGTCAGCAGCAATGTGCCTGTACTTCCTGGGTGACATTCACTAACTCAATAGTGAGGCAAAGTCAGGGGCTGAGGCTGAGGCACCCACCAAAGGACAGGAGTTGCTAGAAAGCCCATGTTGGCTATGGTGGTTACTCAAGGAAGCCACAGGGAAGGTGAGCACCTGGACACGTATGACCCAATATAGTGACATATC
Organism: Macroglossus sobrinus; assembly: GCA_004027375.1. Classification (NCBI taxonomy): domain Eukaryota; kingdom Metazoa; phylum Chordata; class Mammalia; order Chiroptera; family Pteropodidae; genus Macroglossus; species Macroglossus sobrinus. The sequence continues at coordinate 854,466 of PVKZ01000317.1, read as the reverse complement.
TGCAGACCTGGGCTGAAGGTACTGGGTGATTATCAATGTCATAACTGGGGCTGGATGAAAGATATAGAATTTGTCCAGTGCTTGTGGGCAGCATGAGGCTGTGGGAGAGACAGCTTTGTTTTCTCTCTTCTTCATCTGTGTTGTGCTCTCCCAGCACTGCAGTGGCGCGGGGCATGGAGTATGAACAAGGTTATTAGCGTTACCATCAAGCAAGACCTGGGCTGTTATGAGCTACGTGAACTTGGGTGGAATGCCCAAGAGTCTCTGAAACATTTTCCTCATCTTGAGGATAGGGACACCAATGCCAACCCCATAGATTTCTTAGGGTTAAATGATATAATGTATGTAAAGTACTTATCTCAGTACCTGACATTCAGAAATATACTACGCATTGTAACAGGATCTGGGATGATGCCAAGAGGTGTAGAGCAGGGACTGGCAGGATCAACTGCTTTGGGATGTCACATCAGGTACCATGAAGGCATAGTAGCCTAAGAATATGCTTACTTGAGTGAAAGTCCCTTCCTATCTTTTCTAATCATAAGCTAGAGGAGTTTGGCATTGGTGGCCTGGGGCAGCAACATATCATAGATTCCTCTGGCCAATAATATAGGTTCGAACAGACTGAAGTTAGTAGGAGGCATAGATTCTTGAGAGGGATGACCAGGCAAGGCAAAGTGCCTACTGTAAAGGGTGATACTTTCGAGGAGGGAGAGGGAGTAATGCCTGGGGTGGCCCATACCCATTCTTCTGAGCAATGATGATGTCATCATGAGAACTCTGTTCAAACCCCCTAGTGGCAAATGCTTGATTTCTATTGATCATCTTCATCAGATTCCAAGTTCCCATTGGGGCACTTCCTCTAATAATCTGGCCAAAAATTCCCACGGGGTTAGCACAGTGACTGCCAGCTTCTGGAAATGCCACACGTTGCTTTTTTCCCCTTTCTTTTCCAATTAGAAAGACAGTTTCTTTTTTTTCTATCTTCCTTTAAATTTGCATATGTATTTCACTCTCCAGCTGTCAAAATGTTAAAGGTAATTACCTTTTAACAAATTAGAATTGCCTTAGTTGGAGATTTGTTGTTGTTGACTATTAGGAAGATGTGGAGCCTCCCTAGGGTGTCACAAAGTCAGCACTGGTTATCTTTGCTTAATTTTCCCTGGGAGGGGATGCTTATGAGAGAAAGGGAGAGAGGAAGATAATACTCAGAGCAATTGTGGAGAAGCTGTTTAGTGCTGTACCTGGAGTGGAGGAATGTCTCACATTTTTCTTGTATCTTTTATTCCAAGGAGCAACTTATGGGCAAGGCTTTAATCTTGTGGAGTATAAATGAGCCACCCTCTTCCCTTCTATTATATCCTTCTGATTCTTCTGCATGAGGTGGGACCTGAAGTCTCCTCCTGAATTCAGCACCATTTTTCTCTCTAGGGCAGAAGCTGCTGCATCCAAGCCCTGATATTCTGAATTGGAACCCACCGTTTTTGCATCTCGCTAGAGGGACTTCATTTTTCATAAATCTCATGGATATAAAAGTCACAACCCTGCAGCTTTTCTTGGGCACAGATACCACTCTTATTCTTATTTCTAAACTCCAACAGGACTATAAATGGATATTCTGATTGCGGTGGGAATGGCAAGAAGAGAAGAATAAAGGAATGCAAGACACTTACTTTTATAAATATAGAAACTACCACCAATCCATTTGGGCTCTTTGCAGCTTCTGTGACATTTGTATATAACTCATGGTTATAGTGGATGAGCTGCACCTGGCAGGAGGGAAAAACAATAATAAGAACAACAATCTAGCATTAAATTGTGTGAGGCATGGCATATTCACCCTACATAAAGGTAAACTGCAAAGTAAATTGTAGAACAATTGAACAGATAATCTCATAATTGAAGAGATTTTGTGCGCGCGTGTGCATGTGTGTGCATGTTTAAAATGCATATACACATACAAAAACACCCAAATATATTTGCAAATATCTTCTGGTAACAATCATGCCTTTCATAAGCTCAGTGCCCATCTGGCTTTGGCTCTATCTCAGGACATTTCCCCTAAAGTGTGTGTAAAGTGAATTTCTCTTATTAAAAGTGGAACTGCCCTGCAGGAGCCAAGGTGCTCGCCATGGCTGCACCAACAGCTGCCACTGGCAGGAGTAAACCTTCCTCCTGGCCTCTGGGCAAGCAGGGAATTGTTAGGTCCTGAGTCAGCCCAGTGACTCTGGGAGGAGACTGGCCAGCCTGCAAGAAGCAGCTGTCCTGATGGAGAAAGAGCTGATTAGGCTCCCATGCATCAGCTTGCCCGGGTCATCTGATTGTGCAGGACTCAACTTCCTCCTCATTCAATGGAGATCAGCAGTCTGCCTGTTGAGTCGTTGTGCAATAGGCAGGGTGGGTAGAAAAAGGAGTCCTGGATCTGAGCTCCAGTGAAATCGGTTTTGCCCCTGTTACTCATTTAAAAAGAACTCTTTAAAAAAATTGTGAAACATAGCATATATAGATATTCACACTAATGCCCCACCATTTTTGAGCCATACGACGAAGTTGCCCCCACCTCAAGGAGACTTGACTGCTTCTTCTGAAAAATAAGTGAGTATGATTATCGCTTCTTAGATATCAATTTGGAGTGTGGTTTTAAAATAGATTTTTAAAAACAGTATGAAAGCATAATTTTTGTAATAAAATAAAAAACAGAAGTAAAAAAAATGTCATAGTCCCATTCCCCTACTTCTGTCTAATCCTATTCCAAGCAATATGGCTATTAACAGTTTACAATATATTTTCCAGATTTTTGTGCTTCACAGACACAGACACATACATATAGTTAAAAAAATACATAGGTAAATGCCTAGAAATGTACAACCTACTGAGATTGAATCAAGAAAAAATAGAAACCTGAACAGATGAAAACAAATGAGATTCAAATAGTAACCAAAAGTTGTCCAACAAAGAAAAACCCTGGACCAAATGGCTCTACAACCCTTTCTAAAATCTTTCAAAAAGAAGAAGGAACACTTTCACACTCATTTATGAGGCCAGAATAATCTTGATTCCAAAGCTAGACAAAGACGCTTCAAAAAAGAAAACTACAGCCGTAATGAACACAGATGCAAAGATATTCAGTAGAATACTATCAACCCAGATTAAAAGGATTATACGCCATGAGCAATTGGGATTTATTCCTGGGGTATAAGGATGGTTCAACATATATAAAACAATCAATTTGATATACTACATTGACAGAATGAAAGATAAAAACTACACGATCACCTCAAATAAACTCAGAAAAAGCATCTGACAAAATTTGGTCATAATAAAAATTCTAAAAAACAGGTAAAGAGGAACTTACTTCAACACAATAAAGGATATACATATGAAAACCCACAGCTAATATCATAATCAATAGGAAGGAACTGAAAACTTTTCTTCTAAGATCTAGCACAAGGCCAGGTGCCCACTCCCATTCATCACAGTACTGGAAGTACTAGCTGGAGCAATTGCAACAGAAAGAGAATTAAAAGGCATCCAAATTGGAAAGAAAGAAATATAATTATCTTTGTTTGCAGATGACGTGATCATATATATAGAACACACTAAAGACTCGGCAATAAAAAACTTAGAACTAATAAATGAATTTAGTGAAGTTGCAAAATTTAAAATCAACATACAAAAGTTGGTAGCATTTCTATATGCTAACAATGAATTATCCCAAAAGGAAATTAAGAACACAATCCCATTTACGATAGAAAAAAAATAAAAGGAATAAAATACTTAGGAATAAACTTAACCAAAGAAATGAAGATATACACACTGACAACTAAAAAAACATTGATGAAGGAAATTTAAAAAGACACAAATAAATGAAAGACACCTAATGTTCATGGCTTGTAAGACTTAATATTGTTAAAATGCCTATACTACACAAAGTGATCTATGAAAATTCTAATAGCATTCTTTACAGAAATAGAATAAACAATCCTAAAGTTTGTATGGAGCCAAGAAAGAATATAGATAGCTAAATCAATCTTGAGCAAGAAGAGCTAAGCTGGAGGCATCACAGTTCCTGGTTCTAAAACATATTATAAAGTTATAGTAACCAAAATAATATGGTACTGGCATAAAAACAGATGTGTAGATCAATGGAACAGAATAAAGAGCCAAGAAAAAAATCCACACATTTATCATCAATCAATCTTTGTCAAGGGTGTCAAGAACACATAATGGGAAAAGGATAGTCTCTTTAATAATTAATGTTGGGAAAACTGAATACCTACATACAGAAGAATGAAATTGGACCCTTATCTTACGCCATATACAAAAATCAACTCAAAATGCATTAAAAACTTATATGTAAGACTTGAAACTGTGAAAGTATTAGAAAAATATTAGGGGAAAAGTCTTGACATTGGTCTTAGCAATGATTTTTTTGTTCATGACACAGGTAATAAAAACAAAAATTGACAAGTGAGATTGCATCAAACTAAGCTTCTGTACAGAAAAGAAACAACCAAAAGAGTGAAGAGGGATCCTATAGAATGGGAGAAAATATCTGCCAACGATATACCTGAAAAGTAGTTAATATCCAACATGTATAAGAAATTCATACAACTCTATAGCAAAATAAATAGATAGATAGATAGATAGATAGATAGATAGATAGATAGATAAAACCTGATTTAAAAATGGGCAAATGACCCAGATAAACATTTCTCAAAAGGAGACATACAAATGGCCAATAGGTACATGAAAAAGTGCTCAATATCATTAATTATCAGGGAAACACAAATCAAAACCACAATGAGATATCGCCTCACACTTGTTAGAATGACTATTATCAAAAAGATAAAAGATAACAAGCAAGTATTGGTGAGGATATGGAGAAAAGGGAACTCTTCCACGCTGTTGGTGGGAATGTAAACTGATATAGCCATTATGGAAAACAGACTAGATGTTCCTCAAAAAATTAAAAATAGAATTACTGTAATATGATCCAGCAATCCCACTTCCAGATATTTATCCAAAGGAAATGGAATCTAGATTTGAAAGAAATATCTGTACTTCCATGTTTACTACAACGTTATTCACAATAGTCAAGATACAGAAACAACCAAAGTGTCCAATGACGGATGAATGGATAAAGAAGATGAAGTGTATGTATATAATGGAATATTATTCAACTTTTAAACAAAGAAAGAAACCTTGCCATTTGTGACAATATGAATGAACCAGAAGAACATTATGCTAAGTGAAATAAGTCAGACACAGAAAGACAAATATGCATGATCTCACTCATAATTAAAATAGTCAAACATATAAAAACACAGAGTAGAATGATGGTTGTCAGTGACTGAGTTGTGGGGAAGAAATGAAATGCTAGTTAAATGGTATGAAGTTTCAGTTATGCAAAATGAATGAGTTCTGGGGTCTAATATACTGCACGGTGGTGATAGTTAACAATATTGTATCGTATACTTGAAATTTATTAAATCTTAACACACAAAAAATGGTAAACATGTGGAAGTAATGGATATGTTATTTATCTTAATTATGATGACTTTTTCATTGTATTTACATGTCAAAACATCAAGTTGTCTACCTGAATACATACAATTTTTTATATGTCAGAGATATCTCAAAAAAGTGGTTAAAAAATGAAAAAAATAGAAGTGGAATTATTTGTATTCATGATCCTAATTTTTTTTTTTAATTTAAAAGTAGTTTGTGGCTCTCTTTCTAAGTCAATGTATATCGATCTACCTAAGTCTTTCTCACAGCTGTTGAATTCGCCATGAGGTGAAAGCCCCACAACATATTTAATCATCTTCTCACTGGCTTTCAGGTTGTTTCCTATTTTTTTTTTGTCTCAGCAAGCTCAGCATATGTCTTTCAGTAGTGGTGTTAGCATTTTCCACAAGCTGATTTGAGAATCTAATAAGAGAGTGCATGAAAAAGTGACTTGTGACTCTGAAAGTATAAGAAGAGTGTTTATTTTAAACAATATACAGTATTGCATTTTAAAAAAAGAAGATACAGTTTTAGAAGTTGAGAAAGTCAATGATCAAAAAAGATGCTTGTCCTTAATCTTTAAAAAAAACTACCTGCAACACGGTGGTTTGTAACCTTCACTGTACATCCAGATTATCTGGGTGCTTTTAAAACCCACCTATGACTGCCCTCCAATTTCAATTTAATTGATTTGGGGGTGGGAACAGGAAATTGGTATTTGTTAAGAGCGTTCCAGGTAGAAGACAGCTGGAGTGGAGAACCAGTGTAACATAATCAATTTGCATTGATATCCTATTAGTGCCCATTCAGGTGGATGGTACCCTGAATCTAAGAATATCCTGAACATCTTGAGTCAGTAGAGTTTCTCATGAAAGGAGCATACAGAAATGCTGCTCTTCACATATCCTATTTGCTCATTGCTTTTTCATTTCTTGTGAATTTTGCCAATGGTGGCAGATGGTTATACAACAGCTACTCTGCCATCAGAAGGGTAACCACAGACAGGGGCTGGTGAATATGCTTTGCCTGTGCAGGACTCAGGCTCTGGAGGTATGTCAGACCTATGCTTGTCAATTGCCTCCTTCCTTCCCTCCCTCCCTTCTTCTCACCCACACATGCAGTCAGGACTTTCTGCAGGTGGAGAAGTGTTGCCATGTAGAACCAGGAGCTGTGGGGGACCTGCCACACCTCCTTTCAGTGTCGAGTAAGTATCTTTCAATCAAAACACATCCTGCTACCTGCTAAGATCATCCCACCAGGTGACTTACAAAGCCACCTGGGGATGTGCCAGCGCTCCAAGGCATGCCTTGAAACTTCATCATGTTCTGAGAACCACGCCTTGGAGAGCAGGAAGTAGAAGGCAGTCCAGTGGAGTGATCCTTCTCTCCTGCTTACAAGACTGAAAAAGGCAGGAAGTAGTCTCTTGGGTGCCCCCATAAGGATGTGGGATTCTGTAGGAGCCAGGGGCTGTGAGAAAGGGGCTGATAAGTATAGGGGTGCAGTGTGCTCTGCTCTGAACTCAAGTTAACACATTTAGAATTTTGATCTGAGTCTCGCTTCCTCTTTGTTCCAAGGTAAGTTGGCTAGGATTCTGATATTATACACTTTGGTTTATATTAGGAGTTGGTTGATGGAGTGCCTCTTGTATTAGGTTGAACTATATGAAATTGACTTTCTGATCTACAAAAACAGTGATTTTAATAGAGTTAACATCATATTAAAATGAAGCTATTTTGAATACAACCATCCTCCCACTCACATCCCACACAAATTAGGTGTTAAAAAGATGACATAGTGCTTTGCTACTCAATGTGCAGTGCAGGGACCAGCAACAGCCACATCTGGGAAGCTGTTAGAAATTCAGAATCTTAATCCCTACCTTAGACCTCTCAAATCAAGATCTGCATTTTAATAAATTCTCAATGATTTGAATGCATATTAGTAGTAGTTGAGAAGTACTGGTTTAGCATATACTGTTGGTTGGTTAGCAAAGCCCTCTTTTATCTGGCTGTTTACCCCTCTTCTGGTTCAGTTTCTATGGCTTAAGGGGTGCATGCATTATGTATGTTGGAAGCCAGGCTGAGTCCAGATCATAGGAAGCCTAGACTATGAGCTAAGGATTTTGAGCAGAGGACTAGATAATAAGCATGGACTGTAAGAGGGAGATTGGAGCAAGGAGAGACTAGAGGTGGGGACAATATAATTTCAGACGGTGGCTGTTAAGGCAAAGATTGAGTCCATAGGACTTTACAGTTAGAATGGGCATGTGTTTGTGGTAAGTAGGCATCAAGTGATCCCCCAGGCCACAGAACAGCCAGGACCACCAGAAAAGCCTAGGAGGCAGCTTGGCAGTGGTCAGACTTCTTGTTCCCACCTGTCATAACACAATTTTGGCATCAAAGGCAAGAGGGTGACCTGTAACAGTTCAAGCACCAGCAATAGGGCTTAACTGTGATAAAGCACTGTTCCCCCTTTACCTGTCTCCTAGGTCTTTGTCAGGGGCAATTATAGTTCCCATAGCTGTTGCTTTTGTTCCTCTCCAGCCAGGCACAGTGGTGCCAATCCAACACCTACTAACCACTCACAATGTGCATAGATGTGGGTGGCCTTGGGGGTGGGGGTCTGCTGCTAGTCTTGCCATTAATTGAGGCTTGGGGAGCAGCCACGTACAGGTCTTGCCCTGCTAGGAAGAGAGTATCTGATTGGCATATGGGTACTGAAAGCAATGTTTGTGGATTACGTCATGTCAGTTATAGGTAATATTTTGAAATCCAAACCTTCCAAAGTCAGAATTTTTGAATAATTTGGATAAGCATTAAGCTTTAATTTAACTGAGCCCCACTCTAGGGTGTGGGTGCTTGCTTAAGGTAATCTGAGTGTCTGACATAAAATAGGGGATCAATTAGTGAATGTTTGACCTTCTGAGCAAGTGCAGAAGGCAACTAAGACTGCAGGGACAGTGTTAAAACTGCTTACAAGAGCAAACTCTTTGGGGGCTAATGATGACATGTTAATTAAACATCAAGTTTAGCTATTCATTAAAGAGATACCTTGAGGGCTTCTGAGAGTCTAGTTGGAATTACCATGTGAAAGAGCTAAACCTGGATTACTGAAATTATATAACCTTGACTTTTTATTAACAGGTGTCCTCCTAGAGAAGCTTTCTGGAACTGTAAGACTGAGAAATGGCTGTCTTAGAGAAAGAAATAAGTTATTGCTGTTCTTTTCATGACGCTCACATGTGGCAGATGCCATGTTCCAGTATCTGTATCAAAGTTCTCTGTGACCTGATGTGACTTCCTCATGTGGCTCTAGCTTAAACGTTGTGTTCTTATCTTGAAACATACTGCCTCACCTCAATTCTATACAAGGACGTGGAATTTGCTCATTCAAAAAATCCTCCAGGGCCAACCATGTGCTGAGACCAGTTGGAACGAGACTGATAAAGTCCTTGCCCTTCTGGGATAATTTTGAGTAGCAGCAAGAGCTGTAAAGGCAACACACAAGATCTTGGCTTGAAGAGTAAATTATGGTAGTAAAAAAAATGGAGGGTGGGGTACAAGGAGGAAGGACATCAAGGAGTGTAGTTGGTGAAGGCCTCTCTGCTGAGGTAACATTGGAGCTGAGTTCTGATAATGAAGAGGAGCCAGGCATGTGAAGATTGGGAAGACTGGATGGAGCTGCATTGCTGGCAGAGAGCACAGCCAGTGCAAAGAGTCTGAAGTAAGGACAAATGGCTGAGTATGCCTGGGGAGGGATGAAGGTGGCTAAAACATAACCAACTCATATAGGGCTTTCTAGACCATGATGAGGAGCTTAGAATTTTATTTCAAATGCAACAGACAGACGCTTGTTTTAGGGAAAAAAATCAATCAATCCTATGTGCATTTTTGAAGCATCCCTCTAGCTACTTTTGGAGGACAGCGGAGGCCTTGCCTACCCTTCTTTACCATGAAGCTCAGTTCTGGCCTCAGCTTCCCCAGGGCATCTTCTATGACCCACTGACATGAGCATCAGTGAGCATCTCTGCTCTCACATTGCTCTCATTCAGAGGTCAAGTTCAAAATATTTTAAAACCAGAATGAACTGAATACGGAGTGATATGAAAATACATAAGCCATATGTAACTGGTGCAGTCACATGGGTGCTGAATATCACTGTTGACATTAATCATCATCATCAATTTTTGAGGATCGTCACCAACATTTGCTGAGCACTTGGTACCGGAGACAATGCTGGCAGTAACACCATCTCATTCACTTCTCTCAGAATTCCATGAGTTAGTGCCATGAGTTTGAGTCATGGGGCCAGTGGGGCACTGAGAGATTATTTGCTCAAGGAAGTGGTAAGAGTTGGGACTGCACCCAGTCCCTAAGACTATGGAGTTCACACTCCTGAAGCATGCTATTTTGAAGCTATTCTCTTTGTGTCTGTCTCTGCTTTTGAATAAACATCTCAAAGGGAGGGCTATCTATTATCATATCCCCCTGGTACCTGTCATGGAACTTGGCTTGGAGGAGATGTTGGCAAGTGTTTTCTGAATGAATCCTAATTCTGTATTTCATAGTCTTTATCATGGAAGGGGCTTTAGAGAAAACCAAAGCAAACCACTTTTAAAAATGAAGAAGCTAAGATCAGACAGGGGCTATGCCTTGGCCAAGATCATATACTCATTCTTACATTCATTCACTCAACAAGTGTTGATTGAGCAACTACTAAGTGAGAGAGAGAATTCTGAGTTGAAGTCAAACAGAGAGGTAGGACCAGACCACAGAGATCTTGTCAGGCCAAGCTACGGGGTCCGGATTCCATTCTAAGGGTAATGGAGAATTGTGTTTATGCCTAGAATTCTCTTAGGATCAAAGCAAAACTTTTTCTGTGTCCCATAATTGAAGTGAGGAGCCTGACAAAGGTTGGTTTTTGGTAACAAGTAACTCAGCTTTCAAGCTAATATATAAATACTCATATTTACCAGGTGAGCTGATCCGCTGCAAGCAAGCTTCCAAGTTAACAGCAAGCTTTTCTTGTCATCACTGAGGCTGGAAGCAGCCTCTGGTGTAAAAGTCTCAAATACAGTCTTCACTCTGCAGCTGGGAGGTGACTCCCAGTGCATGCCAGGTTGCTGCTTGCTCATCCCTCGTGTCCTGGCAGGGTGGCCAGCTGTGTGTTTTCAGACCCTGATGTATACACCTTAGTTCATCTTTCTCAGCATGATGCTGCATTAGCAGAAGCCCCTAAGTGAACTCAGGAAAGAGCAGCTTTGTACCAGGACCACATGTGGCATTTGGAGGAATGACGCCACCACCTTACTGCTGTTAAAACACCTCAGTGGCTTCCCATTGACTTTAATAAGACAGAGACAAAATCTGAACTCAAGTCGGTGTAGCCCCTGACATTTCCAACCAAGTCTCCTTTGTTCTATGTGCTCTGGCCACAGAGACCTTCTTTCAGTCTCCTGTACACACCATGCTTCCTCTTTACTTAGAGCCCATGCACATGCTGTTCCTTCTGCTTAAAACACCTTTCCTTCCCCTCTGTGCCTGACTCTTATTTATGAACTTCTTTAGATCTCAGCTCAACAGTCACCTCTTGAGAGAGATCCTTATAAGCCACTCTCATGGCATCCTGTAAAAAAAAAAAATCACAGTTTTACTTTAATGTTGTGTGATGGATTAATGTCCATCACTTTTACTAGCCTTTAAATATCATCCAGGCAAAAACTGTTTCTGACTGGCCCCATGATGTCCCCGGTACTCAGTACAGTACCTGGCACATATTAACAGTAGTAAAGTAGAAATAATTGTTAAATAGTAAATGAACCATATAGGTTGCCAACAATAAAATAAAAATGCAATGTTCCAAACGATAGAGAGAACAAAGTACTTGGCTGAGCTGGTTAAGGAACAGCCTGGAATCCTAAAGGGTGTCTCTAATGGGAATCCAGGAATTCGTGTCACACTGGGCTACCTGTATTGCAAACCTAGCTTCACCACTGGGTACCCTTGGGCAAGGCAGGTCACTCATCTATAAATAGGGATAATAATACTAACTATGTCACAGAACTGTGGGGATGACTTTATGAGACAGAATATATAAAGCATTTAGCCTAGGGACTGGCATCAATCACTAATTAGCTATTATTTTGTTTTTGTTGTGTATAATTATTATATAAGCAGTACAGAATAGAGCCTTTAGCTCCTATGGGAATAGGGGTTAGTTATGTGCTGCCCCTCTTCTGGGTCCTCACTTTGAGTATGTTCTCCCAAAGAAACTTGAGGAAGGTATTACCTATGCACAACATGGATCACTTTCCAATTTATCTTGTCCTGTTCAGACATGTATGGGGCACCTACTATGTTCCAGGCACTGGATGAGGTAAGAGCTTTTAAAGAGAAATGCATCCTCAATGGCTCATACTATATCACACAGTACATATTTTCAGCTATGTGGGCTATATAGTCTGTCACAACTGTTCAACTCCTTTTGTATGAAAGCAGCCATAGACAAAATATAAAAAAATAGGTGTGGCTGGGTTCCAATAAAGCTTTCTTTACAAAAGTAGGTGGCAGGCTATAGTTTGCCAGCATTGCTAATTTAAATTTGAGAGATAAAAAAAATTTCAGGGGCATTTATTTTCCAGAAAGCATTATAAAGAAATAGGAAGAAGTACATGTTGAAATGACCTAAGTATTAATCTCTCATATTTTTTAAATGGTAGTGACTACTATTTCACATATTTATAGGTCTTTAAACATTTTTAAGCATGTTCAACTCAAGTGAGTTTAATTCCAGGCAAAGCATGAGTTCCAAGCATCCATCCTATGCCAAACCCCAGGAGTCCAGAGATAAATGCTATATATTCCATATCCTTGAGGAGCTCACCCATATTACCCCCATTTGTTCCTGAAACAGGCAAAAAAAAAAAAAGGCACAGGGAGGTTAAGCAACTCTTCTGAGGTCACAGCCAAATACAGCCTGGCCCATTTTGCTTTCACGTATACAAATGCTTCTTTCCACAAGAAAGAAGGGAAAAGAAAAGGTGTTTTATATTTGAGGGGAGATTACATTTCAGCAGCTGTTGCTGGAACAACAATTATAAGCTAGAACTTATTTATAGAAAGTCATTAACAAGTTTGTCTTTAAGTGCAGGAGCACACAGTCTGCACAGAAGAATGCAGTTTGATATTTATCAGCCACCACATTCTCACCCTAAGGTTTGGCAATTATCACTGGTTTGCCTGGTGACTGATGATTTCCTGCATTTTAAGACATGGAATGCAATTATGGCTAAAAATAAAAAAAGAGGTGCCTATAACCTCATTGGCCAAAGACCCCCAAATGTGGTCCAGCTATCTCAGGAAGATCTATAAAACCAGAATGAAATATGATATTTTTTCCTCAGAAGATAACAAAACTTGGATTTTAAACATGGAGGTTTTTACCAAGTTGTATGGCAATTTGCACAAGTGTAGAGTGATATGTTTTTGGGTGTGGGATGATTCTGGAAAAGGCAAGGCTTGGAACCTAGTCAGGTAACTCTTTTGTCTAAGTAGCCTCAGGCTAGTTTTTTAGCCCCTCTGTGCCTTAGGCTCTTTATCTGTAATATGAGGATGAATCTAAGGATGGTCGTGAGAATGAAATGAGATGATCCACTACACAGTCTTTCAGGAACTAGGCAGGGTAAAATCAAACAAATTAATTTGGTGACAGCACCACACGTATAAAAGGTGGTCATCAAAGTTTCCTTCTTTTTCCTTTCATGACGCAAAGATTGAATATACTTTCCACCTTATTGGTTTCTGGACTTGAAATTTGTGGTCACAAAACAAACCGTACTCCAAGAATCTTCTAGAGAGGTCTCTCTTCTGAGGGGACATATTTCTCACACCTTTATCAAGAACTACTAAGTTGGGATGTTCCCTGATGCTTTTTTTTTCCTCCTGAAACATTCTTTAATAGCTTTTTCTAGAAGCCAAAATTTCCTTCTATGATTCTTTTCCCAAAGTGTCTGTATCCCTTCTATTTCTCATGAAAGAAGCTGAAAACCAGAGCAGGATGTGCCTCCTGTAATGAGGTCCAACTCTTCCTGGAAGTAACTTCTAAATGGCAGCCATTACCTGCCAGGATTTAAAGGTGAGGTCTGCAGGTCCTTTTTGAACCTTGGCTGATTTTAATTCATGTTCTACCTCACTGCTGCCCTGCAACCCAGACTATTGCTTCTGTCCTCATTCTTTGCATTTATCTACTTCTCACTTATATTTCTGTTACTCTAAAGTCACCTTGGTGAAGGGCTCAGATAAAGACTATTCATTGGTTCTGGAGTCAAACATCCTGGGTTCAAGTCCTTCCAGTCTCTTTGAGTCTCCATTTGCAAAATTGTGACTACAACATAACCCCTCAAACTGCTTTTGGGATGATTAAAAGAGCGAAAACACGTGAATGAGCTAAAGTGCATAAAAGAGATGAAGTAGGATTCAGATGCAGTGGCTGGCACAGAGCAAGCACTCGTTGAATGAGAGTGTGATTATTATTTTTGAAATGTCTGGCTCAGATAAAGGAAACGAGAGACCCAGAATGATGAGTGGCTTGTTCAGTCCCATGGATAACAGCAGAGCCAGGCTATGAACACTTCTAGACCATATTTCTTAAGGACAAGATCCATTTATCATCCATTTTTGTGTCTTACTTTATCTTATTGTCATCTGACTGCCAAGATTTTTCCAGTCTTTTCTTTCTGTAGTTCACAGTATGAAAATAGTAGAGGTACTGAACACGTTGCCTCAGACTAACTGCACACTGCTTCTCTTAGCCTCATGATCATCTCTGTGAAAGATCCTGTCCTCCAGGTGAACAACACTGTTCTGGAACATTCAGGTCACTTTTGTTAAGTGTTTATTGAATAAGTAAATCTAAAGCCCACATAAAAAGTATTACTGAAGGCTCACTTTGTTCTAAATTATTATAAAGATGTAATGTTGTATAGCTCCTTTGGTTAAGGCAAGAATCTTTTTTTTCCTACCTCTACTACCCACAAAAAAGCTTGATCAAGGGTTTATAAGAATTTTCTACAGATTTTTAAGGGGCAGATAGGCAATGTCTCCTAGAATCATATCTGCAAGAAGCCTAATAAATATTAGCTAATGGAATCACTGTTATATTAAAAGTTATTTTTATTATTTTTTATTTTATATTTTTATTTTATACATTTTGAATTTTATTTTATTTTTATTTTATTACTTTATTATGCTCAAGTAGGGTTCATGTCAGGAATCCAGAGTAAGTCAACATTGGGAAAAAATCTCCCAGTGTAATTTCGCTGAATGAAGTGGGGAAAAAAATCACCACAAACATCTCAGTAGGGCCACCCATATTTAAGTCCCGTCTATACTGATTGCCTGAGGCCTGATCTCCGCCAGTGAACAAGAAAGGCAGCCTCCAAATGATCATGTGATGATCTGGGCCATAGAATGTCCATGGGAGGCTGGAAAAGGCTTTGAAAACTTTATTCTCCATCGCTAGGGGCTGACACCCACAGTGGAACGTGGAACCCAGAGCACAATGTGAATAACATTTCAGGGGACCATGGTGTAAGGTTTTTATCCCCTTATAGTTATTTGTAAATGTTTATGGCCTCACCATTTTAGATATAATATAACTAAACTGAAGAGAAACGTTATTTGTCAAATTTCCAGGGGTAAGGAGCATTAATAGGTTTCCTGCAGTCAGTGCATGCCACGGCTTGACTGAGGCTTTTCTTAGCTACACTTTCCAGTCGATCCCCGGAATTAGCAAACTCAAATCACAGAAAAACAGAGTTGAAACTTACCTTTCCATTTTAATAAGAGGCAGTTGTATGGTACTGGGTTGTGTGAGGGCCTTATAATCTCAAATTCTAGTATTAAATCCATGCTCTGTCCCTTCCTTGCTTTGTAATTACCTAATGTGTTACTGTCTCAGTTTCTTGATCTGTAACATGAGGCCAACCCCTTGTGCCTTGCAGGCTTTGGGAAGGATTTGAAAAGATAATTGATATATATCCAGTTGTAGTTCTAGCATGTAGTTCAAGGCCTGGCATATTCTAAGTTCTTAAATACTTGAACGAAAAAAGGCATGTATAAAAATCCTTTATAAACTATAATGTCATATATGTGTAATAAAATATATACATATATTTTCCTTTTCCCCCCCTGAAAATGGGAGTATTTAATATTCATTTTTTTTTTTGGAAATTCAATAAATAATTCCTCAGGTATCCCTGGTGGGAGTACCTGGGGTGGGAAACTACTTGGATGACCTCCTTAGAAGAAAAAAAAACCCAACTCATCCGAAGAATTGTAAGATTCCGCTGGAGGCAATAACAAAGGTTAAATCAGGCAAACTGCAGAGGCAGAACCTGTCACTCCAGGTTCTTAGACCAGAGCAGAGAAACCAAGGGAGCAAGAGGAACTGCTCTCATTTTTCTCAGACTCTAACTCTAAGGCAAGTAACTCAATTAAGACTTTTATAATGTATGATTCTGTCAGTCACATCTACTTTTCAGAGTCCATGAATACTCATCATTGAGGAAGAAAAGATTAAATCCTCACACACTGCTTGTAAAGCCTCTGTATTCAGTTGGTGTTAATTCAGAAGGGTCACTTTTGATGAGTACTCTTCTAACTGTCATATTGATGGAAATACAAACGCAGCATCTATTAGAAAATAGAGGAAGGTTTTCTGTCTTGTAAATCAAGCTGCAGAACAATTTGGATGAAACATTATAAAACTAGGTTTGATTTTGTACACATTAATTGCATAAAGTGTGATAGTTAATAACTAGAAATCTATACTTTTAAAGCCATTATATATACATCCATCCACAGTGGATTGACTCTGGGGATGAGTAGTAGAAAGGGCCCCGAGCTGGCTGTCAAGAAGACTGGGTTTTAAAGGACAGTTCTGTCACTCAATTGTTGAGTGAGTCCCTGCTCCCTTTTAGATCATGAGGTCTCTACCTGGAAAACATGGAGATCACAAGGGTTTTGTAATTCTTCTAAAAAAATGAACACACATTGGTGGGAGTTATGGAGTGTTGCCTCCTGAGTTTCCAAAAGTCAATTAAATTACACTGAATTAAACCCGAATATATAAATGAGTTTTAATGGATAGCATGTTTAAACCTGGAGTTGCCAATGGAATGACCACAGAGGCCAGGAGGGCTGCATAGAAGGTCACTAGGTAGGGACCGCAAGCAAAGAGTACACTCGTGTAGGTCAGTTTCTGGCCCTCCTGGCTGTGACCTCTGGTTTTGCTATTTCCTAGTGTTTAGGCCAAACCAAATCAAACCCAAACAAAACAAGATATCTCAAACCTGAGAATGGACTCCCATGCCTTCATTCATTTATAATTCCATAAATACTTATTTGTGCCTACCGTGTATCAGCACCGCACTGGGCATGAGGTTATGAAAAGAAAGAAGATCTCCTGGTAAGAACTTTACCTTTACCTCAAGAACAATGAAAAGTCATATAAGTTTTAAGATGAAGAAAGGGATGTATACAAAGGGATAAGGGATAGTAATAACATTGGATTTGCTTTTGGCACAAAGTTTGCAATCAAAGTTTTGATTGCAAACTTTGGAATCAGATCACCCAAATTCAGTAACATCCTCATGTCATGGTGCTTGACAAGTAAGCTGAATATCTGCCTACATGTTTTCATCATAAAAGACATTGCAAAAATTTTTACTAATATTGTTTCTTAAAAAACGAATGAGAAAGAACATATCAATCCAAATTACAGGGAATGGGAAACCCTCAAAGAGGCTTTCAAAAAATCAGGGAAAATATTCAGGAGGATTACTAAAGATGAGTAATGAGTACAAAACAACTTTTGGCAAACACAGAAAAGTATTAGCTTATTCAAAGAAATAAGATACAAGTCATCCAATTATTAGAAAATAAATGGCAAAAATTGCCAAGGAAGCCCCAGTGGAAAGGAAACCCTATGTGGAAGAGTACAACAGCACTAATTTAAGAACTAATTTAAATGACCCAGGGATGGCTACGTTGGTTCCGGCTATTATTGCAGTTTAAACAGAAGATGAATGACAGAGGACAATCAATACACATTACACTGAACAGGAGAAAGGGATTATGAATGTCCATGACTGGGCTACTGGGTAAGTCAATAGTCCCAGAATCCAGCCCTCCCTCTGCTACCCAGCCTGTGTTTGTTAATTAGGAAATTGTGGACTGTTGGGTCTAGACAACTCTTCATTGTGTGTGACTGTCCCATGCATTGCAGGGTCTTTAAAACCATTTTATCCTTTCCACAAATTGCTTGTAGTACACCCAATTATGGTGAAAATCCCAAATACCTCCCATATGGGGTGTATGGGAATATGGATTGGTGGTACCACTCAGACTGAGGGTCACAGCTGGGAAAGTCAGTTTCCTTGTCTGTATATTGGAGGCAATAATGGGATTCTCATGCTACACATCTGTGCTGTATATCTTCATGAAATCTTCCATGACTCAGGGGTCAAGTGAAAGTGATTCTGGCTTGCAACACCCTTCTGGCTGCCCCCATGTGGTTTGATTGCCATTCAATGCCAATTCTTTGCAGGATGAAGCTAGTTCCTTCTTTTTCTAGGGTATTTTATCTTATATAAGGATTATTTGATCAGGTTAGTGAAGGGTGGGTCTGGACTGACAGTAGGGAAAAGGAGACAGAACAAGGAAAAGCTGAATCACCCTCATTGTACAACAGGGGAGCCCAGATGGTGCCCTTGTCCCAGGCTCCCAAAATATACTCTGGAAGGGAAACAGAGATGGCATTTTGCTGACAGCATTTGGGAACTGGCATGTGGGCAGTCTATATTAAGACTTTAATATCCATGCCAAGAGTATCTATGTGCATGTGAGAGCACTGTGGCTTTACTTGGAAACCACTGGCCAAATCTCTCTGGGACAGACCACATTTTCATTCTTTTCCTCCCATTTACTGTAAGCCAGGCCTGACCTTTCACTGAAGAGTTTAGCTCAATTTATGGCTCCATCTGGAACTTCTGTTATTTGCCAGGACAAAGGTGGAATCCAATAGAACTGGGTCAGTCAGAGGGCAAGGTCTTAGTCCCTCGTATAGCCAGAGCATGGGACATTTCCAAGGGTGAGTGGGGACAGGATGGTTCATGTCCACAGAGAGGTAGCACCTACTCTATGTTAGGAACTGCACCAAGGGTGGCAATTCCAAGATGGAGATCCAGTCTTGGCCTCAACAGTTCCCAGTCCAGGGAGGGAGCAAACCAACTCATGCATGGAGACCTTTATAACTTATAATGCAACTTCAGGTGCCTTTCTTCAATAGCCCTGCTGTGAATTGGGCCAGAAATTTTGAAACCCACTTTCAGACAGGAAAAACTGAGGACCCAAAATCACTCAGCTGGTAAGCAGTAGATGCTAGACTTGAATCTAGGTCTCTTGTTTTCCAAACACAGTCTACTTTCCATCTCCAGACTTTTGTTCAAGCTGCTTCTTTCATCTGACAAACCCTCCTTACTTTTATCTCTTCATCCTATCTTGTCTGATCTTCAATTAAAAAGAATTAAAGAGCTACCATATACTGACAGCATTCCAAAGGCCAGCAGGATCCTGAATGCCTACAGACTCATCTCATTCAACTCTTATAACAGATATACTGGCAGGAATTGTTGTTCCCACTTAACAGATGTGGAAACTGAGGCCAGAGAGGTGGAATGACTTGCTTAAAGTCATCCAGTTAGTAAAAGGCAGAGCCACGAGTCATGGCTACCTTAGGATAAATGTGATTGCACCATCTGCTCAGTGCCACCCTCATCATTCTTGTCCACATTTATTTTTCTGCCCTGAACCTCTGAGATACCAACTCATGTATGAATGTAGGGAAGTCACCTTCTCTTGTTGGCTGAGAAGTTAAATGACCTCCAAGCTCCTTTCCACCTCTGCCTTTTTCTAGCTCTATCTGAACTGTCTATACTACTTCAAGTTTCCATGTGTTTATCTCTTATACCCACAATGAAAAACAACAAAAACAACACTAGAGAACATTACTGAGCTTGGAGTGTGAGCCAGGACTGTGCTGGCCAGTTCAACATGCATCAACTCATATCTTCACAAGAACCTCATGCATAAGAACCTTACTGTTACCTTGAATTTACAGATAAGGAAACTGAGGCAGAGCAATGTTAAGTAATGTGTCTAAGTAACAAAGCTATCAATGGATAGAACAAGTATGGTGCCCAATGCCCAAGATGATAGGTTAGCTATGAAGCTATATGGCTCCTAAATGGATGTTAATGCTTTGGGACTTGGGATGGTCAACCAGACTTTGAGAGGCTGGCTACAGAACTGAATCCCTGTGGAATGAAGGACTCTCACACTAGAGTGTTTTCCTTAGTGTCAGCTATGGAAAAAAGGCACAGGAGTCCATTCTCCCTCATGCTTCTTGCACATCCTCCAGCCTCAGCTCCAACTGCTGGGGTTCCTGTCCTCTAAGGTTGGAGGGAGCTGGCTCTGTGTGTTGTTCAGCTGTGAGTCTTAGGCTCTGTCTCTTCCAGGTAAGAGCTACTCCAGACACACCACTAACCCCACCCTTGCAAGTTCCCACCAGGGGCCAGCCTGTGGACTTTTCCCAACTGCTAATGCTGTCTCCTTCCACCCACCTTCAGGCCTTCCTGCCCTTGGTTGGCCCTCAGGATCCTCTGCAATTGGATCCTGACACTTCCAGCCTTCTATTGCCCATTTCTCCATAACATAGAACCTACTGTCTGAGGAGCATCTTGCTGCTCCCCACATATGCCTCATAGTTTCACATGATTTGCTTTTGCACATGCTGTCTCTTTCCACCTGGAATGATGTTGTGGTTAGCCATAATTTCTGCCAGTAGAAAGCCCCTTTTATTTGCCATCTCCTCCATGCTGGCTTTCTGGATTTCCCTGTCTGAATTTGTTTTCTACCTCCTTTTGTAGTACCTAAAATGTGGATTTTACTCTGCTTTACATGACAAATTTTGTGTGCTTGTAGCAATTCCTCATAGCCTCTAAGTAGTAGAAAGAGTTAGAAATCTGATGTTAGCCCTGGCATTAACTCTGTGAGTTAGGGCCAGCAAGTTAACTACTCTGAACTTGATTTTCCTCATCTTTAAGATAGGGATAATACTACTTATTTCTCCACTTGTTCAACTTATTAGGAAAGGTTTATATAAATTAATGCATGTAAAATACCCAGCATATGCCAGACATACACTAGGCACTCAAGAATATTAACTTACCCTTCTATCTCACTTTATTACCTCTTTCCTCCAATACATATTTACTTATACACACGCCAAGGCCACCACAAAGATGCTTCAATACCATGGGATCACTGCAAGTCAGAGCTGTAAGGTTCATTAGCAGTCCATTGTTTAAGTCATTGTTTTACTTATGAGTAACTAACACCTGGGTGGGGAGTGGTTGCACTCGGTTATTATGGTAATATAGCTAACATTTATTGGCCTCTTTCTATATGCCTGGCAAGGTACTTAGTGTTTTACAAGCATTATCTTATTTGATCCTCCTACTGAATCCCCTATGCAGTCAGGTAATAACATTTTCATCATCCTCATTTTCCTAGAGGTGATGGGGAACCAAGGCTTAAAGAAGTGAAATAGCTTGACCAATATCTGATTTTGCTAATAATCTGAACAGCTAGAATTTGAAACCTGAAGCCTAATTCTACAGCCAGGCTCTTAAGCAGAAGCTAAAAAAAAGTAGCCCCCAGATCGCCTGCCTTCTTTCCAGAGTCCTCTCCATGGCCTCAGGAAGGCCTGAAGGAATTCAGAAAAAAGCTCAGTCCTGATTCCCATGCCCAGTCTATTTGCCCAGCTCTGCCAGGTAGAGCTGAATGGAACAGAAATTAATTCCACCAGGCCAGATCCCTACGCTCCCATCCGTCCCACAATTGCTACAATAAATTCTCCAGGGACCAGCTGTTTTCCAGTGGGGAGTTCCAGTGAGCTTTACAAGGGAGGAGGCCTGGAAGGAGAGCTTCTACAATTTACATTGTCCTGAGGCAACACAGACAGAGACTCTTAACTCTATCTTGGGCTGATGCGAAACACAGACCTCTCTTGCTGGTCATTCTGAGTTGAACAGGCTGTGGCCTTAAGGCCTGACAAATTGATGGGTGCCAGAAAAGGCTTTCCTTTACTTTCTAGATCTGGGATGTAAAGCTGGGTAGAACAGGAGTAAGCAAACACAACCTCCCAGTTCCAGCCCTGGAGCCTTCTGTACTCATTCTCCCTCTTCTGCATTTGGAAAATAGGATGTCTCAAGTCCCAGATGGCAGAGACACAGGGCTAGCCTAAGGCTATCCCACAGCTGCTTCACTGGCTGTGGAGAATCATTGTGTCTAGGCAAGGGAGATGTCTGAGTACTCGCAGGGAATTTCATGCTCCAAATCTCAGCCTATCCCAAGCCATGCTAATGACCCTACTACCAGAACGTCCCTCCAGATCTGCTTCCTCTTGCAGCCCCTTTCACAATGTCATCATCCACCCAGCGCTGCATTTATAAACTTGGGTGCCTAGGAAGACTCTTTTGTCTTCCTTATTCCTGGGAGTCCATTAGTCGCTAAGTCCTGTCTAGCGACTGTCCCCATCCTCTTTATTCCTAGTGCCACTATTCACTTGAATTATTTCAAAGTCCTCGCTGGCCTTGCTGCTTCCAATTTCATGTCCCTCAAATCCAGCCTCCGCGCGCTGGTCATTGTGATGACTCTAAGTTTTGTGAACAATAATATAAATAAAGCCACTTTAAAATGGAGCCAGAGCTGCCATGCCAGAGGAACTGCCTTGCACTTGTTATAGCTCAAACCTTGAAATGTTAAAAAGAGGGCAAAATAATCTTTGGACTGGGCCTAAGCAACCTTGTTTCCCAAAGAACTGTTTGCAAAACTAACAAGAAATTAGATATTATGATGACTGAACAGACGGCTACTGGACTGAAGATTAAAAGCATTGTTAGGAATTAACATCACTATGTTATATTACCTGCACTAATAGAAATACCTTCCTTCTATTGATATAATTGTTCCCCTTCCCCTTCTCATAAATATCTATTGCCTTTCTTTCCTAATAGGAATATTATTTGGGCTTTTGCCTGAATTAATGATTCCCAAATAGCTATTCTTATTGATCTCAATAAATGCCTGTTGCCTCTCATTTTAAAAGGCCTTTTATTTTTAGGTTAGCAGTTTAAATATTTTACTCCCTTGCATAGGGAACCCTTCTGTGGCAGCTCTTCTTTCAGAAACATCTGGGCTCTTTTGTATTCACCTGACAGTCCCTTTATGACCCCCGACTTCACCTTTTGCCTTCCCAGCAAACCACCCACGCCCGTCACGCCTAGCCACTGCGGCTTCCTGGACAGACCCGACTGTTCACACATCTGTACCTTAGATTATGCCTTTCTTTCTACCTGAAATGTCCTTCGGACCTGTGTCCATCTGGCAAACTCTTACTCATCCTCCAAAACCCAGCTAAGGCTTTTCCCTCCAGGAGGAATTGCCCGTGTGTGTCTCTGTGCCACCATCAGATCTACAATAAACCCTTATTAAGGCCTTTACCACTCCACATGGCAATTATTGTTTATCGGAGCGTCTCCCCAGGAGAATGGGAATGGCTGGAAGGCAGGACTGTGGCCTACAGAGGTCATTTCCCAGAATCTAGCACAAGCCCTTTTGCATCATAGGCACTAAATAACACTTTGCTGATGTGGGTTATTTTTTCAAACTGATCAAGCTAATTCCTCTCACAAAGTACAACCACCACAGGGAAGCAAAAGGGTCCTTTTAGTTAGGAAGAAAAACAAAACAAAACAAAAAAATGACTCGACATGTCTTGAAACTATAAAACCCTTGGACAAGCATTTTATTCTTCTTTCGCAGTTACTTTTTCTTTCCTACTGTGTGGTCCAGATAAGTTGCCTGAGTTTTATTCATTTTCCAAATTCTGGTCATTATCTTAGGGTGTGGTATGGCATGAAACAACAATATAATTGTAGCTGTTTTCTTTCCCAAAGACAGAGCAGCCTCCGAAGAAGTATTAATATTGGGAAAGATGCTATTATCTGCATTTTATTAATTAATCCATACATCTACCTGTCATTCTTTCTTTCCTATGGCCTTCCTCACAGCAGCAGTACACACTTCTGCTGTTACTAAATTGGCACAATAAATCTGGGGGGGGGGACCTCTATTTCCAGCAGTTCACTTAACATTTTATCACACGGCTGTGGTCTCAGGATTGAAGTCAGTTAAAAAGATTAATACCATTTAATACTACCCAGAAGGAATTTGCCAGAAATCTGTATAAGGTCTCTTTATTCATGTCTTCATTTTCTTTGTGCGTGTATTGTGATAAGCATAACCATCCTTTTAAGGCTGGCTGCTGCTAATAACTACTTAAAATGATTAAGGTAACTACTTATTTCCTGTAAGAAAATTGCTCCGCTGTCAATAACGTGGAATTAACATGACTCCTGTTTCATCTTTAGCTCACAGCCTTTTGCCCCCCCCCCCCGCCGCAGTCACCTTAAAAAAAAAACAGAGAGCCGTCCCAAGAAGGCTGAGGTTCCTTCATAAATGATGAGCTCTGAAGAGGGGGAGGTAGGAAAGCATAGTTTTATAGAGGACACACTGTGGAGGCGGCTGCTGGGATAGGGAACACCTGGCTTACTTCCCTGTTGTAAGTGTGGTCCTCTTGACCTCCCACAGGGTCTGCAGAAGTAATTAGTATAATTATCATGATTCCTGTGGGACCTAAGCAAATGAGTGGGATCTGAGACTCTTTAAATCTCCCCATTGTCTAGGCCAGTGGTTCTAAAATTTTCTCTCACCCAGACACACTCATGACATTCACAAGTGGTACACACTCCCAGGGGAATACTCTGCTTTTTGAGAAAGACCCACAGATAATCTCATAGGGACATAAAGCACTGCAATCATTTGTAGCTGCCCTAAGTATTAATGGTAAGTCAGTAATGGCTGGTTATTGGGAGTTTTAGCACAGATAAAATCATCCAGTGCTATGAATGTGTGTAAGTGTGTTTGTTTAAGTACCTATTTCAATTCTTTTGTATATATACCTAGAAGTGGAATTCGTGGGTCATGTGGTAATGGTTTGTTTAACCTTTTGAGGAACTGCCGAGCTGTTTTCCTACCATATCACATTGAGTGTTTACCTGTGCCAAGTATGGAGTTAAAGAGTTCATAGGACAGGGCACTTGGACCGTACACATCTAGAGACAGGAGGAGGCCAGAAAGGCTGAAATAGTACAAGCCATCTTTAGGGAGCTGCCTCCATTGTCTATCTCAGTTGCTGTCTCCCATCTGAACCATCTGCCCTGAGCTGGCCTTTCCAGCGTGGTCATCACCTAGGAGCTTGTTAGAAATGCAGAACCTAGGGCCCCACTTACTGTATCAGCATGTCTGTGGGGGAGGCCCAGGAATCTGTTTTCAAGAAGCTGTCCAGGTGATTCTGATAATTTCTCAAGTTCGAGAAGCTCTGAGGGAGACCTAGGTGCAGCCTTACAGCCAGCCCCTCTTTTCCTTTCCCATTAGAAATCCTATCAGCAGCAAAGTGAGTGAGAGAGATACTGCCTTAGGGACAGTTTTGAGTCTGCTCTAATTTATATAAAATAAATCATGTGTCATACTCCTCAATTTGAGCGATTGTATATACCCTGCTTCGCTTATAGTAACAGTTCTGGCAGTCCTGCATGGAGACTCACCTCGACCACATGACATGTCAATGGCTCTCAATTGGTCCACACAGAAATAATCTAGGGTCTTGTTAGTAATTTCTGAGACTGTGCTCTTCCTCAGTGCTCCTGCCAACCTGCAAGTAAGGTCATTGCTCTACAGAGGAGTCACCTGGCAAGAATTATTCCTCTGTAGCATCTTGACAGTCAAGGGCATCCTTGACAAGTGATTTTTGGTGCTTGTGTTAAGCCCTTCACATTTCTGCTGCTCAAGAAGTGGTGATACAATAGTCATTGCAGTTTGTGTTTAGACTAGAGTTCAAATTCTAGTTCTGCCACTTGAACTTGAATTTTTAAAAATTCTCCTAGTCTTCTATACCTAGCCTATAAAATGGGTTAATTATATCTACTGCATGGAATAATATTCATCCAATAAATAGTGGTTATCATTGTTATTAATCCTTGCTGATGATGTGTGTGGGAACTCTCTATGGTTCTTCTGCCTCCCCCTTCTCCTTCCCTTTTAATAATAATAATAATAATAATAATAATAATAATAACAACAATAACAATAATAATAATAAAATATATGGAAAGAGGTGTACAGTTCAGGTGGGGTAGAGAAAGCAGGAGAGGAATTGTCACAGATCCCTAAAGATTTTTTTAAAGAACTTCAGCCCTCCTGCCTTCTCCTGTCTCTAGGTGATTTTGTCCAAGTGTATGCTGCTGTGAACTCAAACTCAGTGCCTTGTACAGGGTCAGTGCTCAATTTAAAAATATAGGCAAATAAACAAATAAAAAATATAGGAAAACAGCTTGGTGGTTTCTCAAAAAGTTAAGCATACAATTTACATATGACCCAGCAATTCCACTTCTAGGTATAGATCTAAAAAAGTTGAAAATAGGCATTTAAACAAAAATTTGTACCTGCATATTTATAGCCACACTATTCATAATAGACAAAAGGTGGAAACAACCCAAATGTTAATCATTGGATGAATGGATAAACAAATTGTGGTATGCCCATACAATGGAATATCAGTGAGCCATTAAAAGGACTAAAATACTGATACATGCTACAACATGGTAAGTGAAAGAAGCCAGACACAAAGGTCATAAATTGTATGATTCTATGTATATGAAATATCCAGAATAGGTAAATCCATAGACAGAAAGCAGATTGGTGGTAGCCAGGGGATCAGAGGAGGTAAAAATAGGAAGCAACTATTTAATGGATATGTTTTTTGGGAGGGAGGTGATGAAAATGTTTTAAAACTGGATAAAGGAGATGGTTGCACAATATTGTCAATGTACTAAAATTAAAAATAAATTTTAAAACATATACATATGTGTGTGTGTGTGTGTGTATGTGTGTGTGTGTGTGTGTGTGTGTGTGTATGTGTATGTTTATAGAATAATAAAAGATTAAAGGTTGAGACTTGATTTAGGTATTCCTGAAAGCACAATCATTTAAACAGACTTTTTATTTCTTTACTTCTCGCTGTAACTAAAAATCCCTCAGTCCCTGTGGGACACTCAGGTAAAGGATGAGTGGCTCTTCAGCAAGAGTGTATGGGGTCATGAGCTTGGCCTTGCTGGTCCAGGGACTCCAGGTAAAAATCAGGACCTATGAAAGTTGTTAACAACTCAGCTGCTTCTAAGGCAGGGGAACTTCTAAGACAGGGCCATTGGAATGGTTTCATGCAGCCAAGAGGAAAAAAAGAAAAAAGATGCAAGCAAGCCCTCCCAAGAGACAGATTCAGGGGCATAATATTGGCAGTTCTTCTCTATTAAGCGATTTGGGATGATCTGAAGTCTCCTCCAAGTTCCTGTCTCTCTCTTTATCTTAATTAGTAAAGCAAAGTCTTAAGTACAGTAAGCCTTCTCCTGCTCTAATGGATTAGCCAGCAAATAGGAAACTAAACTCTTGGGAAAGAGTAATAATAAAAGAGTGAAGGGAAAGAGAGAAAGGACTGCCTGCAGGCTAAGAGGTATGAGTGGTGGGTGAATTAAGCTTTCCCAATCCATTAATTCATATATTAATTTATTCACTCAAAAACAACTGCATTCCTTTTTGTGTGTGTGTGTGTACTATAAGGATCAAAGATTTATATGACACAGCCATTCTCCATCTTTGAGGAAGTTACTCTAATCCATTGCAGGGTGAGGAGATTTGGACACAAACAATAATTAAATGAGCCGGAGCAGTGCATAAACTGAGGGTCCCAGACAATACTGTGTACTTGAATCACCTGGGGGATCTTGTGAAAATACAGATTCTGATTCAGTCTGTCTGGGACAGGGCCCAAAAGTCTGTATTTCTCAAAGTACTGAGAAATCCAGGCTGATGGTCTGAGGACCCCACTGGGTATAACAAGGAGTTAAGATGTGGTAACCACAGTAAGAGAGTGATGATATAATGCAAGATTTAGCAAATGACAGCCTGTGGGCCACATGTAGCTTACTGCCTGTTTTTGAATGGCCCATGAACTAAGGATGGTTATACATTTTTCAAAGAAAAAAAAAAAGAAGAATACTATTTCATGACATCTGAGAATTATCAAAAATTCAAATTTTAGTGTCTGTAAATAATGTTTCATTGGAACACAGACATATCCATTCCTTTTATATTGTCTATGATTGCTTTCTCACTACAAAGGCAGAGTTCAATATTTGCAACTGGAACCATATGGCCTGCCAAACCTAAAATATTCACCCTCTGGCCCTTTACAGAAGAAGTTTGTCTATCCCTGGTATAAAACAAGAAGGGATTTAAGAAGAGGGGGAGAGACCACTTCCTGTTGAAGTAATCAGGGCAGACTTCATGAAAGGAGGGCATCTGAGTGTTATGACCAGTGGGTAGAATCTGGGGAAGAAGGAAATCCAATATATACAAAGTATTGGAAGTGGGAAGGACAGAGGATGTGACTGCAGAGCTCAGTGTTAAAACCAAGAACAAACCAGGCCATCGTCAGGACTGCCAATAAGGAAGCATCCTTAAAACTTCCCTCTGAATAGGAAAGAGAAATGGTCTGACACATACAAAAAAAACCTTTCTCAGCTCTGGGAAGATGACACCAGCTGGGCAACTGTATGGTGAACAACCTGTGTATCTGTGAGTGACGATGGCATAACATTAATTAAATGTGAATGAGGATTTTGGGATCCACTGGTTCTCAAAGTTGAGGAGTGACAGCACCACCCAGGGAGTTTTGGAAGTGTGTTAGGGTAGGCTGCCACAATAACTGGGGAACATCTACTTATATTTAGCATTCATGGGCCAGGAATGCTAAAAGGATTCGAAGTAAGATGCAGAGGACTAGAGTTTTAGGACACATCAAATGGTTTCTCCTAAATGCCAACAGCACCGCCATTAACAAAGTCAGGCTGGAGACTCTCCCATGGTGCAGAATGGCCATGGATGAAGGAATGAAAGGCTGGATTAAGGGAGAGCAACCTGCTTGGATACTGATGAATAGATACCAGGCAAGAGGGTATATTGATGCTAATGCTTGGCAGTTAGACTGAGAAGCTTCTATTTTTGTCCCAAGATCCCAGGAGAACTAGAATGCTCGGGTAATATACAACTCCAAAGAGAATCTATGTTTTAGGGGATATTTATAGTGCCTATGAAAGATACGATTTAGGTGGTGGGTTTATCCACAGGTACTCTTCAGCCTTAATCTGCAGTGGTTAAATGGCTGGATCTGGAATTGGGAAGAGCTGGATATGATTTCAGCACTGTGTCCTCCTAGCAAGTTATCTAAATTTTCTTAACCTTAGTTTCCTGACCTGCAAAATGGGTATGGTGAAGGATTTTTGTAGGGGTTGATTAAGATAATCTGTGGGGGAGGCTTAGCACAATGCTGGGGCCTTTGGTGGTGTCAGTAAATGTGTTTCCTTCTCTCTTTGCCTCGAGGAACATGAGCTGATTCCCACTGCCAATGGTGCTACTATTACGGGCCAGCTGGCAAGTAAGAGGGAAACCAATTTTAGCCAAGTACAGCATTGATCGGTGTAAGGAATTATTGACATTTTGGGCTGGCTATTCTTTGTTGTGAGATTGTCCTGTGCATTGTAGGATGTTTAGCACATCCCTGGCATCTACATACAATGCCAGCAACAGCATCCTCTAGACAACCAAAACTGTCTCCAGACCTTGCCAAATGACCCCTGGGAGGCAAAATTGCCTTTGGTTAAAAACCACTGCTTTTGGGTGAGAGAAAAATAAGTGGTGGCTGTTTGGGATGAAGGGAGAAATGTGGAATTGCCTTCTTTATTTTTTGCATAAGCAAAAATTCTGACCACAAACCTCCAAACTCTATGGCCTATAAATACCACAACATACTGTGTTTTCACTCAAAGTGCCACACGCACTGCACTAGGTCCTGGGGACAGGCAGAAACAAGGCATGGCCCCTGTTCTCCAGGCAGGGACAACCTGTTTTGCAGAGTCCCATCTGGAGAAGAAGGTTCTTGAAAAGCTGGCCAGCAAGCAGCCATTCATTTCCCAGGCAGAGCCTGCCATTGGAACTCTGGAAAACATATGTTTGGGCAGCCGAACTGATCAGATGGGAGACTGGGTGGGTTTATTCCAGTGCTCATTCTGAAAGGGGGCCAATGCAGGGGCTGAATCTGCTGGCAAAATAAAAGTTCACCTTGCCACTGTGGGGAGGCCAGATTTATCTCAGGAGATATTGTGTGGTGACAAGACTGATTAGGTGGGGTGTATCGTTTATATGAGTGTAATGTACCCAGAGCTCAAAGAGTTTTAAAAATCAGTAGATAAGTAAAATAAATGCGTTGGTTTAGTTATTTCTGCTCTCTGGATAAAGGTGGAAGGTGATGGTGAAATATAGTTATTCAAGAGAATAAATTTGGATTCTCCCTTAAATGATCAGTAACTGCCACCACCCAAAGGTGTTACCACCTCCATCCACCCAAGGCCGTATTCTTGATGAGAAAGCTCTGGAACTTACTCATTGCAAATTGGAGCTTGTCCTCTTAA
Organism: Macroglossus sobrinus; assembly: GCA_004027375.1. Taxonomy (NCBI): domain Eukaryota; kingdom Metazoa; phylum Chordata; class Mammalia; order Chiroptera; family Pteropodidae; genus Macroglossus; species Macroglossus sobrinus. The sequence goes on along the minus strand of PVKZ01000317.1, from coordinate 824,189 downwards.
CACCAATAATCAAAAGTAAAGACATAAAAAGACAGAATACCTCCTGATAAAAGAGAGGAAAAGAGAGGAAACCCAATGTTTATAAAAGACTATTTTGTGCCAGGTGCCTGATACTTATATTGTCTCATTTAATTCACCCCAAAATCCTGTAGAACAATGATTTCCAAACTTGTCTGCTTATAAGAACCACCAAGCAAGCTTATTATAGATCCAGAGATTTGTGGTCCCACCCTTAGACCTTCTGTATCTGCCTCTCTGGGGAAACAGGAAAATCTGTATTTTTAGCCATCACCTCAGGGGTTTCCAATGATTGGGCTAGTTTGGAAAGCACTGCAGTAAACTATATAACTTGTCACTCCTAAGTTGTAGATGTGGAAACTGGGCTTTGCCTGACGCCTAATTCTAAACTCTTTTCATGGCTTTATGCTGCCTCCTTAGAAATGACAGGTCCAATTAAGACTCAGACAAGATGGGCTTAAAATTGGTCTCTGCTTTGCATATCAGCTCCTTAGGGCTTTGGGAGTCGGTGTGATGGAGAGAACAAAACCTGTGATTGGAGTCCAAGAACTTGAGAAACAGCCTGGCAGTTTATTAGCTCTGTGACCTTGGTCGAGTTTCTGAAGCTCTGCTGGTCACAGTGTTTTCATCTGTAAAATGGTGATAAAAATAATAATTGCTCCGACTGCCTCTGGATTCACTGTGTGGATCGAGTGAGATAATGGATGTGAAGGAGTTTTAGGAATGGTAAAGCCATCTGTGAGATGTTAATATTATGGAGTCCTGATGAAGTCAATGCCAATTAGCCGTGTAACCAGCTTCTGTTTTGCACAAAGCTTTTGTCAAGGTCTGAACTTTCCTTTTCACCTTTGGAACATTTCCCATTGTGTGGTCAGTGTGAGAACAAGGAATTCACAGGTATTGACAGATTAATAAAGCATGAATAGGGCTCCCCATCAAAGGCTGTGACTCAGCGTAGGCCACCTTTGAAAGGCATATATGTACATGCATTCTGAAACTTCTGCTATGACAGTAAATGCTCCATGGGAATAATTTTGATAACAATATTAACCAGGCAACCACATTAACAGATAGTTGTGTTGCAGGGATCATGTGAGGTCACCCCCTAGTGGTTGAGGGTGTCAGTGCACCTTCAGACACATAAACATTTGTCCCCTGCTGTTGCAGCCAGAATAATGGCCCCAAAGATGTCCATGCGCTGATCCCCAGAATCTGTGAATATGTTACCTTTCAAAAAAGAACTTTGCTGGTGTGATTAAGTTAACGAGCTTGGATTATCTGAGGGAGCTCAATTGAATCACAGGGTTCTTGCAAATGAAGGAGGGAGGAGCATAGAGGAGATGTGACATTGTAGGCAGAGATTGGAGTGATCCAGCATGAGAGACTCAACAGGCCATTGCTGTCCCTGAAGACAGATTCTTTCTTAGAGCCTCCAGATGGAGCGTAGCCACCCCTGATAGGACCTTCATTTTAGATTTTGGATTTTTAGATTTTTTGGACCTTCATTTTGGATTTCCGGCCTCCAGAACTGTAAGATAATAAATTAGGATTGTTTTAAGCCACTAAGTTTGTGGTAATGTGTTAGAACACCTGTAGGAAACTAATGTACCCCCTTTTTCAATGGGGTGCTGTTGACACGTTAGTGAAGGCTGGTCCCAGGCATTTCAAGGCGGCTAGCATCCTGCCGGGACTAAATGTCCACTTCTCTCCTGAGTCACTGTGACCACCCACTACATGCCCACTCATTCCCAAAGGCCCCGAGGTGGGTGCCAGCACTGCCTGGGTCAAAAAGAACGGCCATAGCATCTGGGTAGGAAAAGTGCATGTGGGGGCAGGCTTCAGGAAAGCAGAATTTAAAAAATACCTTTGAAGCTCACTGGTCCTCATTAGCATTACTGGCTCACCACATGACTGGAAATTCAGTCATACCTGTTTCCCCTGCTATCAGGGCCCTCTACCTGCCCCAGAGTAGGTGCTCGTGAAGTTTTTGTGAAAAAAATTAATGGGTTCTTTGATTAATTATTTCTTAGGCCTCCAAGAATTTGGATTTATGATGTCTTAGAATATTAAAAAGGGTAAGCTGAAAACACTGAAATAAAATCTCATTAAAAGTAGCAGAGATGTCTAGGCACCTGGGAATGGACATAGAGGAATGGGGGCCTTGAATTCATGACTGCAAAATTAGACATCCTCTTAAACATCTTTTTAGGTCTTATGTGCAGGTCAAAGGTGAATCATAGAACGGTGTCAGGAGTGACAAGTTGTTTACTAGACATGGCCGCATGGAGACTTGCAAGCTGGAAATGCAAATATATGTTTGATCTCCAGAAACATCCCTTACAATTAGGCCAGAGTTGGTTGGAAAACACATCTAGCTTGATTAGAGATAGCCAGAGTCAAGCTGGTGTGAGCGCTTTATTAAATTATTGAGATTTCTGGAGGCTATAGATGCTAGGGAGAATGATGTGAAGAGTCAGAGATGGAGTCTGCAAATCACTGGAGACACTCATAACGTCAGTGTCAGAACAGGAGAGGAGGACCTGAATAGGGGGAATGAAGAGGGGTGGGCTAGGGTGTCACTGTGTCTTTCAGGCAAAGAAAACAAACAAAACCCCTACTAGTCCCTCCTGTCTCTTCCGGCCTCTGCACAGCCGTGTTATTGATGCTAATAATCCACCTAATGGCCCTGCAAGAAGAATTTCAAATCTGCAAATGACAGCTTTTGCAGGCACCACAAATCACTAAGCTTTGTAATCAAATGCAGAGGAGCCCAGATCATTGAAGGACTTGGGATAATGGGTGATAAAATGCAGCTTAATGCAGACAAATGTGGAATAATATGTCTTGGAACAAAACATCAGAAGGAGGAACAGCTGCTAAATGAATTGGTTTGCAGTACACTGACCAGAGAATAGGGATGGCCGTGAGCTTCAGCCAAAGAGTTCACAGAGAGAAAGGTCCGAGAGGATAGTCTCTATCGCTGGAGAACAATCCCAGGAAAGTCACAGGGAGGAGAATGACTAGGTTGACACCTGCCTATAGGCACCTGATGCTCCGCAAAGAAAAATAAAAATGGCCTGATGTCCGTTCTATGAGTTAGGAGCTGGCTGATGCTTCTCAGCCTTTTTTTTTCCTAGTAACTCTGTTCAGCCTCTGAACATTGGGGTGCTTCAAGGTTTGGTGGGTGGGCGCAGGGCTTGGACCTTGGCCTTCTCTTCTCCTGTCTCACCATCTCACCAGAGGCACTTAATTGGTCCCTAGGCTCTAACTATCATCTATAGCCTAATGATGCTCAAAGTTAAATCTTCAACTTATCTTTCCTAGAGCTCTAGGTGAGTGGGTGCCAAAGTTTCCTACAAATTAGAATTACCCATGGGACATTGAAAAAAAAAAATCCCAATATCCAGACCATGCCCTAGACTCCAATGTGAAGCCATGTTTGAGATCCATTGCTCTAGACATCTTTGCCCAATTGCCCCCTTAACCCCTCCCTTGCATGTATAATTGTGTCTCAAACTACCATAGGCAAACTGACTTGATTACCCTGACTCCACTCTAGGCCCTCCCCAGTCTTCCTCATCCACTCAAGCCTTACATCTAAGCTTTGTTCTAGCTTTCATTTTTCTCAGTACCTACATCTATTCTACAGCAAATTCTTCAAGACTAACTTAAAAACATCCAACATCATCCTAGCATCGTGTTTAACCTAGACTGTTGCAACTCTGTTTACATTTGGCTTCTCTCTAATCCATTCTCCTCCTGGTAGCCAAAGTGAATTTCAAATTAAAATCAGGCTATGTCACATTCCCGCTTAAAAAACTCTGATGGCTTCCAATCCATGTAGAATAAAATCCAAGCTAATTATCCTGACTTTTGAAGCCCTATTCTCAGGTCGAATAGGGTTGGACTGTGAAACCAATAGGATATTGAATAAATGACAGTGTGTGATTTCCAAGGCTATATACTAAAATATCACAGTTTCCTTTGTATACTCTCTTGGATCACTCACTCTGAGGAAAGAGCTATAGTGTTGTAAGGCCACTCAAATAGCTCTATGGAGAAGTATGTGTAGTGAGGAACTGAGGCCTCCAAGCCATTACCTAGTGCCAACCCACTATCTGTATGAGTGCACCATCTTGGAATAGGATCCTCCACCCCAGTCTAACCTTCAGATGACTGCGGCCCCAGCTGACATCTGACTGCAGCATCTTGAGATACCCTCAGCCAGAACCACCTAGCTAAGCCATTCCCAGATTTCTGGCCCATGGAAACTGTGTGATATAATAAATGTTTATTGTTTAAGCCACTAAGTTTTGGGATAATTTATTATGCAGCAATGGATTGATTAATAAAAATCTAAGAGTCTGGAGACCTCACCATTACTCTAAATTGTTCTGAACCATGGTTTGTAATATGACCAGTTTTATCACTAAATCTCTCTAAGCTTCGCCTTTATTAACTATAAAATGGGAATAATTCATCTCTACCCCTTAGGTTGCTGTGCAGATTAAATGAGATGACACCTGTGTTTGGAATTATTATTATTAGTCATATATATTATTTGTTATTACTATTCTTGTTTTATATTATTTTTATGGGCTGTGTCATGCATTCATGAATTTGCAGTACTGTTTTCTCTGCCTGAACTATATCCCTTCCCCCATTCACCTGCAGAAGTACCCCTTACAAACCTAGTACAAGTATCTTATCCTCTGTGATGTTTTTCTTGGCCATCGTAGAGCTGATCCCTTCCTCCTTCATCTCTTTATCCTTGTCTCTATTATAGCACTTATTTTGTATTATAATTAGTTATTTACGTATCTATCTCCTCTATAGGTACAATCGTAGCAAACACTTATTTGGCCCTTTTTATACCCCAGGGACTGTTTTAACACTTTTATGTATATTGATTCATGTAACTTTTACAAAACCCCGATGAGACAAATACTCTTATTATTTCTGTTTTATAAAAGAGGAAATTGAGGCAGAGAGGTTAAGTGTGTGGTAGAGCCATAATTCATTCCTAAGCATTTCAGCACCTGAGGCTGTGCTCTTAACTACACCATCATATTCCTTCTAGGTAGAGTGAGCCTCTTGCAGATAGGGACCCAGGATCCTTTTGTTGGCTTCTTAGTACCCATTTGAGTTTTTGGAACAAAAGAGGCATGCAATCAAAATAACAGCAGCCATTTATTATCTGCCATATAACACACTATGCTGGGGACTTTACAAAGCAGGAATTTTATTAAATTCTCATTTATGAATAAAAGACCTAAGGCTTAGGGAAGCTGAATAACTTCATGTAAGGTCTCAGTGTGGCAGGGGCAGCCAGGATTCCAGCCCAGGGCTGTCCAACTCCAAATGCCATTCTCTTTTCTTGGTATCGGAGCATTTTCAATAATCTTTGAATGAACAAATGAATAAATATGCAACCGAATATCATTTGTCATATAAACAGCAAAGGAGCAAGGTGGATGATCTGTGTGCACTTATCTCTACTTTGAGGTAAATACAATTTGAAATAATGGGGTTAATCAGACCGGAAATGATGCCACATTTGGTTTTGTGATGGTCAGCTTTTCATATCATATGACCTGATGATTGCCAAAGACAATTTCCATTACACAGGTGACATTTTGTACATTCTGAGCTGTTCCCACCCTCTATATGCCCTATGGTACAGAGAATATCCCCTTGTTTTTATATTGGCCTGAGTCATGTTCAGCTAAGAAAAAAAATTCCAACTAACAGAAGTGCTTAAAAATGAAATAAAGACCTCAAAACTTGATCTAAAAGTGTGAGTATATTGGTCTCTATGTGTACTGGCCAGAGAGCATAATTCCCTAAACCACACGATTTTGACTTTAATCAATGCACATGGGTAGGTATACAACTGGGACCTTTTAAGAGGTGATAATGCATTATGTTAGAGATGGGGTACCTATCACCTTTGTGCTATATTAAATTAAATTCTCTGGACTTCTGTCTTCTCATCTGTAAAATAGGGATGGTAACATCTATGTCAATTTCATTATGAAGATTTATGTAGAATCTTACCTGATCTGGACCTCTCATTCCTCTCCAGCTGTACTGACTTCCTGATTATTCTCCAAATTCATCAGGCAAGTGCCCACCTCAGGACCTTTGCACCAGCTCTTTCTTTTGTTCAAATAGTTCCCCTTCAGATACCCAAATGGTTCACCCTTTCAAGTGTTGGCTTGCATGTCCCCTCCTCCATGAGGTCGGTCTCTACTACCTTAATTTGTTCTGCACTCTTGTCCAGCCACTCCTGAGACCTCTTTGCTTTGTATTCTTTCCATAGCAATTACCTTCGTCTTACAAGCAAACAATGGACAGATGCTTCTTTGATAAACCCATCATTAGCTGAAAATATTGTCTATCAAAAATTTATTTAATACACCTAAGTTACTGAACATCATAGCTCAGCCTAGACTACCTTAAATGTGCTCAGAACACTTACATCAGCTCTCGCTTGGACAAAGTCATCTAACACAATAAATATACTGTAGAGTATCAGCCGTTTACCCTCACGATTGTGTGGCTGGGAGCTGTGGCTCACTGCCTCTGCCCAGCATCATGAGAAGATATTGTACTTCATATCATTAGCCCAAGAGAAGTTCAAAATTCGATGTGTGGTTTGTAGTGAATGCGTATCATTTTTGCACTACTGTAGTGTTGAAGAGTCCTAAGTCGAACCATTCTAAGTCAGAAACTGTCTGTATTTCTTTATTACTTATTATCTATCTCCTATTGCCAGAATGTAAGCACAGATCTTTGTGTTTTACACACTTATGTGTCCCTGGCAACCAGAGGAGAGTCTGGCACATAGTAGCCACACTGTAAATAACTACTGAATGAATGAATGAATGAATAAATAAATAAATGAACAAATACATGAATGAAATTACTCAGCATAGTGCATGGCATCCAATAACATTGGCTACTACTGACACCTGGATACCTCCAGTCATCTGCATCCTAGGGTTACAAATAATTGTAATGCCCGCCACCTCTGCTCAGCTGCCGGGTCTCACCCTCACTCCCCTGCCACTCTCCTGTCTTCCCCAGACATTTAGAATACCCCACAGAGGCCTGGGTGACGTCTGCCTCTATTCTCATGCTCCAGACTTGTGGTGGCATCAACTACTTGAAGTCATGTGGAGGTGGCCTCCTCCTCTGCTGTAGCCCTCCATGGGACACCACTTCCCTGCCTCCCTCCCCAGCCTGCAGGCCCTGCTTCTGCTTTTCCTTTGCCCACTTTCTAGTCCCAGGTGCTGCTATTGTTGCTCTGCCATCAGCTCTGACCACTGTTGTGTTCTCCCTAGAATCAGAAAAAATGGTCCCTCTCCCCTGCCTGCTGCTAAGATGGCCGATGGCTCACCTGGACTCTGAAGCAAAACAGATGGTGCTCCAAGTCTGTCAAGGTCACTGGGCAGAACAATCCCTTTTTGTTTTTAGTTAGGATCAGCACCTGACAAAGAGACACCAACCTGCTCTCTGATGTCTTGGCTTCCCTTTTGTCTTTGCTCAAGCTTTCTTTGAACCAACCTCCTCCCTCTTCCTTTCAACCAGAGAGATGTACCCAGTCCCCTGCCTCCTAATTCTTGCATACACCTGTCTGCCAGCAGGTGTCCTCTGACCCTACACCCAATCTCTTCTCAGCTTCAGTTAATGTATTCCTCTAGAGCACCAAAAACAATACCACTCTGTTAGAAATAAATGTTAAGAATAGCATTATAGAAGGATCTAATGCTTTAAATTATTGTGTGTTGACAGACTGCTGTTCCCTCCAAAGGTCCAGTTCTGCATGGCAAGGCTACTTGCACATCCCAACAGATGGCCCATGGTAACAGGGCATCACTGATCTTATTACAATGAAATCTATTACATGAAAAACTCTCCCCAGCAGATGTGTTCACCAGCTTCATCCCCACATGGGGATCATCTCTTCATGAAGATGTTGTTTCGGTAGTATTTATAGGATGATGGTTGCAGGGCAAAGAGGGGCGACTGTTATTAGTATTAATTATAATCACGTGCATTTATCTAGTGCATTATGCTTTTTCAAAAACGCTTCCACAGCTGTTCCCTCATTCGATTCTTGCAGCATCCATATGAGGTAGACTTTAGAGTTGAGGGCAATGAAACCCAGGAGGGCTTGTAAGGACCCCACCACTGAGGAAGAGTGGGAATCCTGGCAATGGCTGACAAGGCCCCATGGGGTCTTGCCCTCTGCTTGCTCATACTCCTGCCACATGGGCTTCCTTGGTGCTCCTCAGATATGACATACTCCACCTCAGGGATGCCATGGAACCTGCTTCCTCTGCCCGCCACGTTCTTCCCCTGTCTCTGCTTGGCTCACTCCCTCTGTGCTTTTAAGCTTTGCTCACATCACCCCTTCTCAATAATGCCTGCCCTGGTCTCTCCAGACCTCCCTTGCCTGCCAACCCTCCTCCTTCCGTCCTTAATCTCTCTCCCCATTCCATGTATCATGTGTCTCTGTAGTGCTTACCATCTTCCAACATACCAGATGTATGAGTTTCCTAGGGCCGCCATATCAAATCACTATAAACTTAGAGCCTAAAGCAACAGAAATTTACTCCCTCACAGTTTTGGCTGCTAGAATTCTGAACCCAGGGTGTTGGCAGGGTTAGTTCCTTGTGACGGAAAATCTGTCCCATGCCTCTCTCCTGGGTTCTAGTGGTTGCTGGCAATCTGGCCTCCCTTGGCTTTTGGCAGCATAACTCCAGTCTCTGCCTATATTACCATGGCTATCTTCTGTTTGTGTCTGTGTCCAAATTTCCCCCTTCTTGTAAGGATACCAGTCATTGGATTATGATCCAGCGATTGTATGATTATGTTCTAATGATCTCATCTTAACTTGGAATGATCATATCTGCAACAACCTTTTTTTCAAATAACGTCACATTTGCGGGCACTAGGAGTTAGGACTCGAACACATCTTTTGAAAGACACAATTCGATACACAACACTATATGATTTACTTTTTATTCTTTTTCTTGTTTTTTTTTTTTTGTGTTTCCCTCTGCTAGACAATCTCTGAGAAGACTGGGACTTATATGGATTTGCTGGATATCAAGATATTCAACAAAATGTCAGCTTCCTTCTCTCAAGTTCTTCATCCTTGAAATATTATTTATATTCTCAAATGAAAGTCTCGTAATGGTTAATTCTCAGTTATCCACTTACATCTGAGAAGTGACCAAGAAAGTAATTTTCACAGTCATTTCTAATGTATGCCAGAAGAATCCTATTTTGACAAATTGGTCATTCTATCAAGGTTTCTAGCTTATATTCAAATTCCATCTACACAGAGGTTGCCACAGCCAACAGACTCGAGGTGGAGTTCTTAGATATGTTGTCTCCACTCAGAATCCCTTCTTTCCTCAGACCTTGCAGTCAGCATGCTCACCTCCAACCACCTATCTTGCCCTAGTTTTTGCCCTCAGCGTAGTACCTTGCCCAGATGTCAGAAATTCTTCCTTAGAACCTGCCAGTCAAAGAATCCGATTCCTATCATCTGAGAGCCAGAAGGGATCCTAGAAATCATCCATTCATTCATTCACTCACTCACTCTGTAATATATTTTTTCAAGCACCCACCAAGTGCCAGATATTATGCGTATCCCTTTCTCTCTTCTTTAGACCTTACAGCACCCTGTAAGGAAGGCATAATGGTCCTTGCAGTTCAGATGAGGGCAGAGGTAGTTTAAGGGACTCATCATGATGACTCAGCTGGTAAGTGGTAGATCCAGATTCAAGCCAGGAAGCTCAGGTTCAAAGTCCTTGGAATGACACTGCCTTGAAACCCTGCTCTTCATCATTCAGTTTGAAGAGAAGCAAAACAGGTCCTAGTCTGCCTCTTCTTTTAGATCACTCTCATCACCTTCTTGGCGGCACACTAAATAGTTTATAGAGGGCTGGTGACAGCTCTTATTCCCAGGTTAGTAAATAACTTTTTAACTAGTCGGCATTCTCTATTTTACACAGCACCCTGCCCTCCATGGACTCATTTCATTTTCATAAGGTCACTTTGGTGCAGGTAGGGCAGGTGCTATGTGCCGGTGGTTCCCACTTATGCCTTCATGCTCCTTCTCCTCCCCTCTCTCTTGTGCCTGGGGACACTAACTTGTGTTCTGCCTGCCTGACTCCTGTGCCCTCTGGCAGCCCTGGAAGGAAATCAGAGGGGAGAGGCCAGGGAGATCAGGTCCTTATGTCCCTGGGTCCCACCCTGGGAGGTTGTCTCAGGCTGGCTGTGTCTCAGAGGTCACCACCCCCTTCAGGGGCTACCAACTTCACAAGAATTTCTCTCTTTCTAGACTTTGGTAACTTCTTCCTGCCTTTGTGCCTTTGGACCTTGGGTTAGTAACAGACAGAATGTTCTTTCTCTGGGTTAGCATATTATCCCAAAGGACCTGCACACTCACACCATTGTAAATTATGCTTTTGTAACACATTTTCCTCATTTTTCCAATTTTGAGTGTGCCATATGCATCCTGTTGGGAATTTGTAATATAGAGATTGCTGTGCCCATCTGGTAGAGGAGAAAACTGAGACTTAGGAAGGTTAATTATCTCTTTCCAGGTCATATGTGGAAAAAGTGGCTAAGTGCTGAAATGAGGTTGCTAGTTTAGTGCTCTGAGAGTAAAGAGGAACATCCAATAAGTTTGAGATAAACTTCTGGTAAGTTTTCTGTATATAGTAGGTGATCAATAAATGTTGGCTGATGACAAGTAAATTCTCTTTGTTCATTAGTCACAGTATCACATCCTAAGTATCTACAAATAGGAAGTCAGCCCATTTGGAATATCATTATCATGGAAAGAAAACTGAAAATGTCCCTAGTAGATCTGAGTCTGACCATTGGCCCTGTGGTGGGCAAGCCTGTTAGACCCTCCAGTCTTACTCTCCTGGTCTGTGAAACTGAGACAAGGCCTCAATATTGTTGTGAGGAGTAATGAGAGGGTAAATGTCAAGGATATATTTTGGCAGCAGCCCTGAGTCACTTTCTGAGCACCCCCATGCTTATTGTTGTTCAGGCTAATATTTCTGCAGCATTTCATTCAGCCTTCCCTTAATGGGGTGTGGGCTTAACAGGAGTAGTGGAGGTGAAAAAGAATGAGCTCTTGAGGAAACACTTAGGAAACTGGGCTTTCTGCCATTAAAAGAGACCAATGTTTATGGTGACCTAATTAAAGTTTTTAAAATTCAATTTGGACAGTTAGCAAGCCAGGCTCTTTTCCAGGAAAAAGAAGGAATCAGTGCAATGACCTAGGTGATCACAGGCTACCTGACATCTCAAACAACTGTAGTGGGTTCATCGGTTTCTTTCAGGGACCCAGGCGGCCTGGGCACAGTCTTGAGTAAGGAAGGGATCAGATGACGTTGTGGCCCAGGAGTGGTTGACATGCTTTTGGGGATGGAAAGTTGTGAAGTATGGTTCTCACTAAGGGAAAAGTGATTTCTCTTTCAACTGTTGTTGTGGAAATGTATAGAGTCTAGAATAAACAGCATCCATCCAAATCCACTTATCCATCTGTTTCCCATACCCATAAGTCTGTCTGTCCATCCATCCATCCATTCATCCTTCCATCCATCCACCCACTCTGTTCATCCATTCAACATATATTGAGTACTTACTCCTTTCAAACATTGAGATAACAAAACTAAGTATGATACATTCTCTGAGAGAGCTCCCTCTTCATGCAAATACAGATAACTAAAACAATGATTGTAAGCACAAGGTTCTAAGTCAGAAAATCGAGGTTTGAGTGTTGACCCTGTAATTTAAGTGGCCGAGTGGTCTTGGACAAGTCACTTCTGTCTATGCCAATTTTCTCAACCATAAAATAATGTAGCTGGACTAGAGAAGTGCTCTCTAGGATCTCTTCTAAGTCAGACAGGCTAAGATTCTATTTTCAAGCAAATTCAGTGTAAAATAGATCATTTATGACTGAAGATACCACAATAATGTAGTAAGTGGTCTCCTCTGTCCACCTAGCCTCTCTAATTTATCTTCCATAATGTAGGCAGGGTATTCCTTTCTAAGGCAAGTCTATCATGTTTCTCTTTTCAATAATCCCTCAAAGGGTAGATTCTTGTCCCTCTTAGGCTGAAGATCAATATTCTTTGGAGGTCTTTGTGGCTTTGCCTAATTCTTCACCTCATTTTGCATCAAGCCTTGACTTACTTTCTTTGCCCCTTAAACTCATCATAGTTCTTGCAAGGCCTCTGTCTGGACCAATTGTCTTTCCTCATCCTCCACCCACAGAGAATCACTCATCCTTCTGATAGCAGTCTACTCACCATTTCTACAGGGATATTTTCTCTCATCACCCAGGCAAGGCCTGGCTCCTTTGTTATATATACACATAGAACATGTTTCTTCTCTTTAAGACACAACCTATCCCTGCCCTAAACCCTAACAAAAGGGTCCCCCACCAGCTTATCAGCCTCATGAAAGCAGAAACTATGTCTAGTTTACTCACCACTGCACTCACTAAAAACAGTGCCTGACACATGAGGGACACTCAATACTCAGTTTCCTGAACAATGAAGGGAATATGGTTAGTGTTATAGGCTGACAAATACAAATTTCACCACACCTAGAAATGAGGCCAGGAAATGATATCCATATTGGGTTAATTTACCTGAAAAAAAAAAGTGCCTCAAAAGAAAAACACCATATGCTGTAAACTTGCTGTAGATAAGAGCAAGTTAATAGTATCTCTCAAATCTTAAGGGAGAGGATTCCTCTGAACCAGAATGGATGTATCATCAGCTATGATTCTAAAATCATAGAAAAATATGCAAATAGTAGAATAGAGCGTCAGAATTTGACCAGGGGTCTCCACCAGTGGAGGGTGTGCTCAGTCTAAAAAATTGATTCTATGGTTTAAAAAGACTTAAAGGAAGATGAATAATTCATGATTTTCTTGAGCTTGTTTAAAAACTATTTTGAATGTGATTCTGGGTAGCACAGTGTTTGAGAGAACATTTGGAAGCCAAACAGTCCTCATTGCAGTCGTGGTTCTAGCATTGGGCAAATTGCTTTGCTCTAAGCCTCAATTTCCTCACTTTAAGTCAGTGGTATGTATACCATTGGCTGTTGGAAGAGGGAATGGAGTTATAGGTTCAATTCTTAATATACTGCCTGGCATGTATTCAACACTCTAAATGGAAGCTGTTACCTATGAGATTAGTTGCTCCCTTTGCCATGATTCTATGCTCACTTATGGGTCCATCTGATCTGCATTTGATTTCTGAGTGAACCCTATGGGCACTGTTTCCCTTCATGGCCCCAGACCTTGACTCGTCTCTTCTCTTCACAGTGTACCATGTCCTTCAGCTGTGAGCTGGCTCTACTTTCAAAATGGAACCAGAATCCAACTGTTTTCTCTCCTCTTCTGCTGCTACTACTCTAGTCTAAGCTGCCAGCATGTCTCGCCCAGATGACTGCAGTGGCCTCCAAACTGGTCTCCCTGCCTCTGCCTTTTCCTGGTACAGGAACCGAACAAGTCTTTTAAAATCTAAATTGGATCATGCCACTCCTCTGCTTGAAAACTTCTCATGGTCCCCATTATACTTCTAACGAAACCCAAATCCAGAGCTCACTTTCCCAAACCTTTGTGATCAGGGCCAGCCAATCTTTCTGGTGCTTGCCCAAACACATGGTTTCCAGCTACAGTAGCCTCCTTGACACACACCAGGCACATTCCCACCTGAGGGCTGGAAGCCCCTCCACCTGGAAACCTGCCAGCCAGCATCCTCATCTACTTTAGGTCTTTTGTTCACATATCATATTCTCAGTAAGGCTCCCCTGACCACCTTATTTAACATTGCAATTCCATACCATGCCAGGAACCTTATCCTATAATCCCTCTCTTACTTTATTTTTCCCACACCATTGGACGTACTATATATTTTACATATTTGTCTGTTGTCTGTCTTCTCCACTAAGTTCCATTATGAAGGAGCTTTTGTTCTTGTTTGTTGTTGTTATTGTTTCCTCTTGTAGCTTCAGTGACTAGATCCTTATAGAAGCAATATGCTTGGTGCTTCATACATACGAATGTATGAATGTATGAATGAATGATGGTCGGTCCAGTCTTGGGAAGTGGATCCTTCTGTGTATACTCAGATACTGTCCTAGATTATGTGGTTGGTGTGAGGCAGGCTCCCTGAGCCTCTTTTTTTTTTTAATAAGAGGACTCTACTACAAATAAGCTTCTGAATTCTGGAGTCAGTCCTGGACCTTAGGTGTTCCTTATTCCCAGCTCGACCTTCAGGCAATGTGACACATTTTCGCAATAGTAGAGAATGAGTCAGACTCTGATGTGGTATAAATATTTGGATGTTTAACCCCCTGACAGTGAATTAACTCTCTCAGGTCACCAGAAATATCTCTCAGTTCCCTAAAGCAGAAACATACTTGCTCATGTGCATAAATAGCCAAGACAGGTAAGAAGAAGCAGGCTGATGTTTACCATCTTAGTCACTATGTATTGTGTGTACTAGGCAGAGAGGGAAAGTGGATGAATATATATACTTGTCTCTTATGTTCTTGTCTTTAACAGAAAGATGGAATCCCTTCTAGAAGACTAACAGGTTGAATTTGGGGCCGTGCATTCTTTTTGTTCCAGAGAATACTGGGTTAGCTTTTCTAGGAAACCTGGAGGCTTCTCTGAGGAAGGAATAAATAGTGGTGATGGTTGTGCCCAGAAGAACTCATCAGGCTTGTTCATCTTGGAACACATGTTGGTTAGAAGACAAGCATTGGGAGACTGAAGACAAAGGCACTTGCTGGGGTAAGATGCTTATGGAAACATTCAAAGCAAGACATCCACCCAGGAAGATCTGGGAGTGGAGAGGAACAGAAGATGGCACTGAAAATGGTGCAGGATCCCGAAAGACACGGAGATCATATGTGGTCTTCAGCAGGTATTCTAATTAGATTCTACTGAAGACCAGTATATTACCTAAATGCTCCTCTGAGGAGCCTAAATGGGAGGGAGAGGAAACAGAGTAGGAAGTAACAGAGTTTTGGTGCCTCCATTAAGGCTTGGCCGTGGGGTGGCGAGGACACAGGTGCAGCGGGATGGTAAAGCTTTGACTTGCTGGTGATGGCCATGCATGGGACACATCGGAGAGAACACAAAAAAACCGAGTTTCACAGAAATGTTTTTCTAATATTGATATGCAACTCATAATGAGGTAGTTATATAAATTTGTTCTTGTTGTCCATCAAAATTTTCTGCACTTTTATTTTAAGAAGACCTCAAAGTAGAAAATGATGGTTGTCTGTAGAGAAGTATATTTTCCCCCAGGGTACTGAATGGGGCTCTTATCAAGTGAAATATGCTATCAAAAATAGTAACGTGGGGGGTGGTTCCATAGTGTAGTGGTTAGCACATCTGCTTTACACGCAGAAGGTCCTGGGTTTGCACCCCAGGTGGAGCCACAAACCATATCCTGGGTGCACCAGGCCCCCAAGTGTGCTGGGAGTCCTAGGCCCTAGGTGCATGCTTTGAGCATGTGGGAGGAGATGCCCTGCCTTCCGAGATCCAGTTCTTAAGGGGAAATGGCAACATCCATAAGTCAGAGGTGGAATTGGAGGGCGGGGGGAAGGGAATTAAAGAGGAAAAAAAATAGTAACTTAGACTCTAAGGGCAGAAGCTCATTCAGGTACATGAAGATACAAGATGATGGTTCTAGAGAGCTTTTAAAAAATACTGATGGTGGACGCCATCTCCAGAAGTTCTAATTTAGTTGATCTAGAAATAGAACCTAAGGTCATTCCAATGTGTGTCCAAAGTTGCAAACCAGAGATGTAGAATAAAAGGAAAACTTACTAGCTAGAATGGCATATGCAAAGGCCCTGAGGTAGGGAAAAGCCTGACGTATTCCAAGGTAGAAAGAAGGTAGGTGTGGCTAGAAGAGGGTAACTGAAGCAGAAGGAGATCAGGTGTAGAACTGGAGCAGGAGGCAGGAATTATACTGGTCAAGGTGAACTGGTAAGCTTATGTTATTTCTAGAACTGGACATCAGAAGTACACAGGAAAAATGTGTTTTTGGCTACATCCAGACGAGGGTATTATTTTGAAAACAGCCAGGGAGACAGGGAGGATGGTAGAGAGGAAACTCCACACATTCACTTAGTAAGTGTCATCAAATAGTAAACTAATCTTAACTGCAGAATTTCTCTGGTGATCAGCTGCCTGTTTTCTTGGGGTGATCAATCTATGAAAAGTTTCCAAATCGTGTTAAAACTGCCAGTTTCTCAGCAAACAGCACAGAGCGTACTTTCCAGGGAGAGAAGTTCAATAATTAAAATAAATCAGCACTGAAGAACTGGAGGGTGGTTTGATCTAGTTTAGCAGCCGACATTTTCTTAGCAGAAAAATGCAATATCCATAATGCATTATTTTGTGCCGAACAGAAGTCAACTAGAACAGAATTGTCTCAGGAGAGACCAAGGGCAGCTTGCCAGAGAATCTTTTTGAAGGCAACAGGAAACCTGGTGTTCAAAAACCAAAGTTAGGGAGTTGTCTTGGGGCGTGTGTCTCAGGTGCCTGCAGGTGGGAGGCACTTTCCAAAGCTGTTTGACATACCTGTCCCCTCATGCTCCATCCAGGGGAACTGTAAAGAGCAGATAAACACAACCCCCAGGCTGTCTGAGCATCTAGAATTTAGAAGTCAAGCTTCCATGCTCCACATCAACAGAAAGATCTTGTCAATGTCCCAACAGCTCCTATCCTAGGGCTTAGGTTTGTATTTACCTGGGGTGCTACTATAGAAAGTGGGAGGTTGGTGGTAACTTTTTGCTTTTCTGGGAAAATAAGAGCTGTTAAAAGAGAAAATTGCTTTCTCTGGGTGGCAAGCGTCCCTGCAAAACATCCCCCCACTGAGTTTCCATGAAAAGTGAAATCTGCCAAACTCGAAAGAGCATGGCTTGAAGTCTGAGTCTTGGCTAGAGGTTGGAAGAATGTCCTCCCTGTGCCTGCTGCATCAGCTCCCTTCCTGGGGCTGGCTCTCCAGCTTCAAAGGAAACAGAAATTGGCTCCATTCTGTCCTCCCGAAGTTCATGCAATTACGGGCTGAACTAAATTTCTGTTAGATTATGCCAAAGACTAAACAACATTTTGCTTTATTTTTTATTTTTTGCTTCACTGACAATAGTCCATGAGAAAGCCTTCAATTAGGGTAGCAGAAAATACTGATTAGAATCAATCAACACCTCTAGAAGTTTAAACACTTAAGTTAATTAAATGGTTCAGTAAACTTGAAGCTAAACTTGCAAACAGAAATCGCGATGTATAAAAGGATGCTTAGATTTTTTAAAAAACAGATAATTATCCAACAAGCTCAACATCAACCTCTCCAAAGACTCTGTGGAAATGATCAGGCAGTGCATTAATTTTCAATGCAGCTCACACTTAACACCATTACTCAAAAGCAAAGACTCATGACTCCTGTCAGTGAATGTGATGTTCTCTCAAAGAACCGGTTTAGGGATAAACTATTGAGAAACTGGCAAAGATCATGTGGTTTTTAAATAGTCCTAAATATTATGAGACCACAGTTTCCTTACCCTCCATATAAGTAAAATGATGCAAATGCAAATTTGCTGATTTTGTTTAATTTTAGAATCTTTGATCTGAATGAGTGAAAAAGTGGCGCACAAATTCCTTTCAAAGACATCTATTTTTTTAACTCTTCTGTTACAAAGTAAAGTCAAGCTAGATGTCTTCAGTTGGATACTCTTAGACAAAGCCTGAGATGGAGACTCTAGTTCAATGATTTGCTGAGGCTGTGTTCTCTAGAGAAAGGGAGAGAGAAAAGCAGGAAAGAACAAGAGCAAATATCTAAACAAGGATGTTGACTCAGCTGGAGATTGCTTCAGTTGGAGCCCTTAGGGAAGTGCTGGAGTACAAATTACACAAGGAAATTAGTCTCACCTGAGTGCCCCCTCCCCCATTCCACTCTCTCCTTATACATCAGTCATTGGCTATAGGCTTCGGCTGGGAGTGGGTGAGAATGTTTGGGTCATCGTCTCTTGGGCAATAGCAAGAGGCAATTCCCCAGAAAAAAGGACAGCTTTTAGGAGTGATTTGACAAAGTCATGGCTACTGGAGAATGGCTATGGCGGCTACCAGATGGGTTCTGGGCAGGGGGTTCCACTTTACTGGACCAAGGAACTTCTGACTCATAGAATTTGTTGGATGATCTTAGGTAAAGGCAGGGCTGAACGTTGATGCACAAGTCCATTCCGAAGTGGGGACTACTCTAGGCTCCAGACACTGTCTACTAATGTCCGAACATATTAATAGATCAATCAACAAATGTGTTCAGTGATGAACAGATCACTTACAGTGTCAACTGGAGATGGAACAGTTTTTATGTCTTTCCAAACATTTCACACTCGCTAGAGATAAAACAATAATATCCTACCTGAGGTTCAGTCTCTTCAGGAGTTATGGCTTGTGCCTTAGTGTAGCTTCTCATTAGGTATGTGGCTTTGGACCTTGTTTGTCCAATCTTTAAAACAGGGAAAATATAAACTCACAGGGTTCTGGTGACTATTAAGATAAATAGCACATGAAAATGCTTAGTAATCTGACCTTTTCTCATAAAGTGTATTCCTTTGGCAGAGAGGCTGAAGTCTAGGAATAAAGACACTTAAAGACAAAGGATTCCAAGCCTCTAATAACAAAAATGTAGTGTGTAATGATGAAGTGATACTGGAACCATGCTGGCACCATGGATTAACACTGATCTGCATAACACACTTTAAGGAGTGAAGCTACTACATGAAGCAAGGCAGACCCAGAGCGAGCATCTCATTGTTTTATCTCCCAACATAGTTTGCAGCTCAGGCTCTGAACTTCTCTTAACTACAGAAATTGTAAGTTGCAAGCAAAACATGAGTTTCTCATTTGTTGGCCATTTGTAAGGTCTCTATGCGCAACACTTGCTATTCCCTCTCAGACAATGTGGGTTGACTACTTCTTTATGGGTTTTGCCAAAAATAAGCTCTCCTTGTAAAAGTGGAACTTCTCCAGCTACAGGGAGGTGATATCTCTGGGTTCCAGTTTCAAGGAGGAACACAACATTCCAAGGTGCAGATAATGAAACTGTCTGCTAGCCCTGTTTGCTCTGAGAGTTCCCTGAATGAATACATTTATCTTTGTGCAAGACTTTAACTGCTAACTTCTGCTTTCTGTAATCTGCTTGCTTGCTTATTCAAGGACATAGTTGGAGGCTTTATAAGCTGCCTCCTCTGGAGGCTGGGGGCTGATCTCCTCTAACCCTGCATGGTAGAGAGTCTGTAGCCAGCCGGCTAATAATTCTCTTTGATTCGGCTCTGTGGGTCCCTGTTCTCACCTGCTCCATAATATCCCTACCACTTGCCAAGAAAGCAAAGGGAAAATGAATGGGCTTGTCGGGAAAGGACATAGTAGGCAGGCACGCTGGTGCTCCAGTTGTCTGGCGACCTACCTTGGCCTCCAGACTCTCCTTTCCTGCCCTTGCTGGGCAACTGTTCGTGGGTCCAGAATGGAAGGTCACTGCAGGACTCAGCCAAACAATAAAGCAGAGGTCTGGTTTTAGTTATTTGAAAACACGAGGACTACACTTGTCTAACTAGGTGACTTCTCAAGGAAGTGTTTTCCTATTTTAGAGTTCCTGAAGAATTGGGAGGTGCCACTCAAACTGACCTTCTCTCACACTCATTGAATAGTCTGAGCACTGTTCTTATTGTTAACAAGGGACTGGACCAATGGATGGACTTCAGGCATGGTCAGAAGTAGAAAAGAGCCTATGATGGGCTACTTCTCGAGTTGGTCATGACCAAAGCAAGGAAATAGATGTCTAACATGCAGTTGTAAGAGGACGATTAGAATCCTGCATTGACTGAATTCATCAAAGATGGGGACAAGAAACGCCTTAGGACATTGGTGATGGTAAATGAGAAGAGCAGGATCTGAAAAAAATATAAATTTCAGTTCTTTTCCTGAAGATAGCTCTCTAACTATCACTTAAGTCTAGGACCAAAGACTAGATTCTCTGACCACTAGACTTACTTAGTCTAGAGCAAAGGGCAGAGTTTAGGTAGAGAGTAAGTTATTGTCCTGCCCAGTATCGATCTATTCCCCCTTCTCTCAATAACAACATCCTCTCTGCCCTTTGGAGAACTGCCCCTACCTCAGTCCACATGGCCACTTGGGAGATGACAATCCTGGTACCCTGCTCCAGAGTCAATCTCTCAGGAATCTGAATTATGAATAGAGTAAAATATGGATGGAAGATGACTGAAGACAAATAAATTTGATGGCAATACAGAAAAAGAGTAAGTCTAAGATCCCTGGTGCCAACCTGATGTTCCTGACTTTCTTGTAGCCCTTGATTCTATGAACCACCTTCTATCATTTCAAAAAATTAAGTTTAATTTTTAAATTAGCTAGAGTGGCTTTCCATTGCTTATAACCAAGGAATACTGAGTGCTCTAGTATGAGGGCCATGGTGTAAGGAGAGAGATGCCAGTCTCTCTCTCTCTCTCTCTCTCTCTCTCTCTCTCTCTCTCTCTCTCTCTCCATCTCTCTCTCTTTGCATATGTGTGTACTTGTACTGGTGTCAGCACTGGCAACAGTCTCTTAGGCCCCCACAAAGTTTACTTCGGGTCCCTTGTTGGTTTGAGAGTTGGGGTGGGCTACTATGTGCTACCATCCACCTCTGCCTTTTAGCACAGTTCCTTCCACGTTATCATGTAGAGGAGTTACTGAAGCATGTACTTGTCTCTCCATCTAAATGGTAGGCCTCAATAAATGTTGAACTTAATATAAAATTCAATATAAAAATGCATGCCCTTCAATCTTAAGGCCTGCTGCCGAAGAACTGGTTTTACGTTTGACAGAAAGCTCAAGGTTCACCAGTTTCATGGTGGGCTCAGCATTTGCCCATCCATTTATGGTCAGTTTATGATCTTTCAAGCTTTGACTATGCAGGCAAGGAGGTCTTAAGTAGAATGTG
Source organism: Macroglossus sobrinus (assembly GCA_004027375.1). NCBI lineage: Eukaryota > Metazoa > Chordata > Mammalia > Chiroptera > Pteropodidae > Macroglossus > Macroglossus sobrinus. Next base: position 803,103 of record PVKZ01000317.1, on the reverse strand, counting down.
GACATGGAGAAATGAATTACAGTGTTTCTTGAGTAATCGATAACATAGGTTGCTGCCATCTTTGGAAACCTACTTCACTAGGGAAGTCTTCTGTACCTCTTTTATTCCATGGCACTGCCAACTCAAAGCAGTGGGCACTTTCCAGAATGGTCCCACCTTTTCCTTTTACCTCACTCCAGTCTCTTACTCTCTTCTGAGAGCTCGTCTGAGCATACCACATGTGAGCATGTGTGCAAAACTACATTTTATGGAGAAAAGAGATTCGATGAATCATAAAATCTCACATGGCAATGGAAAAAGTCCAGGATAAATGGGCTTTGAATAAAATAAATGCCACCAAAACCCCCACATAAATGATGCATGACATTGCTTGCAAATTGAGCCATGAAGGCATGAATTTTTAAACTCCCAGATGGCTCCCCCTCTGTTTCTTTTCAGCTTGTCCTCACAAAGCTTGTACAATAGCTACATCACTCACCACTGAACCTAGCTGACATCCGAACTCAGCCTATTGCTGAAGAGTAGATTGGGAAGTTGAGTCACTGGGGATTTGAAGGCAAGGTCCATGTTGTATTTACCTCTGTAGCTCTGGTACAGTATTGGGATATAGTAGGTCTCAGTAAGTGTTTCTTGCATGTTTCTCAATTGAGAGAAGAGCTACCTCTATCTAAGAAAGGTTAAGAGCCATCAGCAGACATCTTTCCTTCATGATTTAAGAGGTTAAGTATGTACAGATGGAGATGAACTTAGGTTTTCCAGCCTTTTAAGGAGGCAATGAGGTGGGCTTTGAGATCAGACAGGAGTTTAGTCTCAGCTCTGAAATATAATAGGCATGTGATCTCTGAACTCTGGTTTTCTATCATTGAGATGATTCTAATATTAGTAATAATGGTAATATTTATAACAACGATTATAATCAACTGTACCTTCACAGCATTATTTCAAAGACTGAGCTAATGATAATGAACCCAGAGTGATCAGAATACAACAGACACTATAGAAATACCCATTCTCACTCATGTCCTCCCCAACCCCTTCAGTGATTTGGCCTGATTCTGCTAGTTCAACTTTTTGCTCCAACATCAAGGTCCATTCCAACCTTATGTGTGTGACATTTTTCCCCAAGAAGCATCTTTTCAAGAGGACAGACACAGGTGTCCTTTTAATCCAGGTCCATTTTGTATGGTTTAATAGTTTAATTGAAGAAACATGAAAAAGGAATGTATACTCACGGTCACAGTTCATGTAAGTGACTCTACTAAACTTTAGGCTGTGGGTTGGCTTTGGGGCTTCCCATCTCCCTGCCCCCTTACAAAAATTAACAGCATGCTATGGACTTTCATACATTTTCTTATTCGACACTCACAGTACCCCTAGGAGGAGGTTTGGACTAGACATATTATCACTATTTTCCAAATGAGAAAATGGAATCTCAGAGAGACAGACTTGTAATAAAAGAATCAAAGCATATTAAACCTGGAGGGTGTCTTGGAGACCCCATGACACAATTCCTTCATTTTATGATGGGAAAATGAAGCCTGGATCAAGAATTGACTTGCCCAAGGCCACGTGGTCATTGGTAAAGCTGGGATTAAAACCTATTTGTCCTGATTCTTAGTTTGGTGCTTTTTCTCTTGGTTTATCAGTTAGGTCTCAAATGCAGATTTTCTTTATAATAAAGAACTTATACCTTCCTCACCCTGCCTAAACCATCATCCACGAAATATAGGCTCCACATGAAGTTCTCTTCCTGTTAAGACAAAGTGTAGCTAGTTGATTAAAAAAAAATATATAGTTCAACCAACAATACTAACTCAGCTTTATCAATGAGCCTTTCAAGATGGTGCCTGGTTCCCAATTATAGGTCTAGGTCAGATAGGAAAGTCGCCCATCAGACAGCCTGGTGGAATGAGAATGCCAGGGATGAGTCAAACCTGGGCATGTATTTATTCAAGCTATCCCAGAGCATGTTGTTGGAAGAGCCTGAATTGAGACAAGGAGGATCAAGGTCATACATAGCTGAAAAATTCATACTGAGTGTCAAGTCCAAGAGTGAGGCTAGGGGTGAAACTGGAAGATGAGCTATGAAGTTGAAGCCAAGAGGTTCAAGAGCAAGATGAAATTAGTATGAGAAATAGAGGTTCAGAATCTAGGACTTGAAAGGCCACTAAGTGCTGCTGGCACCTAGGATGTGGTGTGGGGGTAAGCAAGTTTCCTGGAAGGACCATGCAGGACCGAACATGGCATCAATTAAGTAATCCTATGGGCCTCATCTATGGGGAAGATGAGTATTTTAGTGAAGAAACTAGTCATAGTTTCAAATTACACACACACACACACACACACACACACACACACACACACACACACACGCAAATATTCGGTCTCTGGGGAAGTTTTTTGAAACTCAGTTCATCTTCCCTTTGATGTAAGAAAAGCAGGATCAGATTGAAACCTTTTTTTTTTTTTAACCTATTTGCCATTCATATGGAGTGCTTGCTGACCCTTTTATCTTTTGTTGAAATCTGAATCTTTTATGTCTGATGAGTATGCTGGTGCAATGCTATTTGGGCTTCAGTTGTGAGGCTGTTTTCCCCCTCTGCCCCTTTCCCCATCTGTTTTCACATTTCTGAGTACAGATAAAAAGCCTGGCACTCATTAGCTGGGCACCACTGCAACCAGCCAGCCAGCATCTACTGGGTGTCCACAGAGTGCACGGCATTGCCCTGGGCACCTGCATGAGAAGCTGATGGCTCGAACATTCCCTGCCCTGCACCCTGGCTCTCAACAGTGCTTCAGGGCTGTGTGGCCTGGGGCACAACAGCAGCAGATGGACAGGCCTGGCAAATAGTTATCAGGAGTATGAGGCAGCCTGGGAGTTGGAATTTTGATGGGGCTGGAGAGGAATGAGGTTTTGGTGGATGGAATTCAAAAGTGTGAGAGATTTTGTAAACAGCCTCTCTAAATGAAAGAAAGAGCTTCAGTAAGTGTACTTCACACGGTCGCCCTTGCAGAGTGGCACGCACACCCACTCTCATGCATTCTGCAATTGATACGATGTAAAAATATTGCCATAATAAAGGACGTCTCTGGGGTGGGAGATGTGTCGAGATTATCTGGGGGCTGCCCACTTTTTTTTCTACTTAAAGAAACTGTTTTCCATGTGGATGCTTAGGAGGGTCTAGTTGGGGTATGCAATTTTAAATAACACAAGCACTGAGGATGAGGTTTTCTCTGTAAACAATGCCGTCGCCAACAAAAACGCAGGATGAGCTAACATCCCCATTTTCTGGATGAGGTAAAAGAGACCCGGTAGCATGTGAATAAAATGCCATTGCCTGCTTTTGTCTTTGCCTAATGAAATTTCACTCACTCTGACCTTGCCCCAAATCAAAAACAGTTTGATGTGTTGGGGTGAAGGATTATGGGTAAATTTTTCCTTCCTTTTATTTTGTCTTCTAGAATATTATTAAGATCCCTACATAATGCAGAAAAATAATTAGCTGCTCTCTCAGGGAATAAAAGTTTGCAATTGAAAATATAATGTAAGAAAGATTATTTCCCTTCTTCATCTGAGAATAAAAGTAAACCATGTCTATCCCAGAAGACCCAGGGAAAATTTCTTCTTGTGAAATTCTTCTTCAACATTTCTGCACCTTGCAAGGGTTCAGCACATTGGCGTGAGCCTACTGGTCGTTCAGTAAATACTGGTTGAAGATAAAGGACATAGTAATAGCTGGTAATAATGGTAACAGTTCCTACCATTAAGTGTCTGCCAGGAGCCAGCACTGGTACGAATAGCTTTATAGTCATCATCTCTGGTCCTCATGACAAACCAGCAACGAAGGAGTTATATTCCATTTTATAAACAGTCAGGCTGAGAGTCAAAGAGATAAGACCTTTTCCAAGGCCACACAGTTACTAAATGGCAAGAACAAAACTTGATTCCAGGTTTCCTAGACTCCAAAGGCCCTGCTCTGTGTGGAGATTTGAAAATAGCTTCTGACTAACCCACAAAAGAAAGGCCCAGTCAATCAGCTTCTTGGGTTTCCTGTTGCTCTAGATTAAACTTTAATTGAATGCAAATCTCCCTTTTGAGCTTCTCCAAACGTCAAGGTTTCCCCAGCACAGCAAGGCTATAGCCCTCCAGCCTGTCTCCATGCCTTCGTAGTAAGTGGGAACGGGCACATACATGGGAGGTACCAGGCAGCCACTCGCCGCTGACGGGTGAAGGATGATTTTGGGTTTCTTTCTCCTTCCTTAGCATTGAAGTGGGTATTTTTGCTCATTAAGACGTATCCTTTTCCTCTTACAACTTCTCTGTCTTTTCTCTCGATTCATCCCGCATGCCTGACCCTCAGGTTTGAGTTAAAGGCAGAGGCCGATGGTCAGCCGTATTGAGTTCAGAGCTTGTTCTTACTCTTTCTTCATGTATTTGTTTATTCACTCATTCATTTATTCATTTATTTGTTCTTTCATTCACATATCATTTATAGAGTGTCTGCCTTTTCCTGTGCATTGTGTCCTTAGAGAGACAAGAAGGACAGGGACCTTGAGCAATCTTGGGAATGAAAGACCATCTATATGTAAAAAAATATGCGGTGTGCAGTAAGATCACATTTACATATTCTGTGGGAGCCCTAAGGAGCTGATAACCCGTCTGAGAGTGGGAGTGGTGGTGCTGGTAGGGCAGGGGCACAGAGAAGCCTTCAGAGAGGAGGTGAGCATCTTCAATGAATCCTGAAGGAGAAGCAGGATTTGATAGGCAGACAAGCAGGCCAGGGGAATTTAGTGAACTGCTATGCAAAGGCAGGGGGATGTAAAGGAACATGTTGTTTTCAGAGAAGTGGCTGGAAAGCTGCTTTTCTGTTTTCTGTTTATGTAAATCTAATGCACCCTTTGAGGCCAGCACAAGTCCCACTTTACATAAGAGGCTGACCTAGACTACCACAGAAAACACCCTTCTATAATTCTATAGAAATTCTTTCAGAATTTCTATAGAATTATTTGTCTACATGTAACCATCTAGTGACTTGTAGTATTACTTAACGTTCCGATGTATGTCTTTTGTTTTTTTTTCTGACTATACTGGTAGCTCTTGGAAAGCATGAAGAATATCATATATATATATATATATATATATATATTATCATATATATATATATATATATATATATATATATATATATATATATATTCTGTTCCCAGTTACAGTGACAAGCCTAGCATGGACTGCTGAGAAATATTTAGTATGTACCGGGAATGAGCCAGAAAAAGATTTAGAGATTTTCCAAAAAACTGCCTTCATTTGATAAACGAGAGGCCCAGAAGAAGGAAATGAATCACCCCAATTTATGAAACCATTTTGTGGGACTGGAACTTATGTCTTCTGTTTTTCAGGGAGTGGTCTGTCCACTGTGGGTAGACGGATGAATGGATGGATGGATGGATATCACAGATGTGTGACATGTATCAATTGCAGCCTTGTTTCAACACTACCTCCTCTTCAGCCATTTGCTAAGCTTCTTCACCCTTCTCCCTGGTGCCCCACACTCTTTTTGGGGAAGAGAGTTTGCTTTTCAAGAAGCTGAGGGTCCTCATCAATGGACTATCTTCCACCAAGCCTTTTGAGGACACCTTTCACAGAGCAGCTGGAATTTAGGGGTGGGGTTGGGGAGGGGAGAGGACACAACTCTCTTGCTTTCACTTTCAAATCTTCAGAAAGAAAGGTCTTCCCCTTGTCTTTGGCAAGTGCTTTCAAAGTAATAATCAGCTGGGGAGTAGGAGGGGGTATCCCACACATTTTTAATGAACTCAGATTAATAAGATGTCACAATGATAATGATTTTTTTTTTTTTACTTTTAGATGAAGTTTCTCTTGTCTCCTAGTCTTTGAGTTGGAAAATCTTTATGAACAGAGTTGGCTACAGTTCAGTGATGCGCACTAATGGCTTGATCACATACAATGGCTTCTAGTGGTCCTGGCTAAGTGGTTACCTTTTGCAACTATGCCCGAAAAGTGGGCAGTTTTTATCATTTTAAAATCAAAAAGAGATAATAATGATATTCCCTTATATTTGCAAAGAGCTACTTGCAAAGTACTTTGCCCTTGGCAAATGCTTTAATTGCTAAATTTATCTTTTAGTTGATAAAGTGTCCATTTTATTTACTTATGGAATATTTATTGAGTGCTAATTACCGTTCTAAACATTAGAGGCACAACAGTGAAAAAGAAGAAAATGTCCCTGATACTGAAGAGTTTGCTCTTTAAAAACAAACAAAAAAACAGCCCTTTTTATTTTAAATTATTTTAAATTATTTTAAATTTTAGATTTACAGAAGAGTTATAAAGACAGTGCAAAGTGTTTACATATACCTCTCACCCATCTTCCCTTGGTAAATCTTACATAACCGTGGTAGTTATAGCAAAAATGAAAAATTAACACTGGCGCAACACTAATAATGAAACTAGAGACTATATTCAGGTTCTACCGATTTTTCTGCTATTGACCTTTCTATGTTCCAGGATCAATCTGGGATCCCACATTTATTTAGTTGTCATCTCTCCTCAGTCTCCTCTAATCTGTGATAGCTCTTCAGTCTTTCCTTGTTTTTAGTAATCTTAACACTTTTTTTCTTTATAGAAAATTCTGAGAAACTGCAAACTGCTTTTCAATTTTTAGTAGTAACAAATTGTTCTAACCTCGTAAGTAAATAATTACTTTTTAAAGTGTGAAAATAGAATTATTCACAAATTTTAAATTCTCAATCTCTGGTGTACATGGTATATTGTGGTTAATTTTCCAAGTTAATAAAAAATGTATTTGAGATTTAATGAACATCTTTTTTTAAAAATTTAAAATAAATTTATACCTCCTTTATACATTTCTACACCCCAACCCCGACCTTTGGCACCACCAACCTTTTCAATCTTTTCTCTGTATCTATGAGCTTGTTTTTTCTTTTGTGTTAAGATTCCACATATAAGTGAGAATAAAAAGCATTTGTCTGTCTCTGACTTATTTTATCCTCAAGATCCATCTGTGTTGTTGCAAATGGCAAGATTTCATTCCTTTTTTATGGCTGAACAATATTCCATTGTGTGTGTGTGTGTGTGTGTGTGTGTGTGTGTGTGTGTACACACACCACAATTTCTTTATCCATTCATCCATTGGACACTTAGGTTGTTTCCATTTCTTGCCTATTGTAAATAATCTTATAAAGAATGGTGGTGTGCAGGTATCTTTTTTGAATTAGTGTTTTCATTTCCTTTGGATGCATACCCCAAACTGGAATTGCTGAATCATATGATAGTTTTATTTTTAATATTTTGAGGAACTTCCATATTGTTTTCTATAGTGGCTGTATCCTTTTATAATCCCACCAACAGTGCACAGGGGTTCCCTTTTCTCCACTTCCTCACCAATACTTGTTATTTCTTATCTTTTTGATAAGAGCCATTCTTACAGGGTAAAGTGATATTTCTTTGCAGTTTTGATTTGCATTTATCTGATGATTAATGATGCTGATCATCTTTTTATGTACCTGTTGGCCATCTGATGTCTTCTTTGGAAAAATGTCTATTCAGATCTTCTGCTCATTTTTTAATTGGATAGTTTGTGTTTTTGCTATTGAGTTGTATGAGTTCTTTATATATATTGGATATTATCCCCTTATTAAATATATGATTTGCAAATATTTATCACATTCTGTGAATTATCTTTTCACTTTGTTGATAGTTTCCTTTGCTGTGCAGAAGCTTTTTAGTATGATGTAGTTCCATTTATTTATTTTTGCTTTGATGCCTTTGGTTTTGGAGTCAGATCCAAAAAATCATTGCCAAGACCCATGCCAAGGAGTTTACCACTTACATTTCATCTAAGAGCTTCAGGTCTTAAATTCTAGTCTTTAATTCACTGAGTTAATTTTTGTGCATGGTTTTCGATAGTGGATAAATTTCATCCTTTTGTATGTGGCTGTCCAGTTTTTCCAACACACTTTATTAAAGAGGCTGTTCTTTCCCCACTGTATATTCTTGGCTCTTTTGTCACAAATTCATTGACCATATGTGTGTGGGTTTATTTCTTTGCTCTTTATTCTGTTCCATTGATTGGAGTGTCTGCTTTTAGGCCATACTGTTTTAATCACTATAGCTTTATATTTATATTCAATTTTAAATATAATTGAAATAAGGGAGTGTGATACCTCCAACTTTGTTCTTCTTTCTCAGGATTGCTTTGGCTATTCAAAAAATTTTTGTGGTTGCATACAAATTTTAGAATTATTTGATTTTTTTGAAAAATGTCATTGGAATTTTCATAGGAATATCTTTGAACTTGTAAGTTCCTTTAGGTAGTATGGACATTTTAACAAAATTGATTCTTCCATCCATGAACACAGAATGTTTTTCTATTTGTGTCTCCTTCAATTTTTTTCATTAATGTCTTGTAGTTTTCAATATAGGTCTTTCACCTCCTTTGTTAAATTTATTCCTAGCTATTTTATTCTTTTTTGATGCAGCTTTAAATAAGATTGCTTTCTTTTATTCCCTTTCTGATAGTTATTAATGTATACTCTAATTATTATTTTTTCATTTTATGATATTTTAAAGTGGTGAAATCAGTGATTAATGGAGTGCAAATAACATTCTTAAATGGGTAAGAGGGAGTTGTTATTAGAATATTATATATGAAACAGATTTTTTTTGTATCTTATAACTTTACTGCATTTGTTTCTTAGTACTAACAGTTTTTTTTTAAATGGAATCCTTAGGGTTTCTTTTTATAATATGTCATCTGTAAGAAGTGAGTTTTACTTCTTCATTTCCAATTTGGATGCCTTTGATCTCTTTTTCTTACCTAATAGCTCCGGCTGGGACTTTTGATACTATGCTGAATGGAAGTGGTGAGAGTGGGCACCCTTGTCTTATTTCTGATCTTAGAGGAAAGGCAGCTTTTGACCAGTGAGTATGATGTTAGCTGTGGGCTGGTCATGTATAGCCTTTATTGTTATGTTGAGGTACATTCCCTCTACAACCACTCTGTTGAAAGCTTTTTATCATAAATTGATATTAAATGTGTTTTTTCCATATCTATTGAGATGATCATATGATTTTTATATTTTATTGTTACTGTGGTGTATCACATTCATTAATTTGTGTATATTAAATCATTCTTGCATCACAGTGATAAATCCTATTTGGTCATATGTATTATTCTTTTACTCTATGGTTGAATTTGGTTTGCTAATATTCTGTTGAAGATTTTGCATCTATGTGCATCAGGGATATTGACCTGGAATTTTATTTTCTTATGGCATCCTTGTCTGGTTTTGGCACTGAGGTTAATGCTGACCTCATAAAATGAGTTTGGAAGAGTTCCTTCTTCCTCTGATTTCTGGAAGACTTTAAGAAGGATTGGTATTAATTCTTTGACTATTTGGTAGAATTCACAAATGAAGCTGTCTGGTCCTGAAATTTTGTTTGTTGGAAGGTTTCTGAAACTGATTTTATTATCCTTACTAGTAATTAGTCTATTCAGACTTTCTATTTCATCATGATTCAGTGTCAGTAGGTTATATGTTTCTAGAAATTTATTCATTTCTTTTAGGTCATCCAACTTGTTGGTGCATAATTATCCATAGTACTCTCTGATAATCCTTTGCTTTTCTGTGATATCAGTTGTGATGTTTCCCTTTCACTTCTGATTTTATTTGAGTACTCTCTCTTTTTTTCTTGATGAGTCTAGCTAAGGCTTATCGATTTTGTTTACCTTTTCAAAGAACAAGCTCTTGGTTTCATTGATTTTCTCTATTGTCTAGTTCCTTGTTTTGCATGATCTTAACATTTTTAAGGGTGCTTATCAAATATTTTGTGGAATGTCCCTCAACTTGGGTTTGTCTGATATTCTCATTATTATAATGGGATTATGAATTTTTGGATGCTTATTACAAAGGTAAAGTGCCCTTCTCATCACATCATATCGGTCATGTGCATATCATGTTCTTGATATGCACATGACTCCCTGGTGATGTTAAAGCTTTGATTGCTTGGTTTAGGTTTCCCCTCTCTAGAATTACTATTTTCCCATTTCCATTGTCCACTCTTTGGAAGAAAGTCACTAAGTTCTGCCCACACTCAAGAGGAAGAGAATTAGCAGACTTGCTTCTTAGTGAAAGGAGACAGAAAATATTCAAGTTGATGGATAAAGAAAAAAAAATTATTGGTGAATGATAAATGCTGAGCAGATGATTAAAACAGGGTGATATGGTTGTGAATGATTCGGTGGTTAGGGACAATTTCAGCTGAGATCTGAATAAGGAGTCAGACAAGAAAGGGCCAGGGGAAAGAGGGAACAACTTCTCATGTAGAAACCAGCCTAGCATTATCGCAGCATGTCACTGCCCTCCTATGACTCCCTTCCCATCCAGCATGAAAGCCGAAATCCTCAAATTGGCCCACAAAACTAGCACGATCTACCCTCCCTCACCCTCCCCTCCATCTCTGACCTCATGCTCCTTCTGCACTATCCCATTGACCACTTCATTGTCCCTCAAATGCACTAGGTGAAGTTTATAGTCAGGCACTGACTTGGCTCTGCCTGCTCCTTCTGAGGAAATTCTCTCTGTCTACCTACACTCATGGCCAGGCCCCTCACCTTCTTTAAGGTTTTGCTCAAATGTCATCTTTTCAGTGATGACTATCTTGACCTTCTACTAAAAATAGCAGCATGTCTTCCCTACTACACTTTCAAGTTGCTTAACCTGCCTCCTTTTTCTGCATTACCTTTAACTTGCAACACACACACACACACACACACACACTCACACACGCTCATGCGCTTGCATGCTCTCATGTGCTCTCTCTCTCTCTTTCTCTCTCTCTCCCTCCCTCTTTCCCTCACTCCCTCCCTCCCCAGACCCAGCAAATAAGTAGGTGCCCCGTTAATACCTGGGTAGAGGAAAGACCCTGGTATATAATCATGCCTTGGACACTTTCTTTAGCTAACTAGGCCTGCATAACAAGACAGTAAGCAACTGTGACTCTAATTTCCACCTCCTTACTGCTGTTTTCCTTTTCTGACTAGTATCTCTGCAAAGTTTGCAAGCAATCAACCCTCTTTCCTTGCTTCAGACACTGCCTACATTCAGGCAATAGTGAATTGTCATGCTCTTGCTTCATTTGCTGGTGACTGTAGAGGCATCTGCATCATGTTCACCACCGGCTTATGCATGAAAAAGCTATTTTTGGGAGATACTGACATTTTGAGAGGAAGTTCCCAGTATTTCTAAAAGAAATATAATCCAGGATTTCTAAAGCTTCTTTTACACTCATCTTTTTGGGCCACCTCTTGCCCATCCAGCAAATATCCACCCCCTGCAGACCTCTCTGGAGAAGGATAGATAAACCTGACCTGTTAGTAGCTATGCAGTGATGACAGAGAAGGGATGCCTGGAAAGACCAGAAAGGAGAACTGAGTGCTTCAGCCAGCATGTGCTGTCGTGTATCATATCATTTCTGCTAAATCTCATAAATCTCTGTTTTATCAAATGATGTAGACATTTCTTTTCAGAAAACACAAAAGGCAAATGACTCTATGTGGATGGTCAGATAAAGGTAAAGTAATCTTAAATAGCTATCTCTCTCAAAAGGCCAATGAATCAGGACAGAGTATCAGTGAGGCATAAGTTGGTATCATTATTAGTCCTATTTTACAGATGGGGAAACCGAGGCAGAGATTGATAAATAACTTGCCCAAGGCTAGTACCAGCAGTAGAGCCAAAGGTTAAGATCACACAGTCTGGACGTGTTTACAACCCATGCCAGTGGCTTTAGTGCAGAGAATAACAGGATATCCTCTTGGTATTCCCACTGCGGGCAGTGCCTTCTCGTAGCACAGAACTCAGCAGGAAAGTGTCTCCTTACTAGAAAAGAAGCTCCTTGAGGACACAGAGTATGTATTATTCATATTTGAACCTAGAAGCTGGCAAAGCAATTCACACAGCAGAAACTCAAATATGTATCTGTGAGGAATAAATATAATTCATTACACAGAGTTTGGAGATTATTCATTATTTTGGATTAGTCATTCTTTTGTTTCCTTGATGAGAAAGTTATTAGACACACTGGACTGACTTTGTCAATTCTTCCAATGTAAGGATATGTTCTCCTGAATCAGATTCTCTTTCTGAACTTGTTGGCCATTATTTTCTAGTAGAACTGTTTTGTAAATCTGGCCAGAAAATCAAGAGGGACTTAAACAAGGTTAAAGGGATTAACTGGGTTTGCAGTGAAGGCAGTGAAGCGAACCACACTTTAGCTAAGGAAGTAGTTGGTTTTTCAAATTTAATCTTGATCCTCAGTTATTAACTCAAGCAAACATTCCTTTTCCTTTTAAAACAGAGAGTTGAATACATGCCAATATGAAAAGAAAATGCATCTTCAATACTAAGGACCACTGTAATTTAACTTTTCTTATAATTAAAATGAACACTAAAATTAAATAATATAACCTGCAATGTTGATCAAATTTTGCTTCTGCTTAAAAAAGCTATGTATTTCTAAACTGTTGGCATTTTCCAAACATTAACAATGAGAACTAGCCCAATGGGGATATCCTAGACTTCAGTATTCGAAAGGGTTTTGGAGAGTGTCTTACATCTGGGACTCTCAAAAAGTTGTCAACAGAAGGGGCAGAATAAGTCCTTGGTTTGTTTCAGTGCCTTGAAAGAGACAGATACTAGACAGTCATCACTGACAAATCACCTGTGCCCGGATAAGGCGGTCTTTGACTGACAACAGGGAGCTAGGAGTACTGGCATCCCAGGATGGCTCACACAAACAGTCTTAATACCAAGAAAGTGAAAATAGTGCCCGAGTAATTGTGAAAAATATGAATAATTCTTATTCTTTTTTTCTCTGAGTTTTAGACACTGACAGTGAGATAAGAAGTGGGGACATGTCTAAAGCTTCATTAATTATGTTAGAAATGTTGCCCTTTTTTTGTGGGGAGAGTCCTTTTTGCACTATTCTGGCCCAATGTTAGACCCGATCCATCCCCAAGTCTACATTTTTTCATCCAAGTCCTCTCATCAGTTCACTACTGGAGAAGCAAAAGGATGGAGAGGAAAGGAGCTAGAGGCAAACATTCTTGACATCCACTCTGCCAGATATAGTGCTAAGGTTCTTTATCTCGCACTCTCTTGTTTTATACAAACAACAACCCTCTGAGTGTTGATATTGTTATTATCATTTTTAGCATTTTGGAAGAACCTCCATAACTTGTTAGAGAGCACACAATAAGTGGCAGTGCTGGCATTTGAATGTGTGCTTTACGCTAACCCCTAAGCAACTTATTTGGTTTATGAATTGGCAGAAAGGAAAGAGAGAGGAGGAAGGGCTAGCAGCCAGGAAGATGAATGCCAAGGTTGTGATGTGCCACTGAGGTCCCTGTGATGAAGAAGAATGTTGTGACACTCAATCACAAAATGCTAAAGATGCTAAATCTTTGAGTGCACATTATGGATTGACTTCAGTTATCCTTTCTATTAATAAGTGGTACTCCTATTTGTCTGGGATGCTATCAACCCTATTTTCACCATGTTCATATTTCTATTTCAAGAGCCTGCTCATGTCAGAAAGTCTTCTCTAACCTTCAGATTTGAATCAAATGTGTCAATAGCACTTTAGTGAATTTTGTCAGGATAAACAGAAAAAAAATTACCTTCTCCACCATAGCAGCCATTTTTGGGGTGCCCACAGAGCTTACAATGCCTGCCTTCTCCTTCTAATTGTTTTTCCCACCATAGGAACAGGTCTCCCAAGATCTGTTTTATCTACATGATGCCTCCTCAAAGTTAATTGGGTTGGGAGGATATCAGATTTAGGCGAGGAAAACAAAATCTCTTTTTTGGAGAATTTGGGATTAGTATAAAGAGCCAGTCAGTCAGTCCAGGATGGTCTTAATACAAAGGGACATAAACTTGGGAGCTTAAGGGGGACAATTTATGCCTTCCATGTGCACAGAGAATTGAAAAAGAATAGTTTAATGGACAGAATGAGAATAAAGTAGCCATGCAGAGACGGGAAATGGAGTAGAAGTAGTTCCTGGAGTCATGACCTTGTTTTAGTTCTGGCCTTCAGTCTCTTCTCTGGCCCAGTCATCCCTGAGTCTTGTGACATATCCTAGAGGCCTTCTAGTAAATTCCCCTTGTAGCTTAACTTAGCTTTAATGAGTGTCTGTTACTTGTCCCCCAAACCAAAACCATACATAAGATACCCTTGGAAACTCAAGCTCTGAGAGGGCCATGGCTGGGTTTATTCATCTGTGCAGCCTTCATCTAGCAGTTATTGGCTCAACGCCATGAACTTTTGTCAGATCATTCTATCAGAGAGATAAGAGATAATACTCCCTTACCCTCCCCTCAATTGTCATATGCTCCAGGAAATTAAATGAATGAAAACCAAGGGCTGGTTGATTCCATTGAAAGACAGCCCCTGCCTTGCTGCTATTTCATTTCATTTTCAGTTTTATAAGGCAGGTGTGGTGAAAAGCTGAAACAGACTTGGAAGAGACAGGCCAGCAGGAGAAAGTGACAAGCTAGACAGGGTATGAAAGGAGCTTGTTTTGTTCAGTGTGCTTTGGAATCAGCTTGCTCTTTAATTAAGGGAAAAATCACCCTCCAGCTAGTAAAGATACCCCTAAGAAAATTAAAATAATGTAAATCAAGCTAAATGAATACTCCAGAAGCGGCACTAGAGCTTAGTAGGATTGAGTGTTTGGATGCCCCCAAGGTTTTAAAAGCAAAGCCTGCAACTGTGTTTTGGAGCAGAAACACTCTCTCTTTTGTTTGATGGCAAAGGAGGCTAAATGCTGACACCAAAAGGGATTTACAGAGGCATTTAAGGTGACAGAATTGTCTTGCTGTTCTGGCTCTCTAAAGACCAGAAAGGAAACAAAGCCTACGTGGATAATAATGTTAATTCCTGGGGTTCCTTCCTAGGGGTGCTCAGTGTAGAGAAATCACTTAAATTGTAATTAAAATTTACAAAGCAAAAATGGTTCAAGGGGAACCCACCCCATAGTTTCTAATAAAATACCTTATTAACCACAGGCACATTTTACCTTGGAAGTAGCTTAATTAGTGACGACAGGATGTGTGCATGTGTGTGTGCCATTAGCATGGAGGTGGGGACAGGGGCATGAATAGGAAGTTGAATATTTTAAGCACCATAACAAGTCAAAGTGGTATACGCAAGTGAGCAGAACAATCTGAGCTTTTATTATTGGTGTCACATCAAATGACTTAATTTCCCAAGCTTTTACCTTAAAGGAGATATGTCGGTGGCCTTTTTAAGGGTATACTTCAAATTTGGGGGCACCAACATAACAAAAAGATTTTATTGCAGATCAGTGTTTCTTACTCTTTAGACAGCACAGAGACTCTCTATCAATGTTTATATGTGGTGATAAAACTATGCAGGAAGATTTTATTCCCATGGGCCTCTTGGTGCTAAAAGGGCCCTGACTGAGCTATTCCAAGATTTTCATTTTCTGGATGAGGGAAAGGAGATCCAGAGCGTTTCATTGCTTGCCTAAGGTCATTTAGACGTAGGGTGATTATATGACCCATTGAGCAAATGGTGGCACTTTTAAGAATAAAAGGAGGTGCTATTATAATGAGACCAAGACCAACTGGTCTCAACCTTTACTGTCCCAGGCAAACTAGAGCATGTGATCATCCTCTTTAGACAGTTCAAGGCTTTGCCTCATTCTCATAGGGAATGAGAAAATGCTCTACTTGCTAGTGCCTTTTGCAAGAATGAGTTGTTATCTGGAGACTGTGAAGGGTGCCCCTGGAGGCCAGGATGGGAAGTGTACTTTCTTGCACATGTTCAAGTGGGTGAATTACTCCACAATTCTAAGTTAGTGTTAGTACAGGTTTGACTGGCCTGTACAGGGCCTGTGCAAGTGTTAGAAAAAGGTGCTATTCTGAGGAGGACAAACTCTGACCAGTAGATGGTATTTTTTGCAAAAAAAAAAAAAAAAAAAAAAGGGAGACTCTTCCTCTAGGCAGCACTTCTTCAGGGAGTTGACACTGATAAGAAAATAGCAACCAGAGAAGGGCCCCAGACCCATCATATTATAGTAAAAGTATTTGGAACCAACTCACACTGGCTGATGGGATTTATAACAATTTCATCTCCCATTCAGACGGCCACTCTTGATTCTCATTAGATGTGGACAGAGGATAGGAACGCTGACCCTGAAGCATGGAGCTCGAAGAAGGATATTGCTGCTGACAGAAGCACCATTTCTGAGCATTCACTGAGGCACTGTTCTGAGCACTTTACACAGATGGATCTTCTTAATTCTCAGAAGATCCTGAGAGGGTGAAACCTTTCTGTATCCTGATTGTGATAAAGGTTATGCAAATCTATACACATGCTATGCATTCAGAGAACTGTGTGCCAAAGGAAAAGAAGTTAATCTTACTGTATGATGATTTAATAGGTAAAGTTAAAAAAAAAAAAGACAACCTACTCTATGATTCTATTGATTAAAATTTGAAAAAAAGCAGCCATAGTGATGGCAGATCAGTCATTTACAGGGGTAAGGGCTGGGGGGAGTTGACCGCTGAGGGACATGAGGGTACTTTTTGGGGCAATGAAAATGTTCTAGATCATGGTTTCAATGGTAGTTACATGACTATATATTTGTGAAAACAGTTAAAACTGCTGAATTTTATTATATATAAACTATACCTAAATATAGCTGGGGAAAAATAGCCTGATAGCGTGGGCACT
Source organism: Macroglossus sobrinus (assembly GCA_004027375.1). NCBI lineage: Eukaryota > Metazoa > Chordata > Mammalia > Chiroptera > Pteropodidae > Macroglossus > Macroglossus sobrinus. Next base: position 786,299 of record PVKZ01000317.1, on the reverse strand, counting down.
ACTGTTAGTTTCATTAATGAGAAAACTGAGACAAAAAGAGGTTGAGTAACTTGCCCAAGGTCACAGCTGATAAGTGACAGAGCCAGGACTCAAACACAGGAACGAATAACTGGCATTCTTAACCTCTGCAATTAACCACTACTCATTCAAGTAGGTCCCAACTCCCCACCTGGGGCATGGTTGTAGCCCTAGAGAAGCAACAGGCAGGAAATGTGTGATCCCCACCAAGGACCTTACAGAAACAGTAGCTGTTCTGGGTTCACCACGCTGAGTCTTTACTGACGTAGACACAGTTGTTTGCTTTGAAAAAACTGGCGCAGGACACTGACTCCTAACGCAGGCATCTGGTGATCCCTGGGCCTTCCCCCTTCTCCTGGCTGCAAATGTGATTTGAAACCACCTGGCTAAGCTCATGTTGCCAACTAGCTTCTGCAGGACTCCTTTTCAAGGCTGAGTCCAGAAATTCCTAACTCAGCAAATAGATCCAAAGCAAGGCACTGTATTCACCCAAGCTACCTCTAAGACTAAGGAACATGGTTTCTTTTGCTTGGCGAAGGGAAACAGATGTGTTTATACGCAAATTTACAGATATATAATACCTTGTTTATTACATTTCAAAGAAGTGACAGAAAAAAACAACTGTGCATCTGTGTGTAATTTCCTAGTCGCTATCCATCTGGGAGTGGAAGGTGAATGAAACTGCAGTCCTCAGCAGGCACACAAAATGATGCCGTGTCATATTTCATGTTCCGATTGTGCCACTTGAAGACATAAGGCACTATCTTACTTTACAGCCAGAAAAAGTACAGGCTATTTGTAAGGTTTATGCAGAACTAGGAGGGTCTAAAAGATTATCTCATGCAATAGACAGGACACTTGTGATTAGAGAGAATGGACTTACCCATTCTAAGCAGATACTTCGAAGCAGAACCAAGGAGGTGAGGTGACTTATCTTAAGTCACTCAGCATATAGCTAGAGTCAGAGACCTGGGTTCAAATCATTGCTCTTCCCTGTACCAACCGTATAGCCGAAGGCATGTTCTTTAGCCTCTCCAAGTTTCTTTTCCTCATATGTAAAATGGCGCTATTATTTCTAGTTCATAAGTTTTTGGTGAAGATTGGGTGTGATACGGCACTAAGCACAGTGCCTGGGACTTGATACATGCTCAAATGAAAGTTGATGGGAATAATCATAATAGTACATTGTGATTATCTTTACATGTCTTATCTGTAAGGATTTTGGACTAGATGACCTCCAAGGTTTAGGCTGACTTTTCTTTTTCTTTTTCTTTTTGCAGATTCTCAGGCCCCATCCCAGGCTGAATGAATCTGAAACTCTGGGGTGAAAGCTCCACAATCTGGATTTTAAATAAGACCTCCAGGTGATTCTGATGCACATTCTGTTTGAGAACCAATGGACTAATAATTAACTTGCATAGCACTTTATAGCTTAAAAAGCCCAATTACAGGAGCGTTTTCTTTGCATTGCACAGTCACTCTCTTGTGTATACAGGACTGGCATTATTAGCTCCATATCACAGCTTAGAAAGCTAAAGAAGGCTAAGTGGCTTGGCCAGTTCTGACCTTACTGAGATCATACAGCCAACAAGCGACTGAATGGAATCTTGAAGTCAGATCATCTAAGTCATAAGGTTGTCCTCTGTCCAGTGGCCCGAGTGGCTGATTCCTAGGCCAATGTCCTTTCCCCATGGTGTGCTTTCCCCTGCATTCCTGCAGCCCTCTTCCAGCCAAGGAAACTACTGTTCTCGGAGACTGCCTTGAAGAAGCTAATCCAATGAATAGTCATGAGAGCAATCCTAGAATTGTCCTTTAACTGCTGAGATGGGTATAGATTTACAGAGGCTAACTCTGGCTGGTATTTGGGAATGGATAATTACCTTCACTTACTATATTCTAGACTGCTTCAGCTTAATATTTTCTGTCTAGAACTCTGCCCTTTCCAACCAGTTCTGAACACGAGCATCCCACAGGCAACTAAGTGGCATAATTCATTTGGGGTGACCATAAATCTAAGGCTTCCACCAGAAATGATGCAAAAAAATTAATGGAACATGAAATCAAGTAAATGGAATTGAGTACAGTAATTAGTTCATATTTTAATCCTCAGGTCTGTTTATTACCCGTCAACTGGTGAGCAATTAAGTCAGCACCATTGAGATGATTAGCTTTGTTTCAGCAAAAGTTTATCGATATGTCAGAGCAAATGAATCTGGGGGTTTTAAACAGCTTTATTCTGAATTGTATAGCAGCACATCCATGGAGCGGCTAGACACCTAATGACTTAATTCTGTAATATTATTATCTAGATTACTTACATTTAATATTACTGAGCTATTCTAGGCGATTACTGGGGAGGGTCAGCAGGAGCGGGGAGTCAAACTATATTGCATTACGTTCTTAATACAATAGTGTGATTGCTGCTTCATATTGAGAGAAAACAGGATCTTTAAGGCATTTCCTTTTCTGTTTTAGTTGTTCAATTGTTAATGGCCACACTTTTTGCAACCAGGCACAATTACAGTTCTTACACTAGTGGTATTTTTTATTTGGGGTGATCTGGTGACTTCTAGACCCATTTCCTCATGGAGACTCATGATTGCTCATGTTTGTAAAATAATATACTAACATCTTTACCTTTTTGAGGTTGACTGTCTAAATGCTGTTGACATGGTGCTCTGCTCACTATGGCAGGAAATCTGAATATTAGGCTATACCTGCTTTACTGGACAACTAAACCAGATGACCTAAAAGGGCCCTTTGAATCTTGAGATTTGATATAATTTAACATTTTACTTGAAAAATTAAAAATCCCAAAGTAAGAGTCAGGAGACTTGGGTTCTGGTCCTAATTCTGCTACTAACTTTTGCTGACTTTGGGCAGGTCTCTTGCCCTCTCTGGTATCTGATTTTTCTTTAGTTCTTTAAGTGGGTTGGAAGAGATGATCACAGTGTGCCTCTGACATTGACACTTCAGATGGAGGCTTTGAGCAGACTTGCTTTTTCCAAACAGTGGGTCTATATCTTGAAGTGGGAGATGCGGTTTAGTGAACCATTGACAGTGGGCAGACTAGTAGTGAATGGGTTATTCTTACTTTACACCTTCTTTTCCAAGTGACTTTATTCACATGGCTTTGGAAATAGATAAAAAGTACAGCTAGTTCTCATAGTGTTAAAAGCAGTATCTATCCTCTAACTGCAGTGTCATTGGTTACTAAAAAAAGGAAGACCCATTCTACACTTGTAAAGCTGTAACAATGATGGTCTCCATGGTGACAGTTTCAAAGATGAACCTTGACCAAGTCCCAGTTAATACCTGGGTTCTTAATACTGTCTGTGTAATATAATACCGCCGTTCCTGCTTGAAATGAAACTAGGTGTGGGGGAGAGGGGGGAATCAGAGTCAAGTGGAGGATAGTGGCTGTCATAATGCCATCCCGGTGGGACCAGGTCAACATTCATGATGAAGGTCAGGATGAAGTCAACAGGATAATGAGCTGACACCAGCATGTTGTCTTCAAATGCAATGTCTTCTGTCTTAGGCTGCCCCACGGTGTCCATCTAAAGCTGGCAATCCAAGAAGCTGCTGATTCGATTGGGCTGTCGTTTCCCAGAAGTAATTATAAAAATGCCCAAAGGGAAAACTTCCTATTTTTAGATCAGAATCATCATCTACTCATAGGGTATTGTCATAATCTGCTTTACCACCATCTGGGCTTCTGACCTGTTTGCTTTGCCTCTGGAAGGCCAATTTGCTCACTCTGGGTGAGACTGGCTCCTGGAATACACAACTTTGGCTTCTAGCATTGGCAAAGACAAGTTCTCTGATCCTGGGAGCAATTCCAGGGCTGAAATGAGGAATCTAAATAAGTTTTTCCAGCACACCAGCTACCAATTGTTCCAATATTCTTCCCAGGTACCCTGAAGAATTCACTTACTCTGTATTTGTGAATAATTTAACTAAAATGCCTAGAGCTTCTGTTAATATTGACATTAACTTTATTGGGTTTGCCATTATGACAAGAGAATTTATGATAAACTGGGTATAATTTAGTCACTCTCAAAAGCTACAGTCTCTTAAACTATTTTCGTTTACTCATTCAATCTCCTTGTTCAACAATTGCTACCAAATGCTGTCACATGTATGGGAAATATTAAAAAGCACAACCTACTCTGTGACTGCAGTGAATTAATAGCCTAGGAAGACAGGATCCTATACTAGACCAGAGGCTCCTTAAAGACAGGACCCAAGGCCTATGGGTCTTTGAATTTCCCCACTGGTCAGGGCCCAGAGTAGGTCAACAGTCATTATTAAGGGGTTTATGGATAACCCTTGGCCTGTATTAAGCAAAGTTATGAATCAGAAGACCTGAGCTAAGTCTGACCTCAATCATTTATTGTATGGATGATCTTGGGCCTCAGTTTCCCCAGGTAAAAAGATAACACTAAGGGCAACCTGACTGAGCTAGTGTTTAGTGATTAACTGGGAGAACTTATATCATTGTTCTTTGGAATTTATTCAGAGTAAAAGCCGAAGTCTACATGATGTTTGTGCAAATAGGACACGACCTACAGCAGCTCTTGGCAGCATTCACCCCTCTGACCACTCATGCCCTGTGACTTAGACGTGTGCTCTTGCTGCTCCCGCTCTTACTAGAATGCTCACAGCTCTCTCCCTTTCCAAAGCCATGGTACCAGCTGTTGCTTCTGCCTGGATATCTTTCTCCTAGCCATGCCACGGCAACCTTGCAAATGTCATCCTCTTAATAAGGCCTACACTGACCACTCTATTTACCCCCTGCAACTTGCTACCTCTATTTCTCCTCCTCTGATCCCCCTTACTCTCATCTTTTTCTTTTCCCATAACGTTCATCATGTTCTAACTTACCATATAAATTTATTTACATTTATTATTTATTATTTTTCTATTCTTACTAGACTGTAAGTACCTTATGGGCAGGATTTTCATTTTTTTCTCACTGTAGCATGTGGTAAACACTCAATCAATATTTGTTAACTGAGTGAATGAATGAATGAATGAATAAAAGTAAATCGCAAAGCATGCAAACAGTGGCTGAGTGTTAGCAGTGAGGTTCTGCAGCTCCTATGAGTGCAACCAAGTTCTGGATTGCACTGCACAGCTATTGATTCAAGTCTGTACTTTGTCCCTCATATGGATCTAAAATTCCTCCATGGTGACACCTAATTGTTCAATTATGTTGTGTCCTTTACCACAATTAAGATAGGGCTAGGTTATTGACTCATAAATACATTTTGCATTTCTCAAAGCATACTCCTTTATTAGAGAAAGCCCACACCATGTCTTAGTGGGCACTGTGAATAAAACCACTCTACCTCTTTGCTAGTTTTTAATGGAATTTGATGCTGGGGACAGCCATTACTGAAACACTCCATTTTCAATTGAAATGAGGCTGTATATTTCCTGTGTAGTCAATGAATGCAATACAGCAAAAATTCCAGGAACAAAAAAAGTCTGTAAGATTTTTGTTCCTGAAACATTAATAGTTGACTGAATTATTGATTCAATGATCGAATGACTTATTCCACAAACATCTGTTAAGCAACATACTGTGTGTGGGGCATTGTGCTAGGTGCATGGTATACAAAGATGAACAGCAAAAAGTCTCTGTCCTAAAGAAGTTTACCAAGATCATTTGTTCTTTCACTCATCAAACATTTGTTGGCTCTGCCCTCATGTGTCCAACAATGTATGAGATGTTGGGATTACAGTGATAATCAAGATAAAATCCCTATGAACAAAGAACTATCGTTCTAGCAGAAGTGAGAGTAAACAGTTATAAAATCTACAGTGATAGATGATTTAATAGATTGGGGTCAGCAAAATTTTCTGTAAAAGGCCAGTTAGTAAACAGTTTGGCCTTTGCAAGCTACATATGGTCTCTATTGCATATTATTCTTCTTTGTTAAAAAACAATCCTTTAAAAACATAAATGTTGGAAATATTCTCTGGAAATAAACAAGAGGCAGCGCTTTACTGGCTGGGAGAAGGGAAGGGGGCTTAGGAAGCTATCTCAGGGAGGCTGTGCTGGATGTGGGGGTGAGAGATGGAGCTGACACTCAGGGGAGAGGAAACAATTTTACTGTGGCACTCAAGTAGCTCTTCCATATGCACTATCTGTGTACCTGTTATTCTTAAACATCCAATTCTCATTCCGCCTCAAATCTCCAATTGTGCCAATAGAGCATCTCTTCTAGGAGGTCCTAGCCTCTCAGCAAAGTGCTAATTAAACGGGAGGAACACTTGCCCTTGGAGCCACTCAATGCCTGATGGGACTCTGGTCCTCAGTGACGTGCTCCTCACCACTTTTCGTATCCTAGCACACTTCAGGACAATTTGGTGGTAGTTGCTTATTCCTACACATTTGTGTTGCTTTAATAAAAGGAGTCTCTTGAGAATGCAAATAATTGATTCTTTTAAGAGAATGAGGTTTGTGTTTTCTGTTGTTTAGTATAAAGTTGGCTCTGAGATAAATGTTTTCTCTATTTTGTTTCAGAGCCACATGTGTGTGTGTGTGTGTGTATTTCACATATGACTCGAATACTCTACATCACCATAGCAACAACTATGGACTTTTTCCTTCCTCAGATGTTTTTGAGCAGAATCAGTGACTCAAGATGCTGAGACTTGACAGGTTGCCATGTTTCTACCCCACCTTTGGAGGGAGCAGCAACTGTGTCACACAGCTGTTTATTCATTCTCTCCTTAATACAATCCAGAGAGAGCTGTTTTATAATCCTCTTCTGGAACAATCCTCAAATACAATCTGCATTACATCATATTATAAATACATGTATCTCTCAATGGACTGTGTGCTCCTCTGGGCAGGAGCTGGGCTGTGGAGCTCGGCGTACAGCAGAAGTACAATAGTCATGTGGAGAGTGGAGAAGATAAACAGGAGGCTCCAGCCGCAGGTCCCTGTGAACTGGCTGGTGCAGTTCGTCATGCACCTTCTTACCCCTTTACAAAGAAGGACTTAGAGAAGGTTTTTAAAATGAATATTTCCAATTTCCCCCAAATAAGAAAGGTCCTTCTTGCCTGGCCTCACTATTGCAACTTAATCCATAGGCATGATTCTTTTCAAATATTATCTTTTGCCTGGTTAATGTATTTGTTTCTTTTCATAAATCCCCTACTTTATGCTGTACATTAATCTAACCACTTAGACATGATTAGCAAGCCAAGGGTCTTACTTATTAAAAACAGTTAATTTTTCCTTCTTAAAAAAAATTGAGACATTTGAATCCCTGAATATGCTCATTTATCACCAACCCCCAACAAGGCATCCAGGAGTTCTCTGTGTAGGACATGAATAATTTTTTATAAAACGCAGTCGCTGACTGTGTTGAGCATCCACGAAGTTTTATAAAACAAAGCAAATGATTACCATCAATTACAATAACCTCACTAGACAAGACTGCAATTAATCTACAGCTCTTCAGATAACGACTATTGCACTATGCTAAGGAAAATGCCTGGCATTAATTGACTTATCATGATCAGCAATGATAGATGGGGCAGATGGCAATGTGATTATTCATTGTCAACAAAATAAACACATGAGTTGTTGCTTGAAGTGTCTACTTGGTTCCTCTCAGTGGATAGCCGAAACAAAGACCAAAGGTGGCTTTGAGGATAGCACAGAAGAGAAATAAAATGTTATCCTACAGGATGGGATGCATTTATTTTAACTAGGCTAACCCTCAGTGGAACCAGATTAGAGGGCATTTTCTATAAGGAAATCATGGACTGTGTAGAATTTCAGCATTAGAAGGTGCATTAAAGCTAAAAGGACGTGAGTCACTTTGAAGAGTCCTCAAATTGCATTCCATGCTTAATAATTCCAGTGATGGGAATTCACTGTTTTCAGAGGCAAACTCATTCCATCGATTGATAGCTCTCATTGTTAGAACAAATATTTAGCTGAACTCCATCTTTCCAGACCTTCCATCCCTTCTTTTCCCTGATATCACAAAGAAGATGCCAAGCTCTTCTTGCTCACTAAAGCCCTTTAAATATCTCAAAGACCAAATGCCCATCTACTTTTCATATAACATTGTTTTGATGCTTCCAACTTTCTGACAGTTTGCATCTGAACCTACACCAGTTTATAGACCAGTCATACTAAGACCACTCATGCTGAGACAGAGGGGCTTGGAAAGCAGTGTGGTATAGCTAATGTGGGCTACCCAGGGCAAGGTCTGATTGTACTTACACTAAGGCTAATGCTCAAGCCTGCCTTGGAGCAATGGATGTGTGTGTGGTTATCCTGCTTGAGAAGTTATTCTCCAAATCCCATCAGACTAGTAAGCATACAGCTTTGCCATTTCCAGGAAGCAGTTACTGCTAAGTGCCCCCTTTTAATTTTTCTATAGTATGGCTTTGTTAACTAGGTACTCACTGTTTAAAAAACTAGAATAATTCAAGCAGAGCCTGAGCTGAAACTGGCACAGTGGTCCACTAACCAAAATCTCTTGGGGGAATTTTTACAAATCATATACCTGGTTCCCATTCCTGGAGACTCTGATTCAGTTGCTTTGGGAGAAGGACTCAAATGTAAATATTTTGACAATGATCCTCAGTTAATTCTGATTTGCAATTCTGTTTAAATGCTTTCTTCATTGAGAAACTTTAATGTATGATGCAGGGAGTGCTTCACAAATCTCATCATCAGACTCTCCTGGGAGCTTTTAACAAGCTATTCCTTGGAATATCTGATACCTGTGGTCTGGGGTAGGTCGAGGAAGATTAATATATTAACATATCAAATTGTTATATGCTTCTCTTAGGGTTTTGGAAGCACTTATTCACTCTGAAATTGTAGTTCACATATAAATTACAAAGCATCCTTATTATATATTTAGGAAACAAGCAATTCTAAGGAATTCTATAGTGTAAAGATTTTAGCCAAGTAACCATCTATATTTTTTTACTCTTTCATTGAATAAATTCATTCATGAGGCCATTTTTACTCTGAGGCAATACTGTAATAGGCAATGGAATATAACAGTACAGTGGAAGAGAAAAACATAGAAATAACAGTAAAAAAATTAATGAGCAAGGAAGTCAATAAATAAAATAATCACTAATCTTCAAATAACGTGTTTTAAAAAAGAAGGCTTTATCTCATTTTGAGTATTCTCTAATCTAGACTGGCAAGCTCCAGTCACTCTTAATTCATGAGTTGTTGCCTTGCTCTAGTTTAGGATCAGTAACCCCCGGGAGTTTCCCATTCCAGTGCCTTTGGCAGACAATCCTAATCAATCCTAGCATTTTTTCCTCCAGATCCAGGAAGGAGACTCATATTCGTGCTCAACTGTGTCCTCTGTACAGCCATTGCTAATAGATCACAGATGAAATATACGTGCAGCTTCCCCAATTCACAACACTCTGACATACCTGACATACCTCCTGCTTTATCTTTGTTTTCTATCACCTACTGAGTACTAATTCTCCTTACATCTGGAATCTCACTTCCTTTTTAGAACAACCTTGTGAGCTGTCAAACTCAGCCTTCGAAGGATCAAGTAACCATCTCAAGACCACACAATTAGTGTGTATCAAAGCAGGAGGTACAAACTTAGGGTCTCAGACTTGAAGCCTGATGCTTTTAAAACTATTCTGCATTGCCCATCTGCTCAGCCCAATTCAAAGGGTACCTCCTCTGTGAAACTTCTCCTGACCCCTTCAAATAAAATTTGTCAATTCTTCTCCTGAGTTGGCTGCGACCCTGGTACAGCTCCATTACAGCGTGACATTATACTGTAATGATTTGAATAAAGCACTCTTTGAGCTCCTCTGTAGTAGGAGCTCTGGGTGTTTTTTGTTTGTTTGTTTGAAAATCTCTGTTTCCATGGTAACTAGTAGAGTACCTAGGTAGGTTCTCAGTTGATATATTTAGAATCTTCATTAAAATCTAGCCACTGGACTAATTAAGGTTGTGTATCTCTTCCTCAGGGTATGTATGGCCTTACTATATTAAAAACAATGCCGAGCTTAAATATGATCTTGATTTTAAAACTTAAAAAGACCAAGTTGATAATTACATACATTCTTCTGTTATTTCAAAGCTGTCTTGACATTAGTTATTGAGGACTCCTAAACTGAAACCTAATTACAGCATATTTAGCATATAAGAACCCCTGGTCCTTAGTTGGTAACTACCCTCAAAAGGAAGAGAGGTAAAACAAGTCAAATAAACTACATCCTGCTTGTCAAGTGTCACAACACAGATGCCATCTGTTTAAACTGTAGCCCTCATTCCTATCATTGAAACTGTGGTTTGGCTCACTGCAGTGGCCTGAGTTCTGACTAGGTTGTTGGCGACACACAGTGACACTCACTATTAAGTGTGGCACATGACGACACTTCCATTCTGCAGAGACTCAGGCAGACTAGTTAGTTGCCTGACATTTATTTCACAGGAAATTATAGTTTTGTGCAAATTAAGACTCATTCTATCAGAATGGAATCTGTGCTGTCAGATGTGACATATGAAAGGCTGATTGTCCAGATAGGAGTAAGTAAAGATGTATATGAAGGGTAAGAGTTTGGGTTTAAAGTAAAGCTCTGGAGATATTTTAGGGAGTGAGTCACAAGAGAGGTACCCTGATGTTTCAGAAAGAAATATCGTTTCATTGAGGCCTTACCTGAAAAAGTGAAAGCTTGTTCCATGTCAAATTGCAAAAGACAGATGGAGAAAGAAGGCAAAGACCTCCTTATTTCATAGATTCAAGAGAAATCTTTCAATCTGTTATCTCACTATGTATATAAATAGGCACCGAATCTCATTAATTAGACTTCACTTTAGCACTTGAACAGCCCCACGTACCTCCCCAGAGAAAGCTTGTCCATTGAGCAGGTGTTCTGAGCCTTGGCTATCCTCACTCCCAAAGTGTAGCCGTATCTCCTCCAGCCGGTGGCTGTATGTCATGGGCCCTCCTGATATGTTGACCAAGTGCTCCTTGTCCAGGCGTAAGGACACATGTCTTCCAGTGTTGTACATAGTCCCACTGACCTGCAAGGCAATGGGAAACAGGTTAAGCAAGGCTTTCCTCCTTCCATTTCTCATCAAACCCAGCGTGGTGTTTAGATCAATGCTTTTTGCTGCCTCTTGATGGGAAGACATTAGTTTAAACCCACCATGTGGAACAAGGAGTGGCAGCCTCCCCAGAGGGCAGTCCTGCCCTAAGTGGCTTCTATGGTACTTTCTGTGAGACATAAACCACATCATTTAGAAAGCTGAGGTGGAAACTTGAAGGCACCTTCATCAACTGTGACTAATACTTTGGACATTGCACCTTTAAAAAAAAATAACTTGTGTTCCCACCACAAATATTTGGAAAGGACAGATGGTGCAAAAGTTAAAATTCAGATGTGAGAAACTGACGGAAGCAGTTAGTAGGAATGAGATGTTACAAAAGCCAAATGAGAGACAAGGAAGCCAGAATGGGTGAACAGGAGCAAACCCTTTAGGGATACTGAAGGCTTAGATCTGAAGCCTTAAGGACCCAGTCTGATGTGTCTTGGTTACGTCCCTCTCTGCACCTACAACCAGACACACACAGAATGAGAACTCTGATCCTTCCTCTGAGCTTTGGCCTCAGTGGTAAGCTATTCATATAAACTTCCCACTTCACGGATCCCAAGACTTGTTCCTCGTTCCTGATTCCATCTTGCTGCAGCCCCTGCAAGCTGCCAACCCTACTGCTTGGCATTCCTTTTCCTTCTTTCCCCTTTGAACGTGATGTCCAGCTTCATTTTCCTGACTATGACTTTAGCACCTCTCAACTCTTTACTTCAGAACACTGATCCCTAACTGTGACTCTAGGCTTTAGTCTCCTGGATTGATTTAGCTCTAGGAGCAGAGAGAAGGCTTAAGACGGATTTTGAATGGGTCTGGATGGAAGGCTTCTGTGCTATTGGATGCTGAGTGACTTGGATTTTCTTCCTGCTTACTCTGACTCCTTTGGGCCCAACCTGCCACCCTGTGGATTCCCTTAGGGCTTAATATAACTTCTGATACCTTTATAGCACTAGCCTTTCTGACACTAGTCTTGTGAATAATCAGTTCTATAGACTGCTCACTGTGGCAGAGACAGTGATGCTTACTAAATACTCATTGACTCATACTCCATTGACTCATTATTCCACTATCTTACTGTAAGGTAGAGGCCATATAATTACTGTTGGTCATGGGCTATGTAGGGACATGACCAGTGCCACTTCCAGGCTGAAACAATGAAAAACTTATGCATAATCCTCAATCTCTCTCTTCCCCTACTACATTAATCAAGTGAGTGGTGTGGCTATATGATAATGTGATATAGCTACAAGATGGAGCTTGTGTCAGCCTGGGTCTCCGGCAGATTATGTGCAGGTTGCAAAAATGGTCAGAATTTTTTCTCCTCTTGCAACTGCATTGCTCCCCTTACAATGTGACTTTATAGCTGCTCCCATCGAGACAGGGGTCTATTTCTTTCCCCTTTGAATCTGGGCTGCTCTATCACTTGCTTTGGCTAATAGCTTGTAGTGGATGCAATATAGTGGTTCTGAGAATAGGCCTCTAGATGCCTTGCCTAGTCTTTTTCCTTCTTTGAACCTTAAGACCACCATGCAAACAAGCCTGGATAGCCTGCTGGAAGGTGACATGATAATGAGGATAGCTATCCCAGGAGAAGCCATCCTGGACTAGTCATACCATGGGCCATCCTCAGCTGACTGTCCCAGCCCAGATGAGCTTAGCCTGGCCCAGACCAGAAGAACTTCCCACACATTTGGGAGTGAAGCAATTAGCTATTGTAGGTCCCTAAGTTGTGGGGTTATTTGTCATGTAGCAAAAGCCAATACACACTAAGTCAATCATTCTCTTTCCTATGAATCTGGAACAATCAACAGAAACTCTGGACAGAATCTGTTGAGAATCAGCTGTAAAGTCATAGGGGCTCAGAGAGTCAACCTGCTAAGCAGCTGGAAAGTCAGACTCAAGAGAGAGAAAGAGAGAGTGAGTGAGTGAGACACACACATATATAGAAAGAGAGAGAGGGAGGGAGAGAGGGAAGGGGAGAGAGAGAGAGAAGCGGATGTGCCAACAGTGACAGAGAAAACCATGTAGAGAAAGAAAGAATTGGAGAGAATAATTATTTGACCTTCAAAAACCCTTTGCATCTCCTTCTTCCAGTTAGTTTCCTCATGAGGCCTGAGCTATACTTTCTCAGATATTTTACCAATAAATTTACTTTCCTCTTAAGTCATCTAGTCCTTGCAATCAAATGATCCCTGTCAAAGACCCCACTCCTGTTCTCCAGTCTCAAACAAATATATGTTTAGTAAGTATAAAATAATGAGAACTTGTTTTTTTTCATTTCCCAGATTATGACTTCTTTTGCAGTAAAATGTTTAGAGATATGTTGGTGTTTGACAATGCATTCATCTTTAAGTAAAATTTATTATTTTTTAATTATTAAGATAATATAAGGGTTATATATGGTTAAAAAGATATAGAACAGAAAAGAAATAAAAATCAGCCATAATTCCACTTTTTGCAATAATCACCACTAATATTTTGGTATATATACTCTTCACACACATAACTATATATCCATATTTTAATGAAATCATATTATGTGTATATAAATAAATATTTTTCACATATATGGCTTTATATATCAGTTTAATCATATACAATATATTAATACATAATAACATATAATAAATATATATTATTTTTACTAACATGAATATTCCTAGGTTAGTAAGTAACTGTTCTTTTGCAATATCACTTTGAAGTGGCTGCAAAATGGTTCACTATAAAAATATAGAACTCATTATTAAATCTTCACATCCTCTACACTTTTTCACTAGTGTAAAAAATAATGCAGTGAGCATCCTCATGGATAATATTTTTACTAGAACAGGGGTATTCCATTAGGCAACTTCTGGGTATAGTGGTGTACACATTATTAAAGTGCTTGCTAACTAGTGCCAAATCCATCTGCCGTGGAGAGTAGATCCCACAGAGCAAGGCTGGATCTAATTCTCTTCAGATGACATTAAGAAGAGAACTATGAGTTTCAGCCAGTAACATTCACGGGCACTTCTGGTAAGCAAGGCAGCATAAGTGTAGCTGTTTTGAATTCTTATAGCATATACGCTCTGTCTCATGGGGCAGGTATCTTGGGCTTCCCTGCACTTCTAGAAATCCTTTCATCTGTGTCTGTCTAATGTTCCCAAGAAAATTGTTGCCCACTGAAGCAAGGCAGGGGCCACGCTGCATGCTTGTCTGCATTTCCCCAGTACTTTGAAAACGCATTGGCACGTAGCCGATGGAAGAATCAAGGACTCTGGAGTCAAAAGATTCCCAATCTGCCTCTTCGTGACCATGTAGATCAGTCAGGTTCTTGAGGCCTCAGTTTCTTTCACTGTAAAGTAGAGATAAAAAAATTTCCCACCTGAAAATACCTAAATGATAGAAGTAAATCTCTCCTTATCAGTAATTATTTTACATGTAAAGGGATTCCACCTTTATGAGAGACCTAGAGTAGTCAAAATCACAGAGGCAGAAAGTAGAACAGTGGTTGCCAGGAGCTGGGGGAGGGGGAAATGGGGGGTTATTGCTTAAAGAGCGGAGAGAATCAGTTTTGCAACATGGAAAGATTTCTAGAGATGAATGCTGGTGATGGTCGCATAACAATACGAATATACTTAATACCACTAAAATGTACATGTAAAAATGGTTAGAATGGAAAAATTTCATATGTATATTTTACCACCAAAAAAAAAAAACAACAGAAAAATATTCCCCATGAGGTTGCTGTGAGAATCAAGTAAATAATACATGTAATTTTCATTCTTTTCCTTCCCTTACTTTTAACTTATTGCCTGGGTGCCTAGCTGATGTTGAAGGACCCATGTTGATCTTCCCTGCTTTCCAGAACCAGGTAGAATATAGTGTTGCTTGCTAAATGTCACAATGAAGAATTTAAAGTGACTTCTGCATTGTGCTGAGTCATTTGTCTACCATTTCAGATTTTAAAGCCCCAGGCGTGGGAAACATTCAAGGTCATTTTGAAGACCGTGATACAAACTCGAAATCAGGGTTATCAGGAATAAACCATGTGCCCTCTAGTCCTTTTACTCCATTTCCAGACCCCTTCTGCTTACATGGCTATACATGTGTCCCTTCATTCATTCACTCATTCACTACTTTGTCAGTAATTCATAAAATAGTCATTGTAAGTGACTACGTGCTAGGATCTGGGAATCGTATGGAGTAAAACTGGGCATGGTCCCTACCCTCATGGAACTCACATTCTCCATTATATAGAGACCACAGTCGGGGAAGGAAGTTAAGGGGGATCTATCAAAAATTCTACCATTTACCTACATGTTCTTACAAGTAGATGCAACACCTCCTTATCCCCACCCTTTCCCTAGACACCGAAATAACATTAATTTGTTTTAGTCAAAAAAAGCTGTGTAGCCAGGGTATGGTTTGTTGCACTTTAATTTAAAAATAAAGGCTTGACAACATTATGTATGGTATCTAACCGTACATCTGCACTGTAGTAATTAACATTGTAGCAGTGTCATTTCATCTGTAATGCTAATTACTGTGTTTCCAATGAACTACTTTGGTGCACAGCATGTTGAAAAAAGTTGTATGAAGCAGACCAAGAAACAGCTGAATGGAGAAGTTGAAGTTGCAAGGGATATCCAGGTTGCCTCTGGCTGCCTCACAGTTCTCCTTTTTGTTATATTTTAATCCACTACAAAATAAGAGGAGAGATGTATGTGATGCTCATTTTACAATGAGGGAAGTAAGTGCAGTTGGTGAATGTTCAGTGACTTTTTCAGGATCGCACAGCTGGCAGTGGTGGCAGACCCGGGTTTTCTGACTCCAAGTCTAGTGATCCTGATGTGAGCAAGTGTAAGTATCTCAGCTCACTGCAGATGGAAACCTGTCAGGGATTTTCATTTCTTCTCTGGAGATTTAGGGCTGGGGCAGGGGTAGAGGCAGCGGGATTCTTTTTCAGGAATCTACGAGGACTGGAATGACACTTGGCTGATGAAGTTCATCGCAGGAGGAGGCCTGGAGAAACCTAAAGGTCGGAGAAGTCCCTCAGATCCTCACCTGCAGACACTGTCACTGGTTTGAGACTGGGTGGGGCTATATGTATTGAGGGAAGTGGGGAACAGATACCTGTCAAAATTATATGTCAATCAATAATTTGGGTTATCTTGACAACCCAAAACCATCTAAAAGCAATGTGTTCTTTGCAAAAAATTTACCCCCACTTTGTTCATTTTGTAAAATTGTACATCCTCGCATAGAAAATACACTGCTTTGCAGCAGCTCATTGCTGCTTTGCAGCAGCCTCTTACTGATGGCCTCATCTTTCCTTTTATTTTGTGTTAGAGGATAATAAATTTGTTCAGTGTGTTTTTAAGATAAGGAGAATTTTCATTCTTTGAAAATCAGCAACGATCCTATTCATAATAGTTGACATCTTGGTTTGAATCCGTACATGATGTCGGATATGGTGCTACGTTTTGAACCTAAAATTAATTAACCCTCACAATTTCTCTCTCACTAAACCTAGCACCAAACACAGTGTGATACTTAGACTCATGCCGTTTGCTTCCTCTTGGATGGGGAGGTATTGGGTTAACACGTATATGGAGTTAACGCCTCCCATATAGCATACTTCCTCTTGGGCCTAAAGGCAAGCAGCTCAGCAATGGAGGCAGGGCTTCATGACACATATCTCTGGCTCTAAAGACTATGCTTTTAAGGACTGAAAATTATCAGATCGCAAAGCTGATCTTCTAACAATGCAATACGATAGGTTTTCTTCAAATATGGGTTGATTGTGGAGGTACTGAACAGTAGTTTAGAGTTGAGGGCATATGAAATTATTTACTGTATTAGGGTTCTCTAGAGCAACAGACTCAATACGATGTCTATATACATATAGAAAGAGATCTATTTTAAGGAAGTGGTCTAGTAATAATGAAGGCTGGCCAGTCTAAAATCTATAAAATAGACTGGCAGTCTGGAGGACCAGAGAAGAGCCAATACTGCAGCTCAGATCCAAAGGCCGCCTGCTGCACAACTCCTTCTTGTTTCAGGAAGGCCAGTCTTCTTGTTCTAATCTGGCTTTCAACTGATTGGGTGAGGCCCACCCACATTATGTATGGCAATCTGCTTTATTCAAAGTCCACTGATTTAATGTTTACCTCATCCAAAAATACTCTCACAGAAACATCTGGAATAATATCTGATCAAATATTGAAGCACTGTGGCCCCACCAAGTTAACACATAAAATTAACCATCATATTTATCCTTAAATCCCATTTGCTTTCTTTACTACATCTTGTTTAAACAGAACAAAATGGTTGTGCTGACATCACACATAACAAGTTGATATATGTAATATTATACATATAAATATTTTTTACATAACATAATTTAAAAAGTCAGCTATTCTAAATCTGTTCTCCAAACTTCAGTCATATAAAAGGAGAACAAGTTTAAAATAATTGTAAAGAAATAGTTGAATTTTTCTTGTTAAAAGCTATGTGTATAACAAACTAGGTTTATTCTTGAGTCTGCATGGGACCTCAGAGACAATTCTGGTCTAAGTCCCTCATGTTTTCTAACTTCATATTTCCAGATGGAAAAAAAAAAGAAAGGTATATTTTTTTCTCAAAGACCCAATTCAGAAAATAAATACATTGAAGATCTTTTGGCTTAATGGAGAAAGCACTTATAGGGTTGATGTTTACTGCAGACAGCTAAGCATGAACAAATCTTACCTTCAGAAATTCTAAAAGATTCAATAAGCAGTTACCTGCTTGGTGTGATACAGAGCTTATGTGAGGTTTCCATTATATTCTCTCTCAAGGCAGTCCGACCCAAATCTCCTGTAATATACTCAGTAATAATTCCCCACAGCTTAAATGGGAATGTAAAACTACAAATGGAGTAGCGAAAATAGAATCTCAACTGTGTAAAAGAAAGAGATGGCCATCAGAACTGCACAAGGCCCACTTGCATTCTTAACACGGTTGGTTAGGACAGGCAGGATCGAGAGCACCCACAGATTTTGAGGACTCACTATGTGTCAGAGGGCATGTCATTTTTTAGAACAGGAAACTAGGTACAGATAAGCTAAAAACTCTTCTCAGAGGTACAAGGGGAGCAAGTGATGGGACTGGAACTCAAAAGAAGTCTTTATGACCCAAAGCTCATGGTCTTCTCACCGTCTCAGAGAGCAACTTCAAAGCCACCATAGAAAGGCCGCACTCCATTTCTCAGTGACTCTGTAAACTTCAAAAATTAAATAATGGTCTTTTTATTTATTTTTCTATATGGAGTTGGCACAGGCTCTGTTCATTCATAACAGGAGTCTTGGCATTCTTGCTTTTAGGATATGGTCTTATTTAGTAGATTGTCTTTTACTATAATTTGAGAGAACACATTGGGCTGATGGATGTAACCCTAACAACCACAATAGTAGTAGTAATTATGATACATCCCAGGCCTTGTACTTATTAGCTTCATTTAATCCTTGCATTGCCCAGATGGGAAAGCATTATTACCCATACTCTACAGAGGAGGAGATAGAGACTCAAAGGGCTTAAATGACTCTACCTAAAGCTCCACAGTTAGAAGTCAGCAGAACCAGAATTCCAGGGCAGGCCTGTTTGATTCCAAATTCTACAGCTCTTGAAAGAGAAAAAAATCAAAAGTTGTTGGAAAGAATATTGAGAAAGTCACATAGTTTACAAGTAACTCCTGGGACTTGGGATAAACTTTTTTTTAATAATATTTTTATTTTTCAATTACAGTGGACATACAATATCATATTAGTTTCATGTGTGGGGACAAACTCTTAAAGCCCAAATATGGTGTTCCCATGATATATCAAATTGGATTTAATATGGCCAGCCCTGGCTTGAATACTCTTGGGGGTTTCTAGACCCAGTTCACCAGAGGAATTCCTGGTCCCCTCTTATTGGGAACCGAGAGATAGATCATACCTGCTTTTCTCAGTGTTGGCTTGGCAGCTGGGTGGCTGAGCCCATAATGCTGGCTCATTGCCTAAAGGGGTTAGTGAAGAAGGTCCGACAACCATGTCATATAAAATTAGGTGTCCTCTCTTTGCAGTGAGGTTTCCCATTATGTGTCTCTGACTGCTCCACTGAGGTGTGTAATAGGTCTTCTCTGAATGTCATTAGTGAGCCTAAGAGATTTAAGAACACCACTTAGTCTGGTTCCCTGCAGAGTAGCTTGAGATGCCAAAGGGTTTATTTGTAAAGGCTGAATGCAAGAAGCCAGTGGGCTGCTTGCCCCCATGGGCACTCCAGAGGGGTCACTGTGAAGAGAAACAATTAGGGTTAAGTCATTGCAATTCATGGCCTCACTGTAGTGTCACATATACATAGACTGGCAAAATTATGGTAGTGTGTGAATTCTAGAGCTAAAAGGACTTCAGAAATAACCAAGCCCAACCTCTTACTCAATAAACTAGGAAACTGAGACACAGAGAGATCAAGACCCGTTCAGGATTTTACAAGTAAGCGGCAGACCCAAGACTAGAATCAACCAACTAACTTTGTTCTTCACTCTGTGCAGCACAGATCCCCTTCTTTCTTGTCCTTCTGTTTTCCCCTTTAATTTTTTGTATGTTGAGGATACAGAGCATACTGACTCAGAAACAGAAATTCACACATACTAAGGGTGTGTATACACAAATACCATAACCCATAGAAAAATAGAAAAACTTTAGCCAAATATCTGGGCATACTATTTACATGATGTCATTCATTTGTTTAGGGGGCTATTGTCAGTGCTTGCCCAGATGTTTTATGCTATGAAGCTTTCAGGGCAGTGATTAGAAATGGAGGGGATTGAATGTTGAGAAGAGAGATGGAGGTAAAGGATATGGAGTGATAGGAGAGGGAATTTTTGTAACTCAGCTTTCAAAGAAAGCAAAAGATAAATACTTGGAGTTTGTTGGGTTGGGGCTGTTAGAAAGTGGCTAAATTGTGGGTAAAGAAGAAAATGAAAGTTGACCAGAGTTATCTGCTTTGTGTTTCCATAGATGGAGTTGTGTAGGAGGGTTGAAGAAGTACTTCCAAGATCTCACCCACCACTCTTAACCCTGGAAGGTGGATAGACATTTCTTCCTTAGCAATGCTAAATTTATTCCAGCCGTCTCTCGCCCATCCATCTGAGTCAGTACCTTTCTCCTATGCAAGACTAGAATTTTGGAGTCAACACTGAACAACTGGATAAAATAGAATACTTATTATCTTATTAATCCTAGAATTATTAGTAAGATAAAAATAAAACCTATGTTTGGTAATGGATAATTTCTTTGCAAACTCTACAGGGATGCTAGGAGGCAACATTGTAGCAAGGTATCTATCTCTTGAATGTGATTGGTGCTGGTGGTTATGACAAGGGGAACAAAGAAGAGGTATGAAAGAACTGGCATGGTCCACTTAGGTGTGGGCTATGTGAAGAGAAATCTCTTCATCCTCCATCTTCCTCAAGGGGATGTTGGGCAGGTGGCTGGCATTAGGCTGGGCATATTCTTGCCACACAGAGTGGTTGGTACTCAAGCTAAACTTCAGCCTTGCCTCATCTCTGAACAGGTGTGATCTTCATGTTTTCCAGGTGAGATAATTGATAGCAGCACTAAGAGGTTATGCAACTCATCCACTGTCACATAGCTATTGGGTTAAAGAGCCAGAGTCTGGATGCAGACTTTGACTTCAAAGTTGGTCTCTTTCTGCTTCACGGTGCTTCTCCTAACCCTCAATAAGCAGGCCTTGTCTATCACCACATTTCAGTTTTGGTTTCAGGATGAATTTTCCAATTTTCCTTTCCAGATTAAAGCTCTGCTTTAAATCTTAGGCCTCTTAGGGCTTTGAGAGCCTCCAGATTTCTTCCAAAGCCTCTCATTGCTGGTTACCTGGATCCAGGTTTTTATTTATTTATTATTTTATTATTTTTTAAATTTTTTACTGAGTGTCTGGAGTCCTGGGCCAACTAGGTAGAGCAACCAGAACCAAGATGTTATCAGCTGATTGATCAGCAGTATTACCTGTGATGGGAGACCACCTTAGCTCTTGGTTCTAGCTCAAATCAAGCTTGGATTCAGTACACTCCTATAAATTTAAATGTATTTATAGTTATTTTTTGAAAAGTTAATATAGGCATGTTTGTTTGATTTACCATTCCTGTTTCCTGCTGTATCCCCAGCACCTAAACAATACGCGGATTCAATTTGTTGCAAAGAAATGGACAAAATGATGCTTTAAGCATCATCTCGGTGCCCAGCCCGACCCAGCTCTGCCCTCAGTCTGACTGTGTGGGTCAGAGGTGGGACACAGAAACTGTTATCTTCCTCTTCTAGGTGTCTCTGGATGTTCACTTTAACAGAATCTGACAGACAGTCAATGCTGGGGGGCAAGGCGGAATGGCACAGAGTAGTTTTCTTTATCCTCTTTCCAGTCTCCTTGCCTTAAGGAGTTGCTTTGAAATAATAAGATAATAGCATTAAAGCTCTTTGTAAATATATAGGGTGGGCTATACAGGACTCATTTTCAGGCCATTCTTTTCCCCTAAACTGTGAAAATTCAAGATTAGGCCACCTTAATTAATATATTAAACTTACCTTAGAAAAGTTATTTCTAGTTTAAAGTCATTTAATTCAATCCCTGATTCATAAATTATTCCTAGATAATTTCTTTGAAAACTCTAGAAGGATGGCTAGTTACTTTATCTCCAAAGAGGAAAAGGCCTTTTAAGGGAAGTCTGGTAGGACACAACGGCACACAGGCATTAGCAGAGCACATAGATCACTCTCTTAATATTCCCCCATGTGGGTATCACTGGTCCCGCTAAGAGAGGATAGGAGGCATCTGAAAAATGCAAAGAGAAGGGCTTATAGAAATGACTGATTCAACCACTTATAGATTAACCACACCGTATAGATGTCTGAATAGCCTTCTAGAAACTCTTGTAATACCTACAAGATAAATGATATGGTAATAGATAGGACCAGTGGTCTGAGAATTCCTTCCCCTTTGCAGCTCCCATCTGAAACTCCTCATCCCCATCCTGAGCCATGAGGTGCACGTGAAATCTCAGACAAAGGAATCATGTACCTCTTGCATGGATAATGCAGAGGTATATAAACGGAAGGAAATCTAACCAAGGGGAGCTCGTGCTTTGGTGCTGTTAAGCCCCATGTGCTCCGCTGGCTAATAAATTCCCCTTCCTCTAACAAGTTGGCTGAGCGTCCAATTTCCTCCCTGCAACACCACAGGTCATGCTAGAATCCTTGATGCCGTTTTTTCAAAGATATTAGAAATAGCAAATGTTTGAAGGATAATCGGATAGCAAGTCCCTTTCTTTGCTCATTCTTCATGCCTCTGTACACTGGTAAATTATTTAATGTTTATGTCCCACAGTGACTTTGCCCCTGTGGACTCCTGTCCACTGCAAGCTGCAAGGGACATACTCAAATACCCAAAGTGGTCAGGAGGTAATGTAAATAAATGAGACAGGTGAGGCTGTGGGGCACCATTTCTTGGGTATGTCTGGATGGGAATATAGGACACTGGGGAGATGCTTACCTGGGGGGAGGAAAGGGGAGAAACTAATGTAGGGAAGAGGCAAGAGAATTAAAACATTAATAAAACCACAGTCAGAGACTGTGATAGGCTGATCAGCCCTGCAGCTAGACCAGGAGGACAACTTCAGAACAAAGGAAGATTTCTATTGGGATTGCTAACAGCCCATTCCCCACACCTGTGAAGGGGAAACAGGAGCCAACAGAGTCACTCCATCTGGCTAAAACCTTGGGGAACCTAAGGATTAAAAGCTGGGAACTGCTAGCAGGCCTTTCACCCTATATATTCTTACCTTTTCACACTACATACTCTTCTCTTTCCTCACTGGATGTCCATATAAAAGGGAATGTGAACTAAAGAATGACATATAAACTGAATTCTGTGAACACTCAGGGTCCCTCTCTGTGCCTTTATTCTGTTTCTCTCTCTCACTGTCCCACTCACTCTCTGCCTCTGAGAGGAGACCACACTCTGTCTGTGGAGTGTGACCCCTTTTCCAATAAACTTTCCTTCTGACTTTAACGTTGGTGTGTGTGTTGAATTCTCCCTACAGTCTCCACCAAAGGATCCTCTACTTTTCTTGGCACAAGGCTTGGTCTCTGCCTATAAATTTGGGGAAATTTGCACTGTCCGGCATCATAACCAAGAGGAATTGGGAAAAGGAGGAGCAGGTGTACAAGACTCACTTTTCATCTTGTGTCCTTTTGCATTGTTTGGATTTTAAAAGTAAACAAGATGATCCTTAAAATAAGGTAAGATACTCTCTAGGCAATAACATCTGATGCCAAATCTGTGTTGAGAAGTACAATAATTGTGATATGGACCCAGAAGCAGCTGTCCACTAGAAATAGAAAGCAAGCTACCTCTGCAATTTTAAATTTTCTAGTAGCTACATTTAAACACAAAACAGTGAAATTAATGTTAATAATATACTTCCATAGATAGGTGAATGGGTAAAGCAGATATGATATATAGTGACCTTGGAACAACATAGGTTTGAACTGTGTGGGTCCATTTATCCAAGGAATTTTTCAATAATAAATACAGAAATGTACTTTTCTTTCCTTATGGTTTTATTAATAACATTTTCGTTTCTCTAGCTTGCTTTAGTATAAGAATATAGCATATAATACATATAACAGAAAATAAGTGTTTGTTGACTATGTTATTGGTAAGGCTTCTGGTCAACAGCAGGCTACTAAGTTTTTGGAAAGTTAAAAGTTATAGGTAGGTTTTGGACTGTGTGTGGGGGCAGCACCTCAAACCTCACATTGTTCAAGGGTCAACTATATATACAACGGCATATTACTCAGCTGTAAGAAACAATAAAATCTTGCTATTTGCAAAGTCATGAATGGACCTAGAGGCTATTATGTTAAGTGAAATAAGTCAGACAAAGACACATACTGTATGATTTCACTTATATGTGGAATCTAAAAAACAAAACAAAACAAAACAAAACAAAACAGAAATAGACTCATAGATGCAGGAAACAACCAACTGGTGGTTACTAGAGGAGGGAAAGGTTAGAAGGGCGGATGAAATAGGTGAAGGAGATTAAGAGGTATAAACTTCCAGTTACAAAATAAATAAGTCATGGGGATGTAATGTACGACATATGGAGTACCCTCAATAATATTGTAATAATTTTGTATGTGAGAGATGGTCATCAGGCTTATTGTGGTAATCATTTCACAATGTATATAAATTTATTGAATCACTATGCTGTACACCTAAAATTAATAGGCTATTGTATGTCAATTGTACTTTAGTTAAAAAAAGAATATATTTCACTGAAATATATATATAAAGAATGTATTTCACTGAATCCATAACACTATTTCAACACATAATCTATGCAAAAATTACTAATGCGATGTTTTACATTCTTTTTTCATAAGTCTATGAAATGCCATTTGTATCTTACACTCAGAGCACATTCCAATTCAGACTCACCACATTTCAAGTACTCAATAGCCACATGTGGTTAGTAGCTACTGTATTGAACAGTGTAGCCTGGTCAGTCTTCCTTTCCAACCTGTTTTCCCTCATGCAAGCAGAGCTATATCAGTGGGTCAACTGGACAGCTGCTGAGGGTGCTAGATGCTGTGGAGCACTAAACACCCTAGGCAAATTAGGAATATAGTGCCAGTAATTTGTATCTGTTTCTCACCCAAGTAGACCGTTACCTATCTGTTCAGTTTTTTTTCCTTTTCTTTTCTCTCCTTTTCCTCTCTCCCTCTCTCTCTCTCTCTCTCTCTCTCTCTCTCTCTCTCGATTTATTTAGTATGCATGGGAGCAGAAAGATGACAGTCACCTGAGGTGGTAGAGTCTACTGACCTTGAAACCCTGTAATGCATAGCCTAGCATTATTTCCTAGGAATGTATAATATGTCCCTTTATCTAAATTATGAAACTCTTCATATTCCTCCTAAGAAGTTGGTTAAATATGAAAATCATAAGCTAAACTGAAAGATAAGAGACATAAAAGTGGGAAACCATTTGCTAACAGGTATATTTGTTGGGGAATCATGAAAGATCTCAAACTGATAAATATCATCCAGGACCAAAATCCAAATAGGACTCCACCCCCGAAGTATTTATTTTATTGGATTCATCACTGTGGCTATTCACTACTGCAGCCCTTAACAAGAAAGGGTGACCATGAAAAAAGACATCGATTTCGAGAAATAGCATGCATCCTTTCTAGAAGCAAGCAACCAAGGAAATTACATCTCTGACTAGAGGTCACAGATAGATTTACTGCTACTACTACCACGTCAACTCCACTAGCATCTATTGAGCACTACATGTCTGCCATCATGCATGCATTAGCAACTTGATCCTTGCCACTGTCCCGGAAACAGACCGTTTTATTATCACCATTTTGATGAAGTAACTGAGGCTCAGCGAGGGTAATAGGTCACTGAGCTATAAGAGTCAGAAATAATGTGCATGAAAGAAGAGCCCGTGTGGACTGCACACTGAGCTATTGGTTCTGAGGAGGGAAGGGTGACTTCCGTTCCGCGTACCAGTGATGTTTCCCAGAAGAGCTGGCGTTTGAAATCGGCCTTGTCCGATTTAGATGTCCAGAGATGCCTGGAGTAAGGAGTTGTATTGGCAAAGACTTGGGGATGGGAAAATACAAGGCATGCAAAGGGGATGGCAGAAGCGATGAGGCAGTGTTCCCAAAGTGATTCGAACATGAGCAACCAGGGACTGGGTGGCACAGGTAACTGACAGCGGGTACCGGACACTCACCGAGTGACAGACTCCCTGCTGGTGCTTTACACAGGTCATCTCATTTACTTTTCAGCAGAGCCTGTGAGGCCCTGTGTGTCCCTATCTCTGTTAGAAATAAGAAACGCTGGGCTCTGAGAGGTTAAATAACTTGCCTAGGTCAGAGAGACGAGAAACAAAAGAAGGATTTGAGTGAACCACTGTCCCGCTCTTTCCACTGCAATGTGAAATCATGTTAGAAAAGGACACTTTTCCAAAGAAGTAATTTCCTGCTGGCATGCTGTCTTACTACACTGGCTCTCCTGATTTGCCACATTTCAGTATCAGAGAACAGCCACTCTCGTGTCTCCTCTGTATTGCCACCACCACTGTCACCACTCACCACATCAAACCCTCTTCTCCCTCTTCCTGAGCCTTTGACCAATAAGAATAAAATATAACATCAACAACCAAGAAAAGCTCAAAAAGATGTGTAAGTAGTTGACAGTATCAACTAGAATCTCAGAAATGTGTGGCTCAGTTTTATGCAACCAATGTTCCATTTCATGGCTTCAAAGCAACAGTTACAACAGCCAACTTACATGGTTAGTATAGTAAGAAGCCTGCTGAGGGAAGGTGGTGGAGGGTGTGTGCTGTGGGGAGTGGGGATTCTTTGTTACGGATCATAAAATCAAGCTTTCTGGGTGTCCAGCATGGAGAAGCAAGCGGTATTCCATCACATCCATGACGAAAGTATTGAGAGACTCCAAAGTTATTTGTGCAATTGATTTAGCTGATATTAGGAGAGCAGATTCGCCAGATGAATTAGAACAAATTAAATGCAGTG
Organism: Macroglossus sobrinus; assembly: GCA_004027375.1. Taxonomy (NCBI): domain Eukaryota; kingdom Metazoa; phylum Chordata; class Mammalia; order Chiroptera; family Pteropodidae; genus Macroglossus; species Macroglossus sobrinus. The sequence goes on along the minus strand of PVKZ01000317.1, from coordinate 759,525 downwards.
CTGTGCTCCTGTTTCCTACAAGCAGAAAACAATCTTAAACTCCAAGGGCCAAAATTACCCACTCCTTTTCCAGACCCACTCACTGTCCCACTGCTATCATTCCAGTCCACTGGAAACCCACACAGACTGTTATTTAATGAGGCGATCTCATGGTGTCTTTCAGTTATGTTATTGCCCCACTTTTTTATGGTCAAAACTTAAAATATTCAAAGCAAAACCCTTTTTACTATTTTCTTCCAGTTTTCTCTCTCTCTCTCTCCCCATCCCTCTCCCAGAAGACCTATCCTCTTCTTTGTTCAACATATAATCATTTAACAATTATAAAAAATTCCACCTGAAATCCTCTGTAATCTGTCTCCTTCTCTCTGTCTTCAGAGCCACTACCTCATCTTATTCTGTCCATTAATTTACTCTGTCATTTCTTCTCCATTCCCCTGATACTGCCTAACATAAGCCCTTACTTTACTGCATTTCCTAAATCTCAGGCGCCACAGACTATAAAATGCACCATAACTCCGTCCCACCATGAAGAGAGAAAATACTACAGTTAAATGATGATACACACCACTGTTTGTAGGAGGCATCCCAAAGAGATGTTAAAACGTGAAAATAAAATGTGCATCTTAAAAACTGATGACACACAGTATCTCAACTAAACTCTTATAATCGTCTCCCAACTATTCATGCCCAGTCCTGCAGGGGCACAGCAGGCCCCTCGCAACCAGACCCCGAGCTACGTTCCCTTTTTCCTCTGCTTGGTAAACCCCTTCTCATCCTTCCAGATCATCTTCCCAGAGTCCTTTGATACTCCACTGGTGTGGTGATGATGCTGCCCTGGGTTTCTATGGCATTCTGAACTTTCACATGTGTAATAACACATACACAGTGTTTTGTAATTATCTATGTGTTTTTTCCCTCCAGGGCCTATGAGGAGTTTAAGAACAGGTTGTGTGTCTTGCTCACCTCAATATCCCCAGTCTCTGAAACACAGTACGTCCTGGGCAAGTGAAATAATGCTGAATGCAGTTGAAGACTGCGTGATGCTCACAGCTTCTGGGCATAGCCACAAGAGGGCAGTGTGGAACCATTCCGTTGCCCAGAACTGTTCTGGAATCTAGGCTGAAAAGGAAGCGGCCTCCTGTGGGCAAACTGGCTGAGAGCCTAGGAGGCTATACAGCTCCAAGGGCACTGTACCATTCTGCAGAATCTACTTTGAGGATGCTCCTTGCATCGACACATCCCTTGCCAGCGCCCCCCTCACCCCCGCCCCACGAGGTGCTTTCGGGTGGCTGCCTCAGCACATTTCTTTAATAAGAGCCAAAACCTCTCCCAGCTTTCCATCTTGGGAGGAACGGGGAGGCCATGGAGTAGGAAAGAAATGTCTCCGGAATATTCCGATTTCTAATAAAGACAGGCTTGCCGTGAAGGGCCTGCAATATAATTGCTCCACTTTGAAGAACAACAGGTAGCAGCATCAATATTTGATTTTTAAAAGGTTGTGCGAACAGTTTTAAATATTAAAGATAAAGGCAAAGACTCAGATCGTCGTTTCATCTCAGCGGTTGAAGCATTTTAAGCGAGAAGCGGTGCTAATGAGCAGAATAAAACTGTTTGCCCATCGAATGGTATCAGGTTGCAATAAAGCACAATCATTTTGAGGTGGGGGAGGGGCCAGGGGCGGGAAGCAATATCTGCACCAGGGAAGTTTTCTGTTCATTATCTCTGTAATGAGAGAAAAATAACACAACTCTGCCAGAGTAACTTTCTTCCATCTCATCGTGGGCTGTTTAGCTGCTTCAATGAGTGGTCTGGGACAGGCTCTGAGGAAACCTCATAAATTAACTATCCAACTTCCTGGCTAATGAGCCCAATATGTCAATTTTCAGTGATCAAAATGATGCAATTCAATAAAGCACAGTTCATTTTGTAAGGAAATATACTTTTAATAGGGAGAACTGCAGGGTCACGGTCCTCCTGAGATAATTATGGGCCAGAGGAATTAGCGGCGTGGAGCTGTACTTACTGTCTGGAGATACCTCATGGGGTTTGTGTGGCAGATATTGTCTTTCAGGGACAATAAATTCCTTCATTATATTTCCATTACTGCATTAATGCAGTGATCTCCAATTTACTTGTAACCAAGAAGGCTGGTTATTCCTGAAACTTGGCATTTAATGCTAATGAGTGCTTGCAAGCCAGGCAGCTCCCAGTGTGTGTGTGTGTGTGTGTGTGTGTGTGTGTGTGTGTGTGTGCGCGCGCGCGCGCGCGCGCACGCGCAGGTGTCTTGGGTTCAGGCAATTCAGCAGGAAAGTAAGGAACCTAAGAGTAGGATATGGAGGGCTGAGATGGCTCCAGCCAGCCATTCGGATATCTGGAGAACTCAGGAGTAGATTGTCCGAGAGCCTGAAAGTCACAGCTGAAAAGAGAGACTGAGCTGACTACTAGGGAAGCAGTATTAAGTGGAAATCTGGAATGAAAAGTCAGGGTATCCTTCAGGTAAGGCAAACAGGACTCAATTGAAAAATGGGAGTGCTGGGCAGTAAAAGGGTACAGGATCCAGGCTCAGAAGCAAAAAGGGTGATGGGAACTCATGCTGATTCAGGTTTGTCCGTGCAATGTAAGAGACACCAGGCACTTCATGGCAACAGGGCCAAGGTCGGCCCAGCTTAACGGGTATCACTTTAAGAGGTCTATCTTGAAATAGCTCCTTGAAAACCAAGGACTCCATAGTTAGGCTTGTTGGAATTGCTTGATTCTGTAATGTGCATCCAAGAGTGAAAGGTTTTTAAAAGTAGAAGTAGACGGAATGAATTTTACAAGTCCCTCTGTGGGAGTGGACAATCCTCTAACATGCTGCCTAACCACGCTGGGAAGCTCTGCTTTAGACGAAGAGAACCAGGTAGGAGAGAAGAATTACACCAGCATTCTCTGCCTCACATCCAGTCTACTGGGCAGTCAACACAGCAGGAGAGGGGACAGCTCCTGAGATCAGGTTCAGGTTCTGATGCCTGTTCTTAGCTGGGTGGTGCTGGGCAGGTTGCTTAACTTCCCTAATCTGCAATTTCCTGAACTGACATTTAATTTGTTTGGCAATCCATTCCAAGGAAGATGGGAAGATAAGTGAATATGTCAGGCTACTTATTTTAGCTTATTTTTTATTTTTTTAACATCAGAGATAAGAGAAATAAGTTACAAACAGAATCAGGATTCTTTTCCTTAAAGCAATTCTTATCTATAATAAGACTTACTAGGAAAATAAGGTTGCTGTTAATTCAAGTACCTTGGAAGTAAATTTGGGACAAAGGGGTTCTCCCATGAGTCAAAGGGCTTAAATGATAACACGTTAATTAGGAAGGGTTTACTTAAGGTGAGAAATGGATGGTGCCAAGTTTAATCTTATCCAAACTCTTGCCAGAGGTCCTTGATGGGCAGTGACTGGCAATGCTCATCAGCTTGATCGGTCCTTGAAATGAGACTTCTGTTTGTCCAGAAGTTGCAGGAGGTGCCTTGGAAAGGATTCTCCATTATTAAAAAAAAAAAAATCTCTTCTTTGGCTTTTCACACTTACCTTGTCTTGGCCTTTAACCAAATTCAACTAATGTGTAGTGAATATTTACCATTTACAAGTTCATTTTATATGTTCTGTGATTTAATCATCATCATAATTGCATAAAGAGGACTTAATTATATCTGTTTTTAGAAGTGAGAATACTGAGTTCAGGTATTAATCACAATGATGGCTAAGAGAAGAGGAGGGTCTATATTTATGCCTTTGGATGGTTTGCATGTGTCTTAACATTCTTTTTATTTTGTTTAATATTTTCCAGCTTTATTGAGATGTAATTCACAAAATTGTAAGATATTTAAAATGTACAATGTGATGATTTGATATATGCATATACTGTGAAAGTTTCCCACCTCACACAGTTACCTTGTGTGTGTGTGTGTGTGTGTGTGTGTGTGTGTGTGTGTGTAGGAACATTTAAGTGTGTCTCCCATTCTTTTTTGTATTTCATGTCTCACCCTCAGTGACTTCTGGATTTTGTCCTTTTAAATTTTAAAAATAAACTTTATACTTTGGAATAATTTTAGGTTTACAGAAAAGTTGCCAAGATAGTATGGGCAGTTTTTGTATACTCTTCACCCAGCTTTCCTTAACGTTAACATCCTACATAACCACTGTACCTTTGTCACAACTAAGAAATTCACACTGGCATATCACTGTGAACTAACAGACAGACTTGATTTGGATTTCATCAGTTTTCCACTTGTGTTTTTTTCTCTGTTCCAGGGCCCAATTCAGGATACCACCGTATATTTACTGATTCTTAGTTTTAACCTGATATTTGTTGCAACTTCATTTGGAAAAAGTTGACATAGGGATAAAGTTTAAAGGCTAACATTTTGTAGGCTGTACCCACTTGTAAAGATATGCTAGTTTTTTTTGTGTGTTTGTTGGCTTGTTTTTGATTTTTTTTTTTTTTTTAGAAGCAGTGCTTAAACTCATTGAAAATGACATTTTCATTATGGCTCGGAACCTTGGCTTGCTTGCACCATGGCTGTAATGGTTTGGGATTGAGATCTAGCTTTCAAAAGCAACTCTCCATCATTGTCTTCTTTCAAGGACAGGAAATTTCAAATCAACTTTGGGCTTCGGCATTTGCTGCGCCAAACATCCCCTAAGTTTCCACGTTTGCCAATAAATAAGACATTCCATCATCTTTAAGGTGTCAAATCTTCTGATAAATTGAATTTCATAAAATATTGCTCTATTGATCTTAGTGCTCAGCTTTCAATAAGGCAAGCCATCCAGAACTGCTGGCTGGGACTTTTTTTTGCAAGGAGGATGCTGTGTGCTCACATGGGTAAGGGACATTGTTGAGGTCAGGGTCCCTAACTTTAAATTTCAGTCCCTGGCACTACATCAAATCCTAACTGATCACAGTAACCTCCTCTTCACTGCTGTTGCCTTAACTTTATAGCGAAATTTCATTAACACTCATTGAAGAGTGTGCAGAGAAGCCCTGTGAGTCTACACTGTAGCTAGTACTTGGCACCCAGTGAGGCACAATCTGTGTTTTGCTCTCTTTCCTCCTGGAATAAAAGAAGATTAGACTTGTCTCAGAACTCAATTTTGAGAGCTCATCATGTTTACAGAAAGGAAAGGACCACTGATGAAAAGTGATGACATGGCAAGACTGGACAGGAAAAAGTCTAAGCACAGTGTTTTTTCTGCACACTGGCTTTTTCCCAGGGTCGCTCCTGAAATAGTCTGCAGTGATGTGCAGGTTCTTTCTAAAATTTCTTTAAAAAAACAAACAAAATTTTTACACTTTTCTAATGACAACATGCCTTGAAGGCCATCTGTTTTTGCCATTATTTAAGGTAAGTCAATGAGAAAATAGTATTTGGATGACTAATATTTAGCTTGTTCATAGTCTATTTAAATGAGTGGACAGCTCCCCGTGAGATGACATTCCAGGACCCGGGGAAAGCTAGTGGGATGGGAGAGCTGAAGGCAGGGCTTCACCACCATTAGGCAAATTGGGTCAATCATCCAACATTTCTTAAGAAACTATAATGTGCCATGCAGTGTGCTAGGACCAGAAATATAAACATGAAAGAGTATGCTGGGGACTAAGCAGTAATCCATAATTAAATACAAAATGTGAGCAACATGACAGGTTTGCAAAGGGTGCTACTGGAATGGGTGCAAAAGGGGGCCTGTGACCTGGTCCATGTGAATGTGTCTGGGAGGAGGTGTGTGTGTGGGGAGTAAGAAGTGCTCAGGAAAGTTTCCTGGAAGGAGAGAGAACCTGCTCTGAGTTTACATGTAAAGAGAGGTGGGTGCAGGCTCAAATGAATCTTATGAGACCAGTATGATGCATCAAAGATACACACTTAGTCTTCCATCTGTTTTTACTGGACCGGAGAGCAAGAGCATTCATTAGCACTGATAAGTTAAACACAGTTTTCTGGGTACTTAGTGGCACATCCTAAAACAGTTGATCAACAAGAATTGATTGCTCAGACCCAGACCAGGTGAAGTGGGAGTACAAGAGATGACATTATGGTCCATGATGATAGTGCTGTCATAATTTTCCCTCAGGCAACAATGAAATCATTATGCGTATAATACGGGGGTCCACTTGTGCTTAAGAAGCAGATCTATCCTATGTCACACTGATGACATTAAAGTTGCTACTTTGAGGGTTTTCCTTTTTTGGCCAATTACTGAAGGATCTGATGCTGGGGGGCTAGGAGGCTTCCTCCCAAATCTAAAGGTCTGTGTCTCAATTATTCTTGTAAAAGACTAAGGTTAGACCCTTTTAAAATAGCCCTTGTGATGTTGTTCCTCCACCACCCCCTGCCCTGAGCTATTTGGGGATATTTGCCTGTTTTTAATGCATAGGAATGCATAGTAGTCGCACATTGTAAAATTGCATTTTTGTCCCAGAAACAAAAAGCTTTCAGAGCATGACTTCCATGTTCTCTAAATAAGCTTTCCCCAATAGGGACCAGTGCTGCTATGCGAATCTAATGCCTGGTGATCTGAGGTGGAGCTGAGATGGTGATGTTAGCAGTAGGGAGCGGCTGCAAATACAGATGAAGCTTTGCTCGCTTGCCTGCTGCTCACCTCTGGCTGTGTGGCCCAGTTCCTAAGAGGCTACAGACCGGTACTGGTCTGCAGTCCGGGGTTTGGGGACACCTGCTCTAAGTCACCTGTAGTTACCACATGTGGCTATAACATCCCAAGTTCTCTACAGAGGAACAGAGAATCCTAAAACAACCAAAGCCAAGAAGGTACAAAGCCCCAAGAGCTTGAAGGTCAAAAAATCATACTAATATCAATACTAATATTTACACTAATCTAATAAAAATATTAATACTAATACAAACATTAATACCAATATCTGCTACACTGTATTGAATGCTTTATATGTGCCACATCCTCCACTGAGCGCAGTATGTCATTGAATCATCACAGCAATCCTATGATGTGGTACTAATATGTTTACTTTAGATAGGAAAATTGAGGCCTGGAAGGGGTAATTGACTAGCTTAAGATCACACTGGTAGAAGGTAACGAAACTTGGTCATCAACTAAGCTTGTCTGCTGCAAAGCTTTCTCCCTGTTATAGCACCTTTTAGAAGTTAGGTCAAGAGCACTTCCTATACCATACTCAGTAGTGTCTGTTCTCAGTAATTGCTATAGTGGATTTGGAGACTCTCTGACTTTTCATGAAACTGCATAGTCATACCCCTGAAATTCTTTGAAATTTCATCTTTCCTTCCTTCGTCATGGGTGGCTATTCCACCATGTCTCAACTTTGTCACTTCTTCTTTCGTTCAAGAAAGTGAAGGCCAGCCAGCCCTGGCTCTTTGCTGGTTCATTCGACAATCATGGATTGAGCACACAGTGTGCCAATGTTTTCTTATGTTTTAAGGTGGTGGAGAGCGACAAGGAGGGGAGGAAACAGGCGAGGTGAGACATGACCAACACTGAGCTGGCTAATATCACTCTGGCTCCTTACTCTTTATAGATCATATTCACTTGCCCATCTTGTTCCCAAACAGGATGCTCTGAAGTGGGAGCTGGCAGATCAGCTCATGAATAAAGGCCAAGCCTCTCCCTTCATTTAAGGGACTCGTCTATGGCCACACCTTTTGTAGAATCAGGGTTTGATACCAGCCATGTGACAGCACAGGGAGTCCTCTGCATTGCTGCTTCAGTTCTATCATTCCTCTGGCTTCTTTTTCCCTTTCTCATTCTTGTATGCCTCACTTTCCTCATGTGCAAAATGAGAAGGATGATACTAGATACTGGTTTATTGTGAAGATTAAAGACGGTAATACATGTGAAAATATTTAGAAGGGTACCTGATACAGTGATTACTTAACAAACATTAGGGACTAGCAGTTAGTCACAACTAATAGTTGTTAGCTATTGTTCCTATTACTGCTACTACTATGATGCCTACATAATAAAAACACTCATAAAGAAATAAGAAAATGCATATCAAGGAGCATGAGCATTTGCTTATGAAATGAAAATGCTAAGTGACACGGATAAAAAAATTATATTAAATAAGGTTTCCAAAGTTGGTTGTTTTTGATATACAGCTCTAACAATTCATGTTTCAATAATTAAGGCCATAAAGGAGACTAAAATATGGACTATATCCTTGAGAAATTCACAAATGGGAAAGAGGAGGTTAAAATGAGGTGAGGGCTACAGTTGCCATAGAAGCAGCAAGGAGGAAGTGAGGGAACAAAAGAGAAAAGTAATTTCTTTTTACTGGACCCACAAACAGTTATACAATTTAATTTTAATAACTGTCATGTGAGATAATAAATATTGCTCCCAATTTATAAATGAGGACAGTGAGACTAAAAGAAGTCAAGTAACTTGTTGAGGTCAGAGAATGAAATTAAATTTTAATACAGAGATTTTATCCCAAAGCCCATGTTTTTTCTACCTCACCAACAATAACATCATAATCTGGGGGAGCATGCTGGGGGAACAGCTTGTGATTTCTCCACTCTCTGAACATTTAGAGCATATAGTATCTCTAATTTATATACATACACACAGCATGCATTGTGTTATTCACACACCCGAGTGATCTGTGCAGTCAGGCTATTAAGTTCTTTGAAGGTAGGGGCGGTGGTGTGATTGCACAGGTTTACCCTATGGCCTCATATACTGTCAGTGTCTACTGAATGACTTGGTGGAGGGGACAGTTTCTGTGATGTGCAAGACTGGGGAGGAGGCCATGACTTTCATAAGCAAAGGCTACTTTTGTACCAAAGTAAAGCCAGAGCCCCTGGGAATGTCCTTGGTGTGTAGAACCCTCGGAAGCCAGGTGTGAGCTACAGATTCCCACCCCTGAGCATAGGCGATACAATCAAGTCTGAATCCCTTACTGAGGCTGGGCTGCTCAGATGCCTTTCTTACTAGGTTGGGACCAGGACTAGAAGATTTAGTCTGGGCTGGTCTCTTAGGTAAAGGGATGTAAACTCAAGAACTTTGGGCTGGATATTTTTCATGTTAAAAGCAGGAGGAAGGATGGAGCAGACATTCAGAGAGAAGACACCCTCACAGCCTGGTGGAGAAGCTGCTAGATTTCTACAGAGTGGTGCATCATGGGAGGAGCCCTCTGGGTCTGGAGCCAGACTGCTTGGATCCAAGTCTTGGTTCTGTCTCTTACAATCAGTGTGACAGTGTGAACACTGTTGATAGTACCTTCCTCAGGATAATAGTACCTTCCTCAGGATCCCACTGCTTCAGCACAGCGCTGGACACGTATACACCGTTTTTGAATTATAGCTATCCTTTTAAGGTGGCGCCTCCATTGTATTCTGCTGGGTTTCCCATCTGTATGTTTCTGGCATCTTGGATACTTTTTCTTCCTTATTTCAGAAAGCTCAGAGGCCCAATTGCTACTTACAACACAAAACAAATCAAAACCCTCTCAGCTGCCAAAAGAGAGACCTGTCTCTAAAGTAGCTTCTGCCTGAGCATATTTATCAGCTTTTAGCCAGAAACCCAGACCTGTCTTTTCATAAGTGACACCTCAGGCCCCAGTACATTTCAAAGCACAGGCCTTTCTCTCCTTCTATGGAGAAGGGGATCGGCTTGTTCTCTTTGATTCTTGGGGTGTCTTACTAATTTAGTACTGGGCTGAGGATATTAATGTCCTCTTGTTGTCACGAACATTCTCCAAAGTCATGAATAATCATCTTGTCATGCCTGTGTGACTTAAAATACAAAAGGTGTAATTTATGCAAGTTTTCAAGTTACTTTTTCAAAAGCGTTCGACCAACGAAGCTGTCAGACTGTCAGAATATAAGCACCAGACTAGATCCTTAGTTGTTACTTATAAATTTTCAAAGGACTTTAGCACATTTTTAATTGGAGTTTTCTTTCCCACAGCCTGCAAATCAACCTGTTTGGCTATTACATTCTGTTGAATGAGGTGGTACTATAATACAGGTTTGGAGGGAGGGGGTGGGTGGAAAGCTTGCTTCATGCAAGGCTAACTTCTAGTCTCAAGGCCATGGCCAGAGCCCAGTTTTCTCAGACAATAAATAATTTTTATTATTTATTTATTTTTAAAGAAAGGCAGGGAAGAACACAGGATGCCAGCTAGCCTAGATGTATGTGAAGGTTCTTAATAATGGCTTATATTTTCATAGCACTTTTCAGAACACTTACACATACTCCAATTTCCCTGACCTTCCTAACAATGGTGTTTCTCATCCTTATACAGATGCGTAAGCAGATTCCCAGGTCTTGGCAGACTCTTGTTCTCCCTGTCTCCAGACTACAAGGAGGCACTCTTCCTGGACCAAACACTTCTTGTTCCTGTCTCCTCCCTTTTCCCCAAAGAAGAGGAGCTGACTTCTCTGATTGGAAGTTTGAGAGAAAGAGGAGTGGGCTTGCAAATCTCTGTGCCTTACCATCTATTCAGAATAGCCTGCCTGCTATTGCAGGATGCAAGAAAGAGGAAGGGAATGTTATTTATTAGCCTCCTCAAACATAAATAAAATAATCAAATTCAAGATTAAATAGTTCATAGTGAGGCTATTAATTCTACATATATTTACTAGGTGTCTACTATGTGTCAGGGCATAGGTTTTAAAATAAAGAGTCCTCATCAAGCCTGTATTTTAATAATGGAGAAAGGCATTCAACAATTAAGTACACAATAATAAGGACTAAGCAAAGAAGTATACAGGAGAACATATGATGGGGGCCTGCTGTAATCTAGACTGGATATTGAAGGTTATCTTCTTTGAGCAAGGGACATAAAGTGGGCTCTGAGGGATGCACAGAAGAAGGCTGGCCAAAGTGTTTAAGTGGAGAGAGGTGAAGGAAAATCCTAGCACATGGTCCCTGGGAACCTGAAAGGAGTGACTGAAACAGAAAACTGGAAGGGGCCTGGGGCACATGGCACAAGAGAGCTGGCAAAGTTGGCCCACTGTGCAGAATCTTGTGGGTCAAATTTAAAATACCCTAGGTTTTGTTTTTTTAAGATCAATGGGAAGGCATTAAAGAACTTTTGAACAAATGTGTGATATCTTGAGGCTCGTAAAGAATGAAGTAGAGCAAGAACAGAAGCCAGGAACATAGGCAGGAGCCATTACCATAACAAAAACGTGATATTTTAGACAGAGACTTGGCTTGTTGTGATGGAGGTGGTTTAGGTATCTTCTTAGTTTAGGCTCCCCATAGCAAACCCTGAGACTCCAGTTCAGGAATTTGTTTGGGGGTGGTGGTGGTGATTTTAAGAAACACCAGGGTGGGAAAGGAATATGAGATGAAGAAGGGAAGGAGGTCAGTAAAAGTGAACAATCCAGTTACATGGGTAACTGGAGCTAGGTCTTAGCAAAATGCATGCATTAGAGAAACACTTTTCAGTAGAAATATAATGCAGATCATATATGTAATTTAAAATTTTATAGTTATCACATTGGAAAAAAACAAAAAAAAAACCACAGGTAAAATTAGTTTTAAGAATGTAGTTAAAATAAAAATTATTAATGAGATTTACATGCATTTTTTTTAATACCAAATCTTCAAAATCCAGTGTGTATTTCACATTTATAGCACATTTTGGTTGGACACAACAAACTGTCATTGGGAATACTTGATCTGTGTTTAGATTTCATAAAAGTTATAGTTGAAAAAGTAGATTCATATACCTAAAGGTTCTTAAAAGTTTTCCAATAACTGAATCAAGTGTCAGGTCTTAATTAAAATTAAATAAAATTGAAATTTCAGTTTCTCAGTTGCATTAGCTTTCTTACACAGGCTCAGCAGTCACATGCAACTGTTGGCTACTGTACTGGACAGCTGGTTCTCTGGATATCCCACTGAATGGTGAGTCAGGGGAGCTGGGATATTTGTACACCAACTAAAGTCAGTCATTGGATGAGGAATGCTCCTGGCACCCCAGGCCTCTCTGTGCTTGGGCAGAGTACATTGTGGTAATTAGAGGAAGCCCAGGAAGCTGGTAGTTGGGTGGTTATTGCACATGGATGTAAAGCCTAAGTGAATTGGACTGTTTTATAGGCTGTGGAAAATGAGAGACAGAGCACAACAGAGAGACATACACACACAGAGAGATAGAAAGACAGAGAGATAGAAAGACAGAGAGAAACATAGAGATAAATATTAAGTGTGATTTATAGTCCATGACATATAATTGTGTGAATAGCAGTAGCACTTACTGAGATATAGAAGATGGGAGGAGGCCTTGGTTGGGGAATAAAACCATCAATTTAGTTTCAAACATTTGAGTTCGAAGTTTCTGTGAAATATCCACATAGAGATGTTGACATTGGCTTTGGGATAAATTGACTGAGAGATCAAGAAAGATGAGAGGATAGGGAATGGTAGTTTAGAGCTTGAGTAATAAAAATAACATATAATGGGAAGGATCAGAAATATACAAAATCACCTTAAATATTATGAAATAGCACCCAGGCTGAGCACAAAATGGAACAGTGGCCAAACTGCAGATATTAACATTTTTAAAATGTGGCTATTGGTGGGGTCTCATCTGTGACGAGGTAGGATTGGTTCATGGAGCTTCTCTCAGTTGGGAAGAAAAAAATCCTTCAAAAATATATATTTCTCTTGGCTCTGAGTCCAGGCTCCTTGAGCATCTTTTCTGGGGAAATGAACTTGGAGAGAAGCTGTTTTATAATCAGGACATACTTGTTGGAAAGGGTGCCCCCACCCTAAACAGTAACAGTAGGTTTCAGATTTATATTGCCTTCTGGGTGTGTTTGTTTACCTTAGGTCAGTTTCTCTGGGACTAATCAACTCTAACTGTCTTGGTCCATGGGACAAGTCCAGTACTAGGCACACAGGTGGTTCTCCCCAAACTCAACTGCTAGACTGGAGGAGGGCCAGTGGCTGAAAGTCTTTCAGACCCAGGGTTTTTGGAAGTTAAGCTTGGCTACCTGGCTTGTGGGCTTTTGGCTGGCACAGGGGCATAAATCATTGTATGGGTACTCTGCAGACAGCTTTCTAAAGACAGGACCACTCTAAGTGATCCAGATGATAAGATCTCACAGGATTTCACACTTTGTTAGGGGGTTTTGTTCCATTGGTTTAGATGAGATTGCAGAAAACACACCTTGACCAGATGATAATAGCTCTGATAGCTGTAAAATCATATCTAACACCTTTACACGGAGGAAATAGCCCAGTGCTCAATCATTTCTTCAAGTTGAAGTGTAAAGTGCTAACATTTTCCCAGGTCTTATGCTATGAGGAGACTCAGAGAGGGGCACTGTTTCTGCTTCCAGTCAGGAGGGAGAGTCAATAAACAGACAACTAGAGTACAGTGTGCTGGAAGGTATGATGGAGAGAATCACAGAAAGGAGCTGTTTAGCTCAGGCTGTGCAAGGAAGTTTTCCCAGAGGAGGTAATTTCTGAACTGAAATTAAGAGAACAGGAGCACTGAAGCCCCACATTCTCAGTTAGAGAAGTGAGGAGTCCCTGGTGTTATGAAACCCAGCTTCCTGCCCCCTGGAAGGCTCTGGTACACATCAGTTGGTTGGACTTGATATCTTCGGATCCACAACAAGATCAAGAGAGAGTGGCAGAAAGGGCAGGACCTGGAGTTGAGGGAAACTGAAAGCTGATACGTGTTCAGAGCCAGGGAAGGGCTAACACGGGAGCAACGGCACAGGTGTTTTGGGGGCTGGTAGGTTATAGGCACTGTTTTCCCTTTCCCCAAAATGGGAGAAACTAAGTGGGCGGTAGTGGCTAGAGTGAGAGTCCAGCTGAGAGGTAGGCTTGGCCACTCGGGGCTCCCTGCTTGTCTAACAATCCCGTCCCCCACCCCTACCTCCCCAGACAGAATTCTGGTCTGCAGACAAACACTGAATGCTTCTTTAAAAAATATTAAATCATTTCCCCCCTCGAATGATTCATTACAAATTCTGCATCCATGAGATGCATTAATATTGATTAAGAAACAGGTGCTCTCAGATTCAATTAGCAAAACTGCAATTATTCACACAGGGTTATGTTGAGAAATTGGGGGAAATATGCAGGTGTGCCAATGAGCCCTACCTGAAGGCGCTACGGCAAGTCTTGAAAAATGTCTCCCCTCCAGTGAGTGCTTTCCTCACATCACCCTTTGTTTGGGTGACAAATGGAGTTGCTATTTCAACCAAACAGTGATGTGAACCTCTGTGGCTTAGGAGCCAGTAGAACTTCACACCTGGAATCAGGCTCCTAAGTCTAGATTCTCAGACCTACTTGTTGAATCACTGCTTGTGAATACAGAGATTCTTTGGCCCCACTCCTGATGATGTCAGTTCAAAGAGGTCAGGGGAGGGGCTCAGAGAGATGTCGCTTAAAAAGTAATTCATGTGACTTTTGTCATGAGATAAGTTTGGGGAATGTGCTCCAAGGGAAGGATGGAGCTATGTGGGTCTGTGGGGATGGATGGTGGGACATGGGAGTGACAGTTACTACCCTTTTTCTGGTTTGGCTTTGCCATATGTAGTACCCAAAGGGTAGATCTTTCTGTGGATGTAAAGTAGTGGTTTAATCCAATAAGCATGAAAACAAGAAGAGAGCATCACGATTTGCCAATTATTACTCCCCCTCCGCCCGCCCAAATAAATAAGAAAGAGAAAATAGATAGCTTTGGAAGTGTAGTCATGGATACCCAACTTATACTTGTGGAATGTTCTTGAGATTTTTGCCAAGGAAACCTCCTTTGACAAGATAGGAGAGTTTGTGATTTAGGTGCCTTCCTGGATAACTTTATGTCTAACTGTGACTCCCTTAGTCACAGATATAAGAGTCTCATAGGATTTTTAGGGCAGGAAGGACATTTGAGATACGGTAGTCCTTCCCTTGCCCACCTGCGCGGTTTTACTTTCTGTGGTTTCAGTTACTCGCAGTCAACCTCAGTCCTAAAATATTAAATGGAAAAATTTCCAAAAAGAAACAATTCATGAGTTTTAAATTGCATGCTGTTCTGTATAGCACAATGTGAATCATCCCTCTGTTCAACATATCCATGCTGTGTACACTACTCACCCGCTAGGCAGTCTCTGCTGTCAGAGGGACTGTCATGGTACTACCATGCTGGGCTCACGCACCCCTCACACGAACCTACCACTTGTCACAACGCCCACAGCATTCACCTCACTCCATCTCATCACGTGGGCACTGTATCATCCCACATCATCACAAGAAGCGTGAGTACAGCATAATAAGATATTTTGAGAGACCATATTTACATAACTTTTATTGAAGCTTTAGTGTTATAATTATTGTTTCATTATTAGTTAATGTTGTTAATCTCTTCCTGTGCCTAATTTATAAATAAGCTGTACTATAGGTATGTATCTGTAGAAAAACAGTATATACAGGGTTCGATACCACCTGTGGTTATAGGCATCCATTGGGGTTTGAAATAGATCCCCTGCAAATAAGGGGGGAAGACTGCAATCTAGTCCAACCCTTTTACAGTAAAGATGGAGACATGCTGAACTTACCCAAGGCCACTCAGGTGAGGACATGACAGACCAAAGATGAGAGAAGAGATATATTTTCTGAGCCTCAGCTTTTGGCTGTCAGTGCCTCCTTCTGGCACACCTTACCACCTCTGAGATCCTCTCATTATATGACTATGATTGCTAGGGAGCAGGGGGAGCAAGAAGAACTTTAATTAGTTTCAATAAATATTAAGTGAGAACCCAATATGTTCAAGGAATTGAGTGGTCTGATGAGATAGAAAGGTACATAAAATAAGGTCCCTGATCTTTAGGTCACATAGACATGTAAATAAACAGCTGACCTACAACGTGACATGCAAAGCAGAAGCAAACATAGATCAGTAGTAATGAGAGGGGAAGCAACTAACTCCTTGAGAAATTAAGGAAGTCTCCTCAGACGGTTTTGAGTCAAAAGTCAAAGGTTATCATGTCCTGATGAAAGAAACGTCATCCCTGGCAGAAAGAACAGCATGTGCTCTCATGCCTGCAGGTGTGAAAACGCTAAAGCAGGTAGGTGTCAGCAAACATTGTCTGTGAAGAGCAAGGAGGTAAAGATTTTAGGCTTTGTGGCCCATACATTTTCTGTTGTAACTGCTCACTTCTGTTATAGCATAAAAGCAGCTGCAGACAATATGTAAGCCAGTATGCATGGCTATATTATAATAAAATCAGGCAGTGAGCTAGATTTAGACAGTGGGCTGGAGTTGGTTGACCCCTGCTCTAAAGTATATGTATAATAAGTAGTTCAAAAGATTTAGTGCATAGTGAGAAGAAAGATTGGGAGGAAAATTTGGCAAAAGATGAATTTGGTCTGCTTGGCAAAGAGCAGATCAAAAAGGGACTTATATGGTAAAGACACGCTTGGTGAGTTCCTTATCTTCTTCAGGTTTCAGCTTCTGCATCTGTGAAATGGGAATAAAAGAAACTCCCCAGGACTATTGTGGATATTACCTAACATAAATCTAGCACAATTCCTGGTATGCTGTAGGTGTTGTAAAATGATAGCATCTACTGCTGAACAAATAGGACACATTTGGAAATGGAGATGTGGAATTGTCATGGGTTCAGAATACACTCAACAGGCAAGGTGGCTTGTTTGATCTGGCAGGTTAATAAGGAGAGATGCTGTTTGGCCATAAGTCCAGAGGAAAAGTCTTCAATCAGATATCTTCCTGAAGGCTCTAGGTTGAATGATTTCTTATCATCTGACCTTATTAATGTAAAACTATCTGTTAACTTCCTCCACTGGACTGTGAGCTCCTTGCAAATCTGCACCCACAGCACCTGGCGCACAGTAGAATTCAATTCATGTTTGAAGATGCCTTGTGTCTGTTCTTCTTTCTGCATGTGGCACCTTCTTTCTCTTCTCCCCTTTAAATCACACTTTATCTCTATGCCATGTAGATCTTTGCTCTTCATACAATCATGATCTGTAACATTTTTTGAATTCTTTCTATGTGCCGAGCATTATCTTAGCAGTTTATGCACATCATTTCTTATCTTTTATGAGTAAGTGTTATATAACTATATAGTTATATAACAGTGAGGTAGGTATTATTATTACTTCTATTTTATAGATGAGGAAATCAGTGCTCAGAATACTTGCTCCAGATTTTACAGCTAGTAAGTGGCAGGACTGGGATTCAAACCAGGTTCGTCTGATCCTAAGGAATGAGATTGTGCCATGGAATGACGCCCGGTGCTCCTGCACTGTCTTCCCCAACCAGATTGTGCTTTCAATATTTTTTATTTCAGTGCCTAATCTAATGTGGAAAAGCTGACATTTATTAAATACTTGGAGATTTAAATTGAAAAGATCTTTGTCCCCATGGTCACCCAGATTGTTCCAAAGAATGCACTACTAACTCGTTCTAGCCTTTGGGAATTACCACTCCTTTGACATATGGCAAAATGGAAATATTTTTTTTCTCTGTTTATATGCTAAGTGCCATTATAACAGCTGCCTGAAAATACAGGCTGCCATCTATCATGCAAGCACCTGGATGTTGTAATCACAGGTGACAAGCCAGCACAGAAATGCATTCTCTCTGCAAAGAAGTCCTGATACAAGGCATCTTCTTGGAGAAAACGCTTTTGCAAATTGAAATCAGGGCCCAGTGGACTGGAATCCTCCTTTTAACAATGGTGGGTGGTATCGAGTATTCATCCATTCTTCTTTGATAAGAAAAAGCCATGCTTGCTCTTTTTATCTCTCCATTCTCCGGAACAAAATCTGCTATGGAGCATTTCCACAGAACCTTGTTTCTCCTTCAGGAAGCTTTGCTCTGACTGTATCAGCAGGGCTTAGAAATGAAAAGACCCAGGTTCAGGTCCTGGCTCTGCTGCTAATTATCTGTGTGATTTTGGACAAATTACTTTACCTCCCTGAGCCTCAGTTTTCTCCTTGGAGAAAGTGGGATAAAAAGCCTACTTGACACACTGTGTCTCCAGATAGATTATGCAACTGCAGAATAACTAAAGAAATCTAGTTTCCCCTGTCTTTTCCCCTTTCCTCTGAAATTCAATGGCATTTTTAGCACTTGTCATATAATTTAGTTCTCAGTTCTTTGGCCATAATGCTATATTTATTTGTAATTCACTGTATACTAACAGATTGCAGGCCATATTTTAAAGGCACAAGTTCAGTTTGTTCACCAGTAACTTCTTCTATGTGCTACAGACTGACGTTGGCATGTAACTTCCCCCTGGATTCTGCATGGAACATTCTAGTACATGTCACATGGTTTACAGCTCCCTGAGCTCACTGCCCTCTGCTTCTAAGTGTGTGTGCATGCTATTTCTTCTGCTCAGAAACCAGCTGCTCTGCCCAGTCTTGATAACCCCACTTCCCATTCCACCTGGCTGTTTCTCTACGTTTCTATGGGGGAGTCTTGCCTGACCCTAGCCTTTAACGACTCCCTATGTGTTTCACACACTGAAAGCTCATGCATAGGTAATCATATACCAACACACATAGGTGTGTTTTCCATTTTCCATCTTAAATGTCTAGCATAGTAGGTTCACTCACCTTCTACCTGTGAATCCCAGCAAATGATTCTGGTTCTTCACTTTGGAAGGTACGGGATTCTGGTTCTTCACTTTGGAAGGTACGGGGGAGATGGCTCACCTGAGGATAAAGATCGGTGATGCCCCTAGACCCAACTCTTCTTGGAATGAGTCACGTGTCTCACCTCCCCATCACCTTCCAGATCCTTTGGTGAGTCTACAGGTTGCACCAACAGCAACCAGCTCCAGCCTTGCTCTGCTGGATGAAGTCTGGCCAGGGCCTGACTTCTCAGCTACCTTCTTTCCTGCTGGCCACAGATCCTGGCTCAGTGTGGTGTTCCAAGGGAGTCCCAACCTCTGATTTCCTTGCTTGGCTTGGCCCCTGATGACTGTGCCACAGTGACAAGAAGAGAGAGGAGCTCAGTAAGAACATGACAGTGTAATGTGTCTGCAGCTGGGGCCCGACTCCTGCCTGCAGCAGGATGGTGTTCCTTTTGTAAAAATTGTCCTCTGAGTTACAGTAATCAATCTCTGGCTTAAGTGACAGGTAACTGAGATTGTACCTCTTGTATTTGGCGAACCCATAATGACAGTCCTTCTTCTCCATTACCTTCCCAGCTTGGGTGAGCATTCTTTCTTCCCTGCTACTTCTCTGCCTTGAACACAAATCTGTTTCTGAGTTCACCAAAAATGAATTGCAATTTATTTGCTTGCAATTCTCTACTAGGATGAGAGGACCTTGAGAGCAGGGACTCTGACAATTTTCTCTATTCGGAGAACGTAGTAGGCATAATAAATATTTGTAGTCTTAAATATGTGTCAAGATAAACTTAATCTTAAATTCATTCTGTTACCATGAAAAGGTTGGAAGAATAGGTGGATAAGTTTTAAAGGTTCTACCATCTTTAGGTTGCACCTCAGTCGTACAGTCAGTCAAGTGTTAATATGTTTGTCAGCAACACACTAAATGCCACTTGAGGTAATAACCAACATTTGTATAGTGTTTTCAAATACATTGCCACTTTAATATATATTATCTCCACATTTAGGCAAAGAAAGTTATTTAAGAGCTAACTTGCATGGTAACAGCATAGCATATTGGTCAAGAGGACATACTTTGGAGTGAAACAGACTGAGGTTTTAAGTCTAGGCTCTCCCAGCTATGTAACATGAGTCTTTGGGCAAGTCACTTGACTTTGTATGGCCTCAGTTTCTACATCTGTAAAATGAGAACTAAGAGCTCTAGGAAAAACCAGTTGAAATTATATAAGTACCTAGAATATACTTTGCTCTGTGAGCACAGTAATGGTGATAGTATAGATGTCACATATCTAGTAAATATTGGAAGAAGACTAAGAGAATGAAGTGACAATATAACAAAAAATTCTTATATTTCTATCTTAATTTACAAAGGTATAATTAATACCCCATCTCTACATTCATTTGATTGAAACACACAGTGACTAGCATATAGTAGGTGTTCAACTAATATTTGTTAAATTAACTGCCCTGTGGATTCTTTGCTCCTTGCCTTGCATGTGCTAGACTTTTTAACTAGGAGGATACTGACGTGACTTTTTAGATTGTCTATTCCAATCCCTCTCTTTTTGGCTCACATGAGGGGAGTTGTCTGTGATCAAGAACCTAAGGAAATCCATCTGTGATCCATAAGGAGATACAGGGCTACATCTGGGCATCACCAGCACTGTGGTACCACCAATACAGATGACCAGACACAAAATTTTCATGGTGCCATGGTGGAATCAGTTCTTCTGGGTTAACTACTTAAGTGAATATTCTCCCTTTTCATTTATTAAGATCGTGATAGCCTTGGAAGACACTGTACAGTCTTTCCATTTGGGAGATTAATCCACTTCCTCTGTGATGCTGTGAAACTTTGTCTGCACCTCTATTTTAGAACCTATTTTTGTTTTATTTTGTATTAAAATTACTGGTGTGTATTTCTCTCTCCTACTAGATGATAAGTTCTTAAAAATAAATTTTCATCTTTATATAGAGAAACATCATGCATGATGTATGGGGCTGAAATGAGAGAAATAAAGACAAATAAATGGAAAGGTGTTACAGTATACTTACTCCTATTTTAAGTATTATGCCAGGTGCGCTTTATAGATACGATGGGAATTCTCATCAGAGAGACAGGTATTACTATACTTTACCAAAAAGTAAATAGGCACAGAGAGGTTAAGGAACCTGCTCCAACTTATGAAAACAGAAAACAGTGGAGTAAGAAATAGAGACCAATTCTATTAAGTTTCAAAACCTGTTCTTCTCCTTTACCAGGTCCTTTCTGATGCTTTGCACATATAGAGTCTCAGTAATTGTTGAACTATGGCCTGACAAACCCAATAATAGATAGAGAGTATGTGATCATAGCTAAACATAATCAAATCCCACTTAATAGCTTCCAAATACTTGAGTAGTAGAAGATGGGTAACAGCATGTGTTTGTCAGAATATCTACATTATGAGAAGTCAGTTCATTTAAATAAGAAGCAAAGATTGAAGTAATGAATGAAGAAGCTTAGAGTGGAAACTCAGCCTCAGTTACTAGATATGAGCAAAGTCATCATAATAGCATGCTGTTAATTATGACCAAATCTAGAGCAAATTGGTAGCTATTAATTATGTTTTTATTGCATCTGGGAAAAAATAAGAAAATAAGCACCAGAATCAACAGCTCAATGCAGAGGCTGGTCTGTATTATGCAGATAGGAGTTATAAATCACTTGATTTATAAAGTGAATGAACTTTAGGGATGATCAATGTCTAGCCTAACTGCCGTTATTACAACTATAACAGTATCTTATGTTCATGCAGCTCTTCGTAGTTTAAACATAATCTCAAATCCCACATCCATTTTAATCCTCAGATCAACTCTCTACATGGTATGTATTATCACCCCTATTTTACAGGCGAGGAAGCAGTTCAGAGGTTTAAGCACCTTGCCTAAGGTTGCCCATAGTTAATAGAAAAGCAGAAAAGAGAATGCAGACCGTAAAGGAACTGCTTTTCTTCCGGGGGTTTTGTTGTATCTAGTGAGGTCCATGGAGAAAATTCATTACTCCAGTCAGTTTATTCCTATCTTATGCTGTTCTGAGTCCACCTGATGAAGCAACAGGAAATGATGCTTCACAGTTTAAAATAAATTTGGGGAAGAGTGGATGGTGAAAAGAATTCTGGACCAGGAACTTCTTACAGAGCCTGGATTTTCTGAAAAGTTCCTTTGGTTCAGTGGCCATCTGGGGGGAAAATTTCAAAGAAAAAAAAACCAAGACATCTGTTATGAGAACCACGTGGCTGTGATTTCATGTGTTAGGAGAGGGTCTAAGATTATTCGCCTACTCCCAGTCATTAGCCACATGACACATACCCATAAAAGTCCAGAAGTCACTGCTGGGTGGGGGAAAAAAAACCTATAGATAACAACGAAACTGAATAATTAAATCAAAGTTGGAACCACAGTTTTTGAAAATCTTTAATTTGGTACAGATTTATCACAATATCCCTTGAGAGGGTGGGTACCCCAAAGATGCCAGGTTTTGCATCTTGAATTAAAACTATTGGCTAAGATGGAAGGATAAAACAAATGGTTTATGACTAGAAGTTGGGCTTAGAGAAATTTTCTGTAGCTTGGTGATAAACTGGTCTCTAGTACAATGGACAGTGGAA
The DNA here is from genome assembly GCA_004027375.1 of Macroglossus sobrinus. NCBI lineage: Eukaryota > Metazoa > Chordata > Mammalia > Chiroptera > Pteropodidae > Macroglossus > Macroglossus sobrinus. Next base: position 737,290 of record PVKZ01000317.1, on the reverse strand, counting down.
GTGGTGAACATCTGCCAACTGGGAAATTGGTACACAGACCCACATGGTTTCGGTGGAGGAAAGACAATTTCTTTTCCCCTTGCATTTTTCAGACAGCTGTTTGGTGTTCCTTGTGCTTTCTTTCTTTACCATCTCATTTCTAACCTTTCTTTGTCAATTTTTCATTCAGTGTAGAGTTATCATTTATCTACCTGCTGTGCCTCCATCTGCCTTCAAATGCCTGAGCATGCTCAGATTCTGGATATCCGATGCAATCTGATGGGATTTGCTTTTCTGAGTCCTTTTCTCTTTCTATACAATACATCAAACGGCACACAGTGACTGTGGGACCTACCTCTGCAAAGTCAACAGATGCTGGGTAGCTGTTTGGAAGAAGGCTGAATTGAACTAGGCAGTACAGATATTTGCAAATTAAAACAACTACTTTTCTGCCAAGGTTTTTATTGGGTCTTGCAAGGCCCAAAGAGAAAAGTTAATTACACCAGTCACCTTGAATTTCTTGAGTGTCACCAAAGGGGAAGGTATATTTTTGGTTTGTTTCTGGTTCCACTGTTAACAAAAACGAGCATGTAAATGGATACTCTGTTGCTTGGGCACCCACATGTGCAGACATAGTATAAGAGCTGGAAAGAAAGCTATGGGATGGGTCCCTTCTCCATTTTACCAGTAGAAAACTAAGGTGAGAGGTTACGTGCCTGGCTCAAGGTCTTATAGCTAATTGATGGCAGAAATGGAAGTGGAGATTAGGTTGTTTTACTCCTGGGTCAGCAGGTGTCATCCTGCTATATTGTTTTAAATTAAATTTCTGTGTGTTGGGCTCTAAAATACACTCTTCTTCTCAGGCAGCGTTCTTTTTTCTATTTTAAATTCAATCATATGATATTTAAAAATTGATACCAAACAAATAAAATCAAATAAGTATGATGTATAATATATATACTAAATGTCATAAATTTCATCATTCTTTCAACCAATATTTAATTAAGACCTTTGGGCAAACACTGGAATAGAGATAGTCAGAGTTTCAAAGACAAATTAAGAAATTTGTAAGAGTGAAAAAGTAGAAGAAAAACTGGGAAAGAAAAAAGAAGTGAGTATAATCCAGGCAATGTATTCATTACAGCAAAATCAAGGATGTATCCACTAATACAAGGCAAGATAGTTGAGACTTTTTAAAAACATGTAAAAATCCTCACTTTAAATAGGGTTTGTAGTGGAAACTGTTAACTAGAAAATAATTGTCTGACTCTCAGTTATTCAGACCAGGACTGCTGATTCTGTTTTGGGAAAAAAAGAGATCACAAAACATATAGGGCATATCAGGCAGGATGGTATCTTGAAAGGGTCTGGGTTCAGATCCGGATTTCCCAGAACCCTTAACTTTCTACCACCCAGTTTCATCTCCTGTAAAATGGCCAATGTGAGGCCTCACTGTGTGGGTGAGATGATGTAATATATGCAGAGTACTCAGCCCAGAGTCTGCACACGGCATCTGCTCAGTAAATGTTCATGTCCCTCCTGACTTCTAAAAATGCACTCCAGAGGACTTTCCTGGTTTTCGTTCATATTCAGAGCTGTCTCTGGCACCATCTTCATCATAAGATGGAACAGCGAGGACCAACATTCAGAGTGATGTGATGAGGCTCCAGGGGAGCTGCAGCCATTCTCACCAACGCCCTCCATCCTCACAAAATACAATGATTCCATTCTCCCCGACATGTTTCACTTGCCAAAGAAGAAGAATGGAATTACACATTTTGGAAAAGCTTTTAGCATTTAAAAGGGAAACAAAAATGACTTTCAGCCATCAAAAAGTCAACCAGAAGATTCGACTAACTAGAACATGGCTGCTATAAGAATTGTGGATGATTGAAGTTTTATTTTATATTAGCCTAACAAAAGTGCCTTTGGATGCAGGTCTGTGCTTCTTGGCATAAGCTTCTTTCAGGAGGTAAAGGACCTGAGTGTTCTTATTAAAAATAGCCTCTCCTGGATCTGACCAGTCTGACAGGGCTCAGAGCTGAACCAGAGAGGAACAAAGTGTCCTTTACAAGGCCCTCACCCACACTCATAGTGGTCACAGGGCAGCACTGCATCGAGCAGTTGTAGGGAGAAACAGGTGAATACATATGTTAATGCTTCTGAATGTGTCAAACTCCCCCTGCTTTGCCAAAATAGATATGGAGGGTAAGTGACAGTGGGGGAGAATGCAAAGAAAAATCCTGGCATAAAAAGTCCTAGAAAGAAGCTGCTCTGAAAAGGCTACGTAATGTATAATTCCAACTATCTGATATTGAAGAAAAGGTAAAATTATGGAGACACTAAAAAGATCAGTGGTTTCCAGGGGTGGAGTGGAGATGGAAGAGATGAATAGGCAGAACACAAAGGATTTGAGGGGCAGTGAAATACTCTGTGGGATATTGTAATGATGGATACATGTCATTATATATCTGTCCAAACTCATAGAATGTACAATAAGAAGTATTAGAGTTAACCTCAATGTAAACTATGGACTTTGGGTGATAATAGTGTGTCAATATAGATTAATCAGTTGTAACAAATGTACCATTCTGGTGGGGCATGTTAATAATGTGCAAGGGCAGGGAGGAATATGGGAAATTCTGTACCTTCCTCTGTGAACCTAAAAGTGCTCTAAAAGTTGTCCTAGAAGCCAGAGGGTTTTATCTAGAAACCTTATTTTATAGAATGAGAAACTGCAGTCTGGAAAGAGACAGAGGTTTCTAGTAAATGGCAGCAGTGAGACTGAAACATGGGGGTGCTAATTTTTTATCCAGATTCTTCCTACCATCTCTCTGATGTCCTTGTTCTTGACCTTTCTGAGGGCCATCCATAGGCCATTAAAGTAGAATTGGATGTTTCAGATGAAAGGCATCTTATAAACTTCTCGTTCCAATTCTTTTTTTTTTTGGAAGGGAAGACTGGAAAGTGCCTTGGTCAAGATCTCATGGAAAATAGGGAGAGAGCCTAACCAGAGCTCAGCTCCCCTATCACTGGCCCAATGCAGTTTCTACTGAAGTATGAGGAGGCTATAGATAGCCAGACTTCAAAGAGGAACAACATGTTCTCGTCCCTCTCAGAAACTTCAGGTTCAAGTGCTACAGCTACACTTTCCTGAAGATATTCTAGGGCACCATACAGAGAAACCTATATCCTTTGGGATGATGAAGATAGGAAGGAGACTGAGTCTACAGAATAGGCAAGAAGATCTACTATCCTCTGGTTTAAATCTTTTTAGATAATTCAAGTAAAACTCATGAGTCCTTGAGTACTCTAGCTTAGGGTTAAAGCTAAATTCACAGAAGTCATAAAACTGTGTTGCTCTGGGTTTTTTTTTCTACCTGCAGTCAGGTTGCTTGGAGTACTTTGTATCAGGGATATGAATGTAGCATCTGTCATTCCATCCCCTTCCTCTCCAACTCCCAAAAGTTTTGTCCATTGTTAATGCCACCAGCATCTGTGCCAAGGGCATGCTGTTTTACCTGGAGCTACCAAAACTTCAGAAGGTCACTACAAAGCCAGCTCTCACAGCTGTCAGAAACACTGGTGCTTTTTTTTTTTTTCCTATAGAACATAGAATGAGTGTCTCTAAAGATGAAGATGGTGACCTCACTCACAATTATTCAGTCATTATCCTCATCTTTAAAGATCTTTTTTTTTGCCTCCCCCAGAAGCATCCCACATACATAGGTTCCTACCCCCAGACCATCTGCTAGCTGTGTTTGCTAGAACAGCTGTCCATCAGGTGGAAGATGGACCCAGAGGGCCGCTGCACAGTTCTGGAGTGCATCTCCAGCATCAGGGAGGCAGGCAAGCTTGTCATGAACAGCTGACACAACCAACTTGGGCGTAGAACAGCTATTGAGGGCACTCTGGCAGCATGAGAATGAATGTGCATTTTTCCACATTGTGCAAAGTACTGCTGTTTTGTGGACTTCCCAGGCTCAAGCTACAAACTCCACTCTGTCCTAATTTATAGCACACGTGCACACGCACACACACACATGGACAATGACTTGTGAAGTGGTGAAACAGGAAGTGACTCAGGATCATTTAATCCAGTGGTTCTTATACTTGATCATGCCTAAGGATCACACTGAACACTGGAGGAGCTTTTAGAAATCACAGATTCCTGGATCTTACCCTCCCCTTGACCTAGTGACTCAGAATATCTAGAGGTAAAGCCAAAAAAAAATGTATATTTGAACAAGCTTTCTAAATGATTTGGAGGTAGGCAGCCCAGCATGCATCCACAGACCAGCCATTCATTGTAGTTCAAATATCCTCTCGCTACCTCTACAATTTCTATTGAAGAGGACATGATAGCCCTGTGAGAGGAAGTGGCTGCTTTGAAACTATGGCAAAAGTCCGACACACATGGGACCAGAAGCAAATCCAACTTCTTATATTTTCCTCCTTTCCACAATGTACACTATGCTGGCCGTTATTAATAGCTAAAACTTCCTTTTTCCCTCATGTTCATATGTACAACACAAGCACACATGGCTAGGCAACAACATTTATTGTCCAAAAATTATTTAATCTAACCCTGCCACCCTTTGAAAGCCCACATTCTCTCTACATGAATCCCTTAGGCCAAGTTCTCAAGGCTTTTGAGAGACCCTGAGGCTTTAGACATGAGCCTCTGAAAATGTAGGAATACTGTGGTATATATACACCTGTGCTTGTTTTTTTGTTTTTTGTTTTTTTTTTGGAAGAGGGTTCATAGCTTTTACCAAATGCTCAAACATCTATCTATATCCCTAAAATGGCTAAAACCTCTGGTTTATAATCTTCTTGATAAGATGTTGTTTGCCTACCATTTTGAAGAAGATGGCTTAATACTTAAATAAAAAAAAGAGAGAGAGAGAAAAAAATCTTCTTTAGAGACCCAGCTTAACATCCTGGTTTTTGGCACATCTAGCTGTGCTAAGCATAGTGAAAGTGTTTGATAAAGTGTCAACAGGGAAGACATGATCATAAAAGCTAATGCAGTTTGAGAATTTTTTTTCCAAGTTGGCTTAAAGCTGCATTGTCACTAATGTGAAGCCAAAGTATAGCTAAACCAAAATGCCTCAAGGAAAAGGCAAGAGAAGCCAGAAAAGGTTTAAGACACAGACTTGGAAGGATAATAAAACCATTTTTTTCCAGAGCAGAACTTGGAGGAATATGAAGCAGTAACTTTTAATTAAAGTTGTGCTAGTACAGTAATTTGGGCAACCAAAATTCATAATTAAAAATTTATGCCAACTCTGCACATCTCCAAACATTTTTAATGGCTCCAGACAGAATATAATGTGGGTACACAATACATTTCAGTGAACATCAAGGGAGCTAGTCAAATGCAAAAGGTGGGAAAAATCGGTGGGAATAGCTAGGAAGCTTTGTCACTTGAGCTCTCAAACCCTCCTTCTGTGACATGGGTAGTGATAGCTACCCGGTCAAAGAACTGTCCACTTTCATAGCACAGACTGAACTGTATTATCATTCTTTGGTACTTTTCTGCCTTCACTAATTCCGTATGACCCCCTGAAGGCAGGGACTGTGCCTTTCATCTTGCTATGCTCGGTGCTTAAGATACTGCCTTGTATCCGTTATCTAATCCCCTAATAATGCTGCAAAAACAATTAATCACAACCCTTAGTGGCAGATAACAATAAATATTTATTTAGCCCATGAGTCTTTGGGGTTCAGGTGATCTGGGCTGGATTTGCTTGTGTGTCTGTGGTGAGCTACAACATCTAGATAGCTCTGCCAAACTTGCAAACATGTTTGCACATATGTTTAGGAGATGCCTGGCTATTAGCTGATCTAGGATAGTCTTAACTGAGATGATGGGACAACTCAGCCCCACATAGCTCTAACAGGCTAGCTTGGGCTCAATCTCCTAACATCTCGTAGGACAAAGCAAGTCATGTGACTAGTTGGTACTTCTAACTCTAAATGAGAGACTACTATCAAATTATTGGTAAAGGGTATGGATACAGAGAGGAGTAAAGAGTTGGCGCCATTAATGCAGTCTCCCACATGCCTGGAATATGGTAAAGTATCAATAAAAATTTGTGGCAAAAAATGAACTGAATATTCTCCAAAGAAGATATATAAATGGTCATTAAGTGGAATGAAAATATGCTTACTATCATCAGGGAAATACAAATCAAAACTTCAATGAGATATCACTTCACACCTACTAGGATGACTAGCACCAAAAGGTCAGATAATTACAAGTGTTGACAAGGATGTGGAGAAACTTGAACCCTTATATACTGCTTGTAGAAATGTATGTCAGTGCAGTCACTTTGGAAAAAAGTCTGGCAGTACCTCGAAGAGTTAAACACAGAATTACCATTTGACACAGCAATCCTTTTCCGGTGTATATACTCAAGAGAGGTAAACATGTATGTCCACAAAAAAACTTGTACACAATGGTTACAGCATTGTTATTATTGTTCATAAGAGCCAAAGTGTGAGAACAATGCAAATGTCCATCAGTTGATGAATGGATAAATAAAATATAGTACATCCATGCAATGGAATAACTCATCTATAAAAAAGAATTGAAGACTGATATCATCCTACAACACGGATGAACCTGGAAAACATTATGCTAAATGAAAGAATTCAGACACAAAGGGCCACATAGAATATGATTCCATTTATATAAAATATCCAGAATAGGCAAATCTTAGAGGACTAGAAAGGAGATTAGTGGTTGCCTAGTCTGCATGGGTTGGGGTGACTTCTTTTGGATATAGGTGTTCTTTATGGGATGATAAAATGTACTAAAATTGATTCTGTGATGATCACACAACTCTGGGACTATACAAAACACTGAATTGTTCACTTTAAATGGATGTATTGTACAGTATCTTTAAAAAGCTTCTACAAAAAAATGAATTACATGAGCTAACTCCTATAAAGCTACCTGGCACTATATTTGGCCACGTTAACATACATTAGGAAATCAGTAATGCTGTAGATTGTAAGATGCACCATTATTTAATGTACCACCAAGAAAGAAAAAACCCTGCCAAGTAAACTGTGACAAATCATCCTTTATAAGATATACTCTAATTTTAGAGATGTTAAAATATGGGAAAATGTTTTAGAACCAATGAAGAAGAAATGTTAGTAGCATCTGAAATTAAATCTATTCAACAGGAAGATCTTTCTATCTTTGGATTCAAATTTTAGGCCCAAAGACCTTTTCTAGATTAATAGGTGTTTTGGGTATACATTCTTGACTCCCAGTCTCCATCAAATTCAGCAGGTGGGTCCAGGTGAAGTACCTGTCCTCCCTGGTCCAACCTGCCCTGCCATCCCCACTGCAGCCATGTGTAGGAGTCTCTGGTCTGCCTGAGTATCTCTTATTTCTTTGTAGGGAGGGAGGCCTGGTCATGGAATAAGCTTGCCTTTCCCTCAGGGACTGGAGGTCATTTTTGCTTCTGATGCCCTTGAGGCATCTTTTTCTCTCTCTTGATGGAATGTGACTGGGATAAACAAGGAGAGTGCTTCATTGTGGCCTGAGACATCTGGCCTCCCGTGGCAGCTTCTACCGAGAAGAGTGAAAACCATACACATGTTCACTTTTATTTGGGTGATGAGCAGTCAGAGCTGTTGACTGACAGACAGTGGAATGAATAAAAGCAGTACCCATCTATCTTTTGGTTGTCAGTTAATCTGCAGTCCCCCTTGGGAACTGGGAAGAATTCTCCCTCTGGCCTCATCTAGGACAGATAGGAAAATAGCTTCATCATAGGCAGACTCTCATGCATATTTTTTAAAAGCATGAATGTACATTCTAATTTTCACAACAGATAGGGTGGGGGGACCCCAAGCTCTTCAGTCCAATCTCTCATATATATGAACATTGCATGAGCTATAGCATGTTCTTGTGGGGGAAAGGCAATTAAGAAAAAATAGTGATTTGAAGCAACCTTTCTTAGAAATGAAATCTAGAAAGAGAACAGTGAGAGAAATTGTGGATGTCTTCTCTACTTTGTGACAGTTGTGCTAAGGCTATACTTTTGTTCTGAATGATCCAGGTTTAGAGTATAATGTCATGAAAATCACTCTGAGATAAGATGGCATTCTAGTGCAAGATGACCCGTGTTTTAAGAAAGGTATCTAACCCAGTGATATTATGAAGTCTTTGATTATGGTATTTGAGGTGTGGAATTCTCAGAGCAGTGCTTGTACTTGAAACATGTGAGACTGTCGTTCTGAAGTCTTAATTTCAGCCCAACTGCTCAGAAAACAATCCATATAGACCATGACTGATGAAGTTTCATGAGGAGAAGGGTACGGTCCACAGGGCCTGCATGCCTAACGGTTGGGGTGTCACAATTCAGAGATGGCAAATAGCTTCATTTTCCATCTGCAATCCAAGGGATGGAAAGTGGCACTGCTTGGCATGCCATGATGAGGAGCATTCAGAGCCTGCTTCAGAATTTCAACTGGAAAATTGCATTATTATTGATCATGCTTGTGTATGCTTTTAGCAGGGGCAGGAGGTAAGGCTGGGTCTGTCAGTTATAATGCTTCTAATTAATTTCTCTCACAAGATAAGAGAAAGATTTGGAATCAGGCGCACCTTCTTTCAATCCTGGTTCTGCGTTTTGTCAAATGACATTGGGACAACCTATTTAATCTCCCCAAAGCTGCATTTTCTCATTTGAAAATGGGAGTAACAATATCAATTGCAGTCTCTTTGTACCTTGCTCACTTGGTGCCATGCACTGTCCAAAAGGGCTTAGCACATTTTACTCATGTGGTCCTCACAAGTACCTAGTACCAACAATCCCTGGCATTGTAGAAGATGCTTTCTATGCGGGGAAATTCTTTCTTCTCAAGGCAGTGCCTTTGATCCCAGTTTAATGCAGGCCCTGCTTTGGAGGGAGGACTTGTGCCTGAAATCCAAAAACCAGAAGTGCTTCTTACATTTGAGCCAAAGAGCATCTGAGGATTAAGTCTACAGTGAGAGGAGGTTGCTAAGTATGAATTCAGCCTGATGGCCAGATGGCTAGGGACATCCATAGAATGTCCCCACCTCCTGATAACTAACATACAGATGACATGAAGCTGTGGTGAGGAAGGGCCCAACCACCTCCATGCTCCATGGCCATTAGGGCATAATAACAGCCAATGCACACCTCTGCAGTGTTACTTGCGTCCAAGTAACCAAGTTATATCTGCTTTCAGGTTCGGCTGAATCTGCCCATATTTAAATGCTCCATCTCTTCACCACCAATAACAATACATAGCCATCTTTTTGACATGAAGTGCAGAGAGTAGACAGCGAGACTCATATCCTCTAATTTAGGACCTTGCCAGCCATGCCCAGACACTCCTCTGGCTAAAGGATTAACATACTACTCCTGGTTCAAATGGAGAATTAACCTACCTCAGTACAAGCCAGTTTTTCTCTTACTTTCCCTGACATCATTTGAAATCTTACCAGAAAATGGATATGCTCAAATCTCTGATTTGTAGGCAACTAAGTCTAGCTGGAAAGCTTCAGGGGATGGAGTGAGGAGGGTTGAGGTATGGGCCCTGAGAGCTGACAAGGATGGGAACTCTGCCCAAGGTTCCTGAAGCATCAGCTCTATCCTTCATCTTCCTCGGCCTTCACTGTTCCACCATGGCATCCAGGCCCAGTCAGCTCCTTACTGCTTCTGCCTGCCTGGGACTGGCTGGATGCCTCATTTCCTCTTTACTGTCTCTTTTCTCCTCATCCTGATTTCTGTCTCTCTCTCCCGGCTGTACAATTCAATCTAGCAGTGAAAGATCTCTAGAGATTCTGAAATCATGAAAAATTTTGTTTTATTTCTATCCCCCCCTTTCCATTGATTGATTGATTGATTGATTGGTGGTGTTGGGGAAGAGGATGGTATGGAACAATAAGCCAAGAAACACCACATTTTAGAAAATGTAGAAACCTATACAATTCATATTTTTAAGTGCTCGTTTTAGTCAATTTAGGAGCATAAGGCTACTTTCTGCAACGTGGATTGATAATTAATTGGTGATCGGTATATTAAATTTTAAAGTATAATTTAGCGAGACAATAATTACCAGTGAACTAATTAAATTTACTTTTTAATGTTTTTAACTTTGCCCACAAATGAAGCTGTAAGTTGCTGTGCTGCAAGGAACCCAGCATCTTTCCTCTCATCAGTAAATAAAAAAAGCAGGCAAAACAACAATAATAAAACGAACTTTTTTCCTACTTTGCATTTTATATGAATTGCATGGTAGTTAAGCATATGGGCCCAGGAGTTGGGCAGTCTGGTGCAAAGCTTGACGTGGACACTTACTGATTATGTGACCTTGACCAAGTTATTAAACTTCTCTGGTCTCTAGTTTCTTCATATTAACCAGCTTTCTCACAGAGCTGTCATGGGAATAAATGAGCTAGCGCTTATAAAATTTTTAGAATATTGCCCAGCACATACTAAATGCTAACTTAGTGTTACCTATGATGATTTTTAAACACTTTTCATGCTTTCTGAAATTTCTCCACCAACGTCAAGACTATCCAAAAATACAGATTTCTAGAAATGGGTATGGAGAAAAGAGAACAAGAATGCAAACTCATTGATGATAGCATTTGCTACACAGGATTAGCCAATACTTCTTAATTTGTGACCTGTCCACATTTCTGCTTCCAATGTTTCTCTTTTCCCCTTCATAAATTTTGACAAATTTTGAAGTTTTGCAAGTGATGAGAGTTGTTGGTTCATTTCTTGATTTGGCTCAGGTAGGAACCTTCTTGGGAACAGTTATTAATGTCACTAGAAATCTAAAATGCTTGAGGTATTCTCACAATAAGCCATTTTTTTTTCACTTGCTTCAAAATATGAAGGAATGTGAAGTTTGCAGGAGGTGAGGCAATTAAGTTGGGCAAAGGCCTTGGCCATGTGGCTCTGGGAGGAGCCTGCAGTGGTGTCACAGATTGCTTTCCTGGCTGCCTTCTTAGTCATGCTCTGGAGGTATCCTTCCAGCATTAGGTGTAAGTATGCTGCTTGCCTGGTAATCCACTTACCACAATCTAATTAATAGATAAAGTGTTAGCACAATCTAATTAACAGATAGAGACTCTCTGGTCCCTAGAAGAGTTGGAGTCGTTTCTGACTGGCAGACTTGGCCCCTGCCGACCTGTCAGCCTTTGACCCCACCTGAATGGGTTTGACATATAATTCACCCATCTTCAAAGAATGTATGTTTTTGTTTCCTTTGACAAATTTGTTGGAAATCACATAACCATAAAACTTAGATATATAAGACAAAAATTTGGTTAGCTTCTTTCTTAAACTACTGGCCAGGGTTCCTCGTGCTAATAATATCTTCCTTGAGGAAATGGGCTTTACTTAGGCAAAGTTAATTTTCTATTGACAGCTATTAGACTTATCATTTGTGGAAAACTTTTCAAGAATAAAACAAAATGTACGCAGCTTTCATCGACTTCTTCATGGCCTTTAACTCGGCCTGATATAAGTTTAAGCTGCAGATTCTTAGTTACTGACACAGACAAAATCTGCATCAAAATTTTATTAGAAGATCTGAAGTCAGTGTGCACTCTCTTTCGAGAAATCAGATAATTATGTTTAGTAACAAAGGACTATACTGGGAACCTCTTCTTAGCTTACATATTTATGATCTTAAATAGCTTTGCAATCATCTGCATGCAGACTCCTCAGGCATAGAAATTAGAATGATGTCCCAAACTAGAAGTTGCTGAAACTAACCAATGGTTTTGCTATATAACTTTTTGTACAGCTGATTGTTTGACAATCAACTATTCTAAAAGTTAAAATTCCTACTGGTCACAGATATCCTCCAAAACAGAATTGGATTGCTTTCACTAACTCTGTCCAATAGATAAATTTGTTGTTAGCTAACCCTGCATTCTTGCTTGTGAATTTTTAGCTCAGGGGGTCTGTAGTAACATGAACTAGCATAAAGAATTTCTTTTTCTTTTTTCTGTGTGTTCACTTTCTATAGTTAGATTTCTTTCTGTCACCACATATTTGACCCCCTTTTCCTGTCTACCTCTCCCTTTCTCCTCCCCCTTTCCCTCTGGTAACCACTAGTCTATTGTCCATGTCCATGAGTATCTGCTTGTTTGTCCTATTCCTTTGTTGCTTTTTAGGTTTATATCCCACATGTAAGTGATATCATGTGATTTTCAACTTTTTCTGTCTGGCTTATTTTGCTTAGCATGATTATCTCAAGGTCCATCTATGTTGTCGCAAATGGCAGTATTTCTGGCCCATTTTTACTAATTAAATATGTATGCAATGCCATTCACATTTTATATTTTATTATTTAGTAATCTATCTGTTGTTTTTTACCTTAGTGAATGCAGAAAATCCATAAGGATTTGCAGAGGTTTACAGATGAGAGCACTTTCTTTAACTTTCTTTTTGCCATAAGGTCTTTTCTTCCCCCAGCTTGAGATATAATTGACACGTAACAGTGTATAAGTTTAATGTGTACAATATAGTGATTTTTATATATGTACATATTGCAACATGATTACCACAATAAGGTTAGTTAACACACCTACCACCTCACAGTTACAACTGTTTTGTGTGTGCCGTGAGAACTTTTAAAATCAACTCTCTTTACAACTTCCAAATATACAATGCAGTATCATTAACTACAGTCACCATGCTGTACGGTACAACCTTCAAACTTTTTTATCTTATAACTGGAACTTTGTATCGTTTGACCACCTTCACCTATTTCTCCCTCTTCTCATCAATCTGTTCCCTGTTGCTATGAGTTTGGCTTTTTTAGATTCCACATATAAGTGAGATCATACAGTATGTGTCTTTCTCTGTCTCTTTCACTGAGTATAATATCTTCGACTTGTGCATTTTGTCGTAAATGTCAGGATTTCCATCATTTTCAAGGCTGAATAATATTCCATTGTATAATGTTCCACATTTTCTTTACCCATTCATTTGTCGATGAATACTTAGTTTGTTTCCATGTCTTAGCTATCACATCTAATGCTACAGTGAACGTGAAAACACAGATATCTCTTTGCGATAGTGACATAGATCTTAAAATCCTCAACGGCAAATTCTCCTACTCTGAGGGTGCAGAGATAGAAAGGGGAGAGAGAGAGACAGTTACTTGCCCTGAACTCTCCATTCTGTATTTCTGGGCTTCTTTATGTGTGGGGTCTTGCCACACTTTGTAGGGTTAAGCTATGATCTCACTGGACCCATAGTGTCAGGGGTCCCTCTCAGCACTGAACGACTGATTCTCACAGACATATCTTAGTTCCAGCTACATGTTTGCTCTTCTGGGCAGCTCTTTGGCAAATATGCCATGTTAACATGCTATGTTCTTTCATGTTTATGTGACTCAGCAAGGGCATTCCATCTATTCTCCACTTTTTTACTTATTTACTTAATAAACACATATTAAACATCTACTAAATGCTAGATGCTAGAGATTCAGAAGTGATCCAGTAAAAGTCTCTCCCTTAAGGGAGCTTTTATTATGTGTGACTAGTACAATAACCAAGTAAACATTGAACAAGTAAGATAATTATAAAGGTACAGAGGCAATAAAGAGGGCAATAAGGTAGAGCAGTGGTTCTTAGTCATGTCTGTACATCAGAATTGCCCGGAGAGCTTTGAAAATTTATAGGTGCTCAGTCCCCATCCCCAGATCAGTTACATCATGATTTCTGGGAGCAGGATCCAAGTACCAGTATTTTTAAAAAGTTCCCCAGGTAATTTTAAAAAACAGTTTTATTAAAGTATAATTTACATTCCATAAATTCACCCATTGTAAGTGTCTGGTTCGATGATTTTTAGTAAACCAGAGAGTTTTGCAACCATCCCCACAGTTCTGTTTTAGAACATTGTCATCACCCAAAAAGATCCCTCCTACCCATTTGAAGTAACTCCCCATTCCCACCTCCAGCCCTAGATAGCCCCTGATCTATTTTCCATAGACTTGCCTTTTCCAGACATTGCATTCACCAGGTCCTGCAGCCTGGACTGAGAAATGCTAAACTGAGTAAATGAGGGGAGAAAGTGGCTAAGCTAGATCTAAAGGATGAGAATAAAACACGGAGTGCGGAGAAGAGTACTCCTGGCAGAGGGAACAGCAAAGGCAAAGGCTCAGGTAAGAGCCTGGGCAAGAGCTTGGCTTGGCCCAGGAGCATAAAGGAGGCCATTGCATGTAGTGAGCCAGGGTGAGAGCAGAGAATCCTGGCTTTGTGGCATGGTACGAGGCTCGGGTTTTCCTCTGAGAGCAGTAGGAGATCACTGAGGGTTTTAAGTAGGAGCATAACATGCTGTAATTCTCCCTTAAAAGATTTTGCAGAGACAAGATCAGAGAGGGGCAAAGGGAGAAGTGGGGAGTCAGTTGGGAGGCTACTTCTAAGTGGTTGACTTCCACTCATTTTCAAAGCCTGATGAAATGTGACCTTCTCTGGGAGTCTTTTCAGTGTCCCTAGCTCTTAATCTTATAAAACTCCATTCACATTTCCATTAAAAACCAATTACAAAGGATTGTTAATAATCTGTTTATACTTGTTTGTCTTCCCTATAGGTATGAATGCCTTTGGTGGATTGCATGGGGGGAAAAATCTTGCTGAATAAATAAATTAATAAAACATAACAAACAAATAAAAATGAGAAAGAAAAAAGAATTATGTGTTATTTACCCTTCTATTCCTAGCACCTGGCGCTATGCCTGGTGTGGTAACAGGTGCTCATGAAATAAATGTTTGTTGAATCGAATGATACATCTCTTCAAGGGCTGAGACCATGCCTCACATTTTGAAATCCCTCAGTGAGGAGCATGATTTAGTACACAAGATAGGCAATGTGGCATAATTAAATCTACCTTAAAGTTTGATTCCATCAGCACATCTAATATAATGTATGTTGATAATGAAAGCTAACATTTGTATAACAATGAACAGTTTTCATAGTACTTTCATTCATACAGGAGATGGTTGCTGAGCATGTACAATGTACCAGGCACAGTGTTGGGTGTTGGTGGGTGGTACTGGGTTCAAGAAGACAGTGAGAGTTTCCTTGCATGGGGCTAACATCTTATTGGAGGAAACTGAGGAATCATGGTACCATGCAACAGGTTGGGCTGAGAGGCAGTCACACCTCATTATTTCCATTTTACAGATGAGGAAACCAAGGCAGGTGGATGTACATATCTAAGGTATCAGCTGAGACTCAGGCCTGTGCATCTGCCTTCAAGTCCCTTTGCTGGCTAGTGGCTCTTGGGAAAAACTGTCACATCCTCGACACTTGGGTGTTTCCTTGTGGAAACTCTGATTGTCCCTGGGAAGCAGACCATATTGGATTTTTTTGAAACATGGAATCTACAGCTGGAAGGGACCCTGGGGAGCATTTGCTTCAACTGTAATAGAAGCATTTGCTTATATTACAGAAAAGAAAATGAAGGCCCAGAGATATGAAATGACTTTCCTTCAGGTAACACAGGTGTTCAGTCAAGAAGCTATAAACTCTAAGGGTGAAAAGTCCTTATTAATTTTATTGTTGAAATAATTTAGAACCAGAGACATGAAGTAATTTGCATAGTTACATAACTGGGAAATGACAGAACTCCAAAATGAACTCAAGTCCTATAGCTCTTGGTTCATTGTTCTCATTAGTAATTTGTGAGATGCCTAAACACTCACACCTATTGTTCACCAAAAGACATATAAAAATACCACCTTTAATCATAATGACCAAAAAGTAGAAATAACAAAAATGTCCATCAGTGGTAGAAATGGTAGTGGCATGCAATGGAATACTATACACCAATGAAAAAGAAAACAAGTTACTGCTTCACAAACATCATGAGCAAATCTTAACAAATATAATATGAGAAAAAAAGTCTATACTGTACAATGTCACTTACCCGGAGTTTAATAGCTGAAGTTTAAGAATAGGCAAAATAGTGACAAAGTCTTATTGGTAACTACACTAGGGGGCTGCTAGCTGAAAAGGGACATGAGAAAGCCTTCCAGGGTGCTGGAAATATCACGTCTTGATCTGAATGGAGGTAACACAAGAGTAAACATTTATAAAAATCCCCCACATTGTCCTCTTAAGATCTGTGCATGTTGCTGAATGCAAATTATTTCTCAATGGTTTTGATGAGTTAAAAAATTGTTTCCAACTGTCATCTCCCATTCCTCTCACAGCCACTCTGAGATACAAGGCCAGCTTAGGAGTAAGGACTACTAAACTCAGGGAATTTGCTGATCAGCCCAGGGAACGTGCCTGCTCAGTCACAGCTCCACTTTAAAAATTTGTTAAGTTTCAAGTCTTCAGTCAACAGAGAGAAGGTTTAAGTATCTTAGAGAGTTTATAAGTGAATCAATTACAATCATCAAGATTTTATGTTGCAGCAAATGCTTATCTAATGGTGCTTAGATTAGGCAGTTTACTCAACTTGCTTGTTATTTTCCAGTTAACTTCTGAAATTATCTTTTAGTTTTTCACCTATACCACTGCAGCCAATATGGTTTAGATCTCAGAGATTTTTCTAGAAGTACTATGTATAGTTTGCTTTATCAGCAAAGAGTTCTGAAAGCAATTTCAGATTTATATCTGTATCTATTTCTTGAACTTTTTTTTTTTTGCTCTTGAGGAAGAATCTATCCACACAAACACTTACTACAGCATTATTTATAATAGAAACTAATGAAAGAAAAAATATCTACTGATAGATAATGTCTGTGTGAACAATGGTGCATCTGCTAGGTGGAATATAATGTAGCCATTAAAATTAGACAATAGTTTGGAAAGCACTTATGATATGTTCAGGGGAAAAAGCAAATAAAATTGTATATGCAATGTGTTATAATTAAGCAAAATTACATGTTTAAAAATATATATATACTCAAATCTCAATGGTGATTATGTTTAGATAGAAGAGCTAGAGTATTTTGTTCTCCTTTCTATTTTTCTACATTTTCCAAATTTTCCTTAATTAGTATGCATTATAATTATAATTTTTCAAGTGTCATTTTTGAAACAAATTAACTTTCTGTCTTTGAGTAATACCTTCTAAATGTTCTCTTTTTCAGAGCTATTGAGTGCCTCATATCACCAATGACATTGTAAACCAGAATATTGAGTTTTATTAAGCCCTAATTTTGTGTCCAAGGCTTCTCATAGCACTATACAAGATAAAATAAAAAACAGTGCAAATAAAAGGGACAAAAGCAATAGGGGAAAAACAGAGGTTAATATAAGAATAAAAACTAAGAGTTTATTTTGATCTACTTCCTATTAGATACTCGAAATTAATGATTTTAAAAACAGTCCTTGATGAAGGTGGATATGATCATTCTCATCTGTTTATTCCACATACATTTATAAACACCTATTGTGTGCCAGGCACTGTGTTCAATACTGGGGTTACGAAGATAAATAAGATACAGTCCTTAGAGCTATATGCAAATTAGACCTCAAGAAAAAAAAGTACAGCCCTTTATGTAAAGGGAGCTTGCCTACTGAACAGATGTAGAAAACATTCAGATAAGTTAGGTGACTTTTCCAATGTCCCATAGAAAGACAGTGCTGGAGCCAGGATCTAAGATGCGCCTGTGACGTCTGGTATTGAAGACCATCATTTGATGCAGGTTATGGATGCTGCAGGACTGGCCAACACTTCAGTAGCTGACAAAGTCTTTATGAACAAGGGTCCACCTCAATGGGCCTTATGTAAGATTTGGAAACTTGGAGATGCATCTCAAAAAGGCTGGAAGGTGAGAATGATTCCGTGCTCTTATAGCCTTGTAAGGGAAATGGATCCCTAACCAAATAATGAAGCTAGAATGTGGGATAGGCTATTGATTCATTCAAATTTCATGTAGAGTTCAGCCTCAGACTGTCACCTCTGCAGAAAAGCCCGATCTGAAGTAGTAATTCTGTCATTTTCCATGGAACCCAATCTTAAATCTATATAGAACATTTATCAGTGTGGGTTGTGTTTCTTATTTTGTAACTTTTTAAAAAATATATTGCTTTTTTCTTTCTATTAGAACATAAAATTCAAGAAAACAGGGACTATGTCTGTATTATTTCTAGCTGAATTCTTAGAGCCTGGAACAGACTTCAGAAAAGAAAACATTCACTAAATATATGTTGAATGAATTAATCAGTTTTATGGAAGTACCAAGGATGATTGTTAGCTTGGATAAGAATGGGGGGTGTATGTCCAGGAAGGCTTCCTGTACGAGGTGGCAGTTGAGATAGGCCTTAAAAGATGAGTAGGTTCTCTCCAGAGTCAGAGTAGGAGTGGGAGGGCTGTGGGAAGAGGGAAAAGATCCAGAACACTGGGACAGCACAAACAAAACATGGAGAAGAACAATATGAGAGGAGCTGGAAAGTGTGACGCAGGGCATGCCTAAAGATGAAGCTCAAAATGAGGCAGGGACCAGACTCCAGCAGGTCTTGGAAGCTTCTGTTTTATTTGGAGGATAAAGGACATCAATTGGAGGATTTCAAGTGGGGATGTGACATGATCAGAACTGTGATTTTAGAAAGCATGGCAGTGTGGAAAGACACATTTAGGTGACACAAGTTTGGGGCAAGGATCCCAGCATGGCTTCTGACTCCCAGAGGCTGGTCCACAACTATTAGCCAGGACTCTGTGTTCTCCTGATTAACATAAACTCTTTCACAGGCCACAGCAGACAAGGCCGCTCTGTGACCAGTGGATCAAGTCAAAGACAAGACCACTTCATAATCATGCTGAACACAGACAAAAAGCAGCCGTCACGGTCCAAACTACAAAAACAACCAAACAGCCTCCTTCCTTGGCTAGTGCTAGTGGCTGATGTGGCTTTACCAATTACAGTTCTAATCTTGCTTCATTTTTCCAGCTTTAGAGATAAGATAGTCAGTCTTAGAATACCCGTTTCCTGAGGAAAAGCAGTTCAGATCCAAGCCCTGTTTCCTTGAACCCTCTTCCAAAGCATCTAACATAAATCTTAATCCTAAAATAAGTCCTTCCTAGTACCTCTTACCGAGATGACTCATGATATCCCATGCTATGGATTCTCCCTCACTGAAAGGAGCACAGTTCATGCAGACATGGTGTCTGGCTGG
This sequence comes from Macroglossus sobrinus, assembly GCA_004027375.1. Classification (NCBI taxonomy): domain Eukaryota; kingdom Metazoa; phylum Chordata; class Mammalia; order Chiroptera; family Pteropodidae; genus Macroglossus; species Macroglossus sobrinus. The sequence continues at coordinate 718,154 of PVKZ01000317.1, read as the reverse complement.
AAGGCAATGAAGGACACTGCTAAAAGGCTGCTAATAATTAATGATGTGCTGACAGCCACCCATACCAGCCCACTTGTACCACCTGTAAGAGCCTATTGTTAAATTTTTATGAATTTTGCAAGTCGGTTGTTAAACACATAATTGTTAATAATTATATTATATAAATTTTCAATGAAATAAATTTAATTAAATTGAAACAATAGTAATGTATCCTCAAAACTCATTACAGCCTAATTCTTTTATTACATTTTCTTATTATCTCTACTCTGGAGATGATTAGAATTTATTTTATCTGTATGTTGGAAATAGTACCAAATGGTGTGCTACTGTGCATCTCTTCCCATCCCCATGTTTAGTCATGTCATGTTGTTAGCTAGAAATTTGCCATAGTGGAGTATTTACACCATGGAAATTGGCAGACACTACAAACCAAGACTTCTCTCCTCCCTCTGGCTGGTTGGTAAACCAGCACACCACTGGTTCCTTAATCCACAAATGTTGGAGCTTGAGAGCAGGGCAGGAGGTCAGTGGGTATGTTTAAGAACTATTTAGGTGACAAGAGAGCTGACAGAGAAGAGATTTAATGATCTGAATTGCCCCTCTACCTTCCAGTATGAAAAATATAAAGCCTTGGGTTTCCTTTGCCTAAAGAGTCCTGTCTTTAGGCACAAGATATCCCCTCCTGATTCTCTTTATACTGTTCTGGGTTCTGCTTGTCCTCAGGCTCATTTCTGGCCTGTGGCTTGAGTACAAGGAAAGGCAGGAAATAACTCAGGGAGTCCTGCTGGCCTCAACGCACTGGTGAGATGCCTCAGGACGAGGGGACCCTGCAGAGCCATCGCCTAAGTAGCTCACTCTTCTCAACTAAGAGAACAGGCACAGTGTGCGTCTTAAATTTATTTTAGGGATGGCTTAGAAATAAAAGTACATAAAGTTTACTTACTTTTAAAATTTCCAAGCGGCATTAAATTCACTCAGACTAGATCAGATAATAGAAAAGCAACAGGGTGGATAGAAAAGATAAAAAAGAGTCATATATAACGGATTAAAAATTATACCACTGGGAGAGGAACAAGAGCACCGTGCTCTGAAAGAAGAGACTTCCTCCCACGATGGTATCTGGCACTAACAGTCTAGGTAATTAATGGTCATAAGATACTTCAAAAGGATAAAGCACTACATCAATGCTGAGACATAATTGTGCCATTATATCAGGACATGGTGCTTCGTTACACGGCTCACTCACTATGGGTATTCTCACATGGGCGATGTCGGCGCCACACTCTTGTGATAAATCCATTGGTTTCCATCAGGCCCTGGCTGGCCCCACACCCAGACCACTCCCCGGGCTGCCCTGGTGAGGGCCAGTGGTATGTGAGAGGCTAGGCCTAAGCTTACATGCGAAGTGGGAGGTGGTCAGTACAAGTCCCTCCTCCTTCATGGAGCCTTCTAGATCACTAGGCCCTTCTCAGAATTCCAATGGCTCTACCCCCGATCACCCTTGGGTCAGTGTTGTACTGCATAGCCATTTGCATGTTTCACCTGGAGGTCCAGAATCATGGCCCTTGTTCCCAGTGCCCACTGCATAGGCCTGCCCATCACAGAATTATCGCCTTAGAGGATTCTCCATAAAGCTATGTACGATTGCAAGATGAGAGTGAAAGCTTTCTCCTCTGAATGGCCTCCACTCCCTCCCTATAGTCTTGCTACACCAATCTTGATACCCCATGGAATATTACAATTCTTCCACCTACTCTGAGAGGCACATGTTATATAAAACCCCGCTTTGTAGATTGAAAAAAAAAAAGGTTCAAAAAGGTCAGGGAGCTTGCAGAAGAGCACAAGCCTGGTTCCAATGCAGCCCAGCACCCTCTCCCCATTACTTCCAAACTGTTGGGTGGTTTATGCCACTGATTTTTTACTGCCTTGTTTACCACTATGGTCAAAACAATAATTATTCCAACAACAAAAGCACCTGATGTTGCAGAGTGCTTCCCCAAGCTCACAGTGCTTCTGCATTGGGCATTAATTAATCTGTGCTGTGACTCCATTTTCTAGCTGCTAAACCTTGGTCAAGACCTTAACCTCTTAGGGCCTTGGTTACTTCAGTGATCATGTTCATCAACTCAACATCTAAGTGAGGCAGACAAGAGTTTATCATTAGTAAATTATTAATAAGTATGCATTAATAACTTTTATAACTCTTCAGAGTTTCCAAAGCATTTTCTCATTTTTTCTCCCTATTTTTCTCCCAGTTCTGTAAGGTTGGTGAAGCTGACAGTATTGACCCAATGTGAGGGTGACGACATTGAGACTTAGACTCTAGAAGCATTTTATAATCTACCTTCTGGGAGTATATTAATCCTTGGCAATATTCTATGAAAAAATAAAAAGGTGAGTGGGATGTATGGCATGTGATATCCCCCTTTTATAGAAGTTACAAGTGTATGGTACGGTAAAGGCTCTCAAAAGTCCTGCAGAAGGAAATCTGCTTAATTTTGTTTAAACTGTTTGCTGAAACTCATAGAACCATAAAGATAACCTCTCTCTTTAAAGACCTATGAGTATTTGACGAAACTAGGTTTCTGTGGAGCTCATGTTTTGTGGAATTATCTGGATTAAGTGACTGAATCAAGGTTGTGGGACTAAGAGCTGATATTCTGTCTCTGAGTCAACATGCCATTGATATGGTCATTAGCAGAAATGTATATGGCCCTGTATGCATAATAAATTTAGCTACCTTTATTGGTCAGTTTCCTGTCTGCTCTGTCATTGGTGCCAATGAATACTGTTACCAAGTTGACTACACATCACTGTGTGGCTGGCCCAGACTTCTGCCGTGTGTGGGAATGTATTCTTCCTCAAACATCCAGCCAAAGGTACAGGGGTAGGAGACTGGAGAAGCGTGTATTGAAGCTTCTTTGCTCCATGGGGTCTTTCATTTCTAAAAGTATCATGTAACATAAACATGGCTTTTGGGGGCTTGTTGGTTCTTTCTGAGTTGTTCTGAACATTCCAAAGATAGTATTCCAGATACCAAACACCAAGAATCAGGTAAGGGGAATAAAACAGTGGTCCTCAGCCAGGAGCAATCCACCCCTAGCTCCTCCTGCCAGGATACATTTGGTAGTATCTGGAGATATTTTTGGCTGTCACCACTAGGACCTACGGGCACCTAGAAGGTAAAGACCAGAGATGCTGCTGAATATCTTATGCTGCACAGGACAACCCCCACGACAGAGGATTACCCTACCCAATGTGTCAAGAGTGCTGAGGCAGAAAAACCCTGGACTATAGGAAGTGAGGTGGTTTGGGTGTGTGCCAAATTACTGAGCAGTGTGAAGCAGTGGAAAGAGCACAGATGGCTTGCCTGAAGGCCGGGGTTTAAATCATGGCTTCGTCCAGGGTGAGAGAGACTTCTGGGGTTCACTGCCATGTACTTCCCCTCTCCTCTCCTTTAGAATATTTAGATAAAATCTACACAAGCAGCACCACCCTGCCCCGCCCCTCTGGCCCCTGACCAGACTGGTAAAGCCTGTGACTTAGTACCTGGTGCCAGACTACAGGTGAACTGATGTGACCTCCTTCCGGCCTCACCTGTGAGCTGCCCATGAGACTCTCCACCTTTCCTCTCCCCTAACCCTTCACCTGCTGGCAGAGACTCCAGTGGAGGATTCTAGGGCCTGACCTAGATAAATAAAGGGTCCTTGGGTTCCCAAGATATCGGTGGATGCTGGAACGTGGCAGGGAAAAGCTATCCTCTTTATTTTCACTAACCTCTAACCGAAAGTTAGCATTTTTACAATTATGAAGGCAAGCACCAAACCATTGCAGTGTTAATAGTACCTGTGACTCCTGTTCCAACAGAAATCAGCTATATTTTCATATCACATTGAAGTTGTTACATCAATATCTCGATATATCATTTTGCTCATCACTGCTTTGTCATTATAGTAGTTAGCAGAGTGGCTGCTAGATCATAGATTTCATATAAAACAGCACACATAGTACCATATTATAATTCATTTTTTTTACTTTAACATTTTGATAACTTCAGAATCTGTTGCCTTTGTAACCTTATGTGCTGTACTTTATTCATTTACAAAAATTATCCAGAGACAGGGCCATAGGCTGCACCAGACTGCCAAAGAGTTCACGGCACAAAAGGTTCAGAGCACCATTCTCTGAACAGATCAGAGCCCTTCCTCCTCCCTCCCACCTGAAGGGCCCTGCCAACCCACAACCCATGTGGGGCCCTAGTATGTGCAAGGAATAAGCCTTTCTTGTGTTGAACCACAGAAATTCGGTGATGTTTGTTACAGCCATTAGTCTATCCTAACTCACCCTGATTAACCCTGCCAAGCCTTTCAACTGCTCTAATTCTGGCTTCCACACTTCTTAGAAAGAATTTTATCTAGTTGCAGGAGGGCTAGGAGTCAAGGGAAGACAGTATGTGGAAGGGTTATTATAAACCACCAAGTGGTACTGCTTTTTCCTAAGCCAGGCGTCAGCAAACTGTGACCCACCTGTTTTTGTTAACAATGTGTCATTGGAACACTGGCCCATTTATTTGTGTGTGTATTGTCTGTGGCTGCTTTTGTGGCAGAGTTTAGCATCTGACAGAGACCTATGGCTCACAAACCTAAATTGGTTACTAGCTGGCTCTTTAGGAAAAAGTTTGTCAACCTCTGCCCTGGACCTTGCTTTACCCATTTAGGAGATGGTTTTGACACGGGAAAAGTTTCATGCTCTTTGTTAAGATAAAGAGCCTGGGGAGAGCTATCCTCTTTAGAACCAGCTGTGAGGTTGAGGTTGGGGCATGCGGGGGACTCACAGCATGCCCTGCCACAAAAGGGTCGTGACTGGATTCCAAGCCAGAACTGATGGCCCTTTGGCATTTACTAGAACTAGTTCAATACATTGTTGCTTACACAGGGTTGTTTGCCTTTGATCAGGTAGGCAGACCTCCTCACAGGGCAGACCTTTGGCAACTGATTCAAGGTTCGTGTACATCCTTCCTGCGGTATAACTCTTCCTACCTAAACTGTATGTAGCAGTGAAGATATGAGCACAACCAGTTTACAGTGAAGGACACTGAATCATAAGAGGCCAAGGGAACATGGGGAGGGAACTATTATACAATGGAAAAGTGCCTGTAATTATCAGAGACATCTTTCTAAGCCAACACTTTTTTTAGCAGTTGAGGAAACATGGAGGGGTCCAAGAGGCAAAATGATTTGCTTTGGGTCACCAGAAAGCATGAGCTGAGATTGGAGCTACAGTCTTTGATTTCTAGGGACCCGTGTTCTCTACCTCACTTTGTTGCCAGTTGAAGTAGGGATCTGCACGGAATGCCCATTTTCTTGATGATGGTTATTTAAGCACAGAAGTCACAATTGACGTGTCCCTGTCCTTTGGGGTAAGCGTGCAATGCTAAACCCATCAGCTTTGCCTTAAAAAAGATCTGGGGTTGAATGTCGTTTCTGCCTCTAACAAACAATGAGACCTTTGGGCTTGTCCCTTACCCCTCCTGAGAGTCTTTGTTTCCTTACCTAGAAAACAGGGATAAAAATAGTATCTATTTCACAGAGTACTGAGAGATTAAATAAGATGATGTAGATAAAGAATCAAGTCCCTGGTACACACAAAGACTCTCGATCAGTGCTACCTCTATTACAGCTATTGTTCTAGGAGCCTCAGGTAAGGCTCCTCCGTCAGGCACCTCCTAGTGCCATCCACCTGTGGGACAGAAAAGAGGCAGGGAAAAGGTGGTGATATATCATCTTGAGGTCCATAAAAAGGAGGCAAGGAGATAAGGCATTAGTAGCCATGGCTATCTGCCCAGTTTTATGATTGAAAAAAAACTGCATTCTAGAAAATCACTGTGAGTTTAGGTCTCTTAAGCTCCATATCATTAAATGGGAGTTGAAATATATATATTTATATGATGTTCTGATGTCGGCAGGTATGAGTACTGAGGAAATCACCCAGAAACAACTTAAACCTCCTGAGGTTAAATCTCCTGACAGGAGTTGGCTCTCGGTGTTTGGTTTAATCCTGAATTGAGGCCCCCTCAGGAGCAACTTCCTTCTGACTACACGGCTGGTCCCCAGCATCTGGTGGCCTCCTAGGATCCAAGGCCATGGCAAGCCCTTACCAACTGTGAAATGTCTTTAGGCATTAACCTTTGATGAGGTCGATGGATGCCCAGGAACCGGGACTCCTAGCCCCTGACAGAGGTCACAGGCTCACTGGTCTCCACACAACAGAGCTCTCTGTGGAGCCCAGCAGGGGTGGGAGCAGAGTTTGGGGCTATTTAGCCTCATTAAGAAACTGCTGATAAGTTAATGGAACTTAAATGTAGTCACCTTCTGAAGTCACTTAGCAGACTTGCAAACTAAAAATATAGAAACTTTCTGGCAGTTTCACAAGACCACCAAAGCCCTGTGTTCACATTTTCTCTGGGAGGTTGGAGGTTGGAGGGGCTCCTGGTGCCCCTCTGTACCTTCTTTTCTTTTAGATTGAGGGGTATGCCCACAGGAGTTCCCTCCCCCTCTTTTTGCATCTGGATCCAGCCTTCAGAGTTCTGCTCAAATCCTACCCCCTATCGGATGTTCTGTCTGTCTGTCTGTCCGTCTGTCTCTCTCTCTCTACCCCTCCTGCTCCCCCGCACCTTCCTTGTTTGACCATTTTTACCATTTACTCTGTGCTGAGTTCTCATATGCACTTTTAATTTAATCATTATAAAAACCTTATTAAATGATTATTGGCATCATTCCTGTTTTATAGATGAGGCTCAGACAGTGACTTTCCCCAACTCCCACAGTCAGTAAGTAGCAGAGCAAGAATTTGAACCCATAAAGTCTCACTCCAGACCTGAAACCCCCATGTAATACTGTGTTCACCTGTGAGCACTTAGAATGTTCTTGGTCTTCATCATACCATTTCCCATGTTGATGTGTCCTTGGCTTGGGTATGTATAATGGGTCTTGCTGACTGAAACACAGTAGGCATCCAGTAAATATTCCTTGCATGACTCCATGGATTATGGTAATGAACTTGTTTTATGCAGTCATGTTCCTTGCATAATACCGAACTCATAGTTTCAAGCTATTATATCTTCCCCATTCTTTCTGAATATCAGCTAGTTCTATTTATTGGGCAAATACTTTCACATATCTAGATGAAATCTCAGACACAGTAATTTAAACTAATTTCCTTTAGCCTAAACTGTATTTGAAAAATTTCACCTATACCTGAAGGCTACTTAACACCGAGTCACCTTAGTAGAGAAGAGCCTGGAGGTAACAGTTAGAAGGCCTAAGTTTGAGTCCCAGTTCTGTCACCTATTATCTGTGACCTTTGGCAACTGATTCAAGATTCTTGGCCTCAATTTTGTCATCTGTAAAATGTGGATAGTAGCTGCTGTTCACCCAGGCCACCTCACAGACTGAGGGTTACATGAGATAATATACATTGCCTTGACTTGCACATCACTTATTATTCTCACTGCCCCCAAGCTGGTGACAGAGGTATTTCTTTGGTAGAATAATCGAGTCATGCTCTGTTTTGGATAGCAAAGTCAGCACAAATCTTGTGGATGTCTTTCCAGGTCAAACTACTAAGTAGAGGGCCTGTGGCTGATCAATTCCTTCTAAAACTCTTCCTTCTTTCAAATATTTATTGTGCACTTGATGCATGCCAGGTATTGCATACTAAATGCTGGATATCAGGTGTTAGGTCCTGGATATGCAAAGCCATACAAGACAGAGCCATTGCCCCTTGCAGAGTCCAGAGTCTAGAAGGAAGTAGAGACAGGCAAATCCCCAAACACCATGCAGTAGGTCGGGTGCCATGAAACAGGTAGAAAGAGGGAAAGCCAGTGTATCATGAATACCTACCAAACCCTAGCATCATCCTTGACTTCTTCGTGTCTCTTATATCTCACGGCCCATCTACCAGCCAATCACGTCAGCTCTACCTTCAAAATACATCATGATCTGACCACTTCTCATCATCCCCTTCCCCCTCCGACTAGAACTTGTATAAATGAAAGCCAGAACCTGTCACTCTTCTGCTCAGAATCCTCCAGTGGCTTCTGATCTCACTCAGAGTAAAACCTAAAGTCCCAACACCAAGCTGCAAGACCCTATGCAATCTGGCCCTGGTGACCCTCTTGCTGTCTACTGCCCCTCTCTTCCTAGACCAACCCACAGGTCTGCCTCTTTGCTTTTGCCCTGACTTCTCCAAGCACACACTTGAGTTTTTGCAGATATTTTGTCACTAATCCTGGCCTAGAGTATCGTCTTTGCACATGTGGCTTGCTCCTTCGCTTTCTTCAGGCTGCTGGTCATATTAAAAATGCAATTCTTGATCACTCTATGTAAAATAGTATGGGTCCTATTTTATGGGTCCCATTATCATTACCTTCTTGTTTCGTTTTCTTCAAAGGACTTGATGCCACTGCACATATATTCAATTGTTTAGGTGTTTACTGTGTTTTAGCTATAGAAGAGAAGCTCCATGATGGTTTATTTGGTTCACTGATGTTTTGCTAGTATATAGAACAGTTCCTGGCACATAGTAGGAACTTCATAAATAAAAATGGATAGACTGTAAAGGTTGGTACACCAGAAGGACAGAGAAGGGGTATCTCATAGGACTTTGTGGAGCAGGAGGAGGGCTCATGAGTCCCTTTTGGAGAGGGTGCCACCTGCCCTGAGCTATAAAAAATTGAAAGGTTTCAGCTAGACAGAAATGGGGGAAGAGTGCTTTTAATGGAAGGTCTAAATACTACATGCGAAGACCCAAAGTAATGAAAGACCATGGTGCATTTGGAGAACTTTAAGTGGCTCGAGATGGAGAGTAGTCCAGAATCCTACCACAGTGATCTAAGGAGGGGATTCAGCCCTATTCCCTCCACCTCCCCCTTTTCCTCCCCTCCCCCACCATCTTCCTTTGCTCCCTGGTAATTCACTACAGGCTTTATAAATTGAGATAGTTTAAACACCTTTTCCTGAGCCCTGCTTTTTCCAACCTGGACAGTACTTTACTTTCTTTACTTTTGTTTTCCTTTTTTTGTTTTGTTTTGTTTTTTAACAGGCATAAAAAGTCCAGATGAAGAAAAGGAAGCTTTCATTTCTTTCTTTACATGCTCCTTTGCTGAAACCCAAATAGCATGAAATGAGTTGGTGAAATGCTGGGACGGTCACATCTAGAGCACTGGCAAAGGGCCACGTGGGCCAGGTCAGATCAGCTGACCTGCAGGAAGCCACTGGTGGATGCAGTCCGGACCCTGGAGTGGGCACTCCAGCCTCAGCCAAGGGCAATGCCTTTGCTGATGTTTTCTGCCCACAGTTGGATGCTGCTCAGAAAGGAATCACATTTATGTTGGTGTACCTGTTGTCAAGGGCTGTTTTACAATTTACTCATTGTTTTTATTTCTGCAGCATTCTGGTCTTTATTCCCTGTTCTCTCTGTAAGGAAAAGGGTGAAGGTCAAGTGCGCTCACTATGGAGGGAGAGAAGGACGCTCGCTATGGAGGGAGAGAAGGGTGAAACTTTTTCAGAGAATTGCATTTTCCGGGCCTCAGGGCCAGAGACCTCCATGCTCCCAGAGCTGAAGCAGATGATGAAGACAGCTGTTAACATTTCAATGCTATGTCTATGCACTTAGTGGTCGGATTGTTCAGGAGCCTGGAGTTTCTGCTTTAAAGGTGGTGGTGTAGCCATGACCATTGGCTCAATCTGCCTTTCCAAACTTATCTTTTTCTATTTGAGTGAGATAAACAACAATCATTTATTAAGGCATAAAGATGTGTTTCTCATTGTGCTATGCTTTAGAGACAATTATCTCCTTTATTCTCATCAATAACCATTTCTCTAAACTGGTCTCTTCTTTATTCCCTGTCTCTGCTGTTATCACTTGCAGTTACCCCCTGCCCTGGCACCCCACTTTGTTTTTCTTCTAAGCATTTACACTAGATGATATTATATATTTATTTTTATTGGGCATTGCTCTCCCAAAGTAAAATAAAATGTCATAAGAGCAGAGACTTTTTGTTTTGTTTTCATAACTGATATGTCACCTATACCCCAAGCACATAATAGGTGCCCAGTAAATATTTGTTGGTGGATAAATGAACAAACCAAGTTAGGGTTTACTTAGGAGAGGTAAATTACTCAAGATGCGGCTGATGGTCAGCCTTAGCAAGGGCTTTATCTGTGGTCATCCAACTTTAAAGATACCACTTTTAATGCAACCTTTCCCACCCCCTACAGTCTAGGAGGGATTAGGGAGAGACTATTGAAGCACCCGTCTCTGTGCAAAAAAGAGGGGGGGGGGCACCTGAAAATCTAGTAATCAAAATAAATAGTATTTCATGCACTGTTTTAAAAATCCAAAAATTTTAATGCCAAAAACCCATGGTGAACAAAACTTCAAAATTATAAATAAAGGATCAGCATGAGTTTTTCCTTTTGCCTCAGGCTCCAGTGTGGTTCAACTCAGCATTGATCTACCTTTATTTAAAATGTAGAAATTATTCTGACCCCTGCCCTGTGCTCTAGTCACAGGTATGTGTTGAATCTTTTATTCTTCAGGCATTTCTTCTCTCCAGGCCTTTGCTCACATGTTCCCGGACCTTGGGATATTTGTCTCTTGAATCACTTGCACTTTTGTGTGTTTTACAGATCTCTCTACACCACAGCAGATTGGTCACATACCACGGTGTGACATCTGTCATGCACTGCTGCTCCACTGTTTTGACTCCACAAATTCTGACTTCAGTACTCTCTGACCAATGGCCCCTGGGAAAGGTGGCATTGGCATCACTCACCAACGGCTGGTCCTGTGTGTTAGAAACACTGTCTGTACTGCCATGTTGTTCATTTGCTGGACCGTTTTGTTGTAATTCTCTTATTATTTCATGAACATGAGTGGAAAACTGAAAAATGAAAACCGACTCTAGCGAGAGGAAGCATGAGCCTTCTAATCTAATTGAAACAGACATGAAGTCATTAGGCATGCCAAACGCAGTGCTTCCTGTGCTTCAGAGGCTGGCCACATCTGTCTGTTGACTACGTCCACATGTGGAAGAAAAGAATAGGATTAGAGAATGTGTAAAAAGATATATTATCAAGGATTATTTCAAAAGGTGAGGTTTAATCAGGTTTTGATGTTTAAAAAATTTTTTTAAGTAAAATAATCCTTTCAGTTCCTCTGGGAACTTCCTTGTGCTATCATTATAATTATTAATCTAGAATGTACTCTGTTCCAGATACTTTACAGATATGACTCATATCATGCTCCTAACAACTTTAGAAACTCAGAGCTTATATTATGTATTTTATCTACTACAGAAATGAGGGAACTGAGGCACAAAGAGGCTAAGTAACTTGTCCAGGGTCACATAGCTAGTGAGTGTCAGAGACAGGATTTGAAACCAGATAGTCTGACTCCAGAATCCCAGCTTTTCGTATACCAAATCTCATTTGTAACATGTAGGTCTACTGGACTTTCTGTATTTTACTTTCGAATATACTTATTTTTGTTCTTAATTCCATAAGCATTACATCCAGAAGTAGTGCCTTGCCCATGGCCCTTTCTCATTTTTGCTGGCCCTAATCCTAGCCTCTTCCAAGGCTCAGAGAAAAAGCTACCTTTCCACGTTGCCTTTGCTGTCATGCCGGAAGTATTCTATCCTTCCTAGAATGCCCCACAGCATTTTATTCCTCCATCTCTGAAAGTACTATATTGTCCTTTTACTCTACACATGTGATCTCAATCGATTGTGTGGACTTCATGTTTGCATTATGCAAAACAGCACGGTAATAAGTACCCGCTGAAGAGGGAAGAGAGGAACAGAATCCGCCCAGTAGAAGTGGCCTGAGGAGGGCAGCAGTACGTGACTGATGATACTGCCCTTTCATGGAGATCACTCTCCCAGGCACCATCAGCCAGGTGTGTCATCCACCTGGTGGAATTAGCACCAGGTTAGACCCAGGAAATTCCACCTTCGAGTTCCATCCAGACCTTTGAAGCCTGGATGTGGGGAAGGCAGCTTCATATCTCAAATGTAAACAATGACTTCTGTTCTGTGTACCCCATGGGGTTGTTGTGATGGCAAATGACAGAAGATAGGAAAGGGCTTCATAAGCTCTAAAGCAGTGAGGAGGTGAGGAGGTGAAGAGGTGAGGAGGTGAGGAGGTGGGCACATTCTCCCTGGATGTATTTAATCATGCTCAACCTATATTCTCACTTCCTTCCAAGCCCTGCTTGTACTGGATGCCTTGTTTTACCCCTACATGCTGCCTCCATCCTTTTCCAACTGTCTCTGCTCTGAGAGGCTGACCATCAGGGTCATCATCAGCTTCCTTGCTCTGGCTTCTGGTGGGATTTAACCAGTGAGGGGCCCTGGCAGGAGGCCAGAGCATGAAAGAGGTATGAGGCCAGGGTATTTATTCCCTTATCTCGCCCCTCCTCACCCCAAGTCACATTGGGCTGGCTGTGTCCATCAGCTTCTCTCTTTAGGGCAGCCTTCTCTACCTGGTCCTCTCCTTCATTTGTCCCTTCAGGTCTAAGGGCAGTGCACTCTATTTATGGTTTCTGGTGGGCATTGCACTCTATCTGTGGTTTCTCTACAACCCTTAGAGACCTAGATACACAGTCCCTCTACCAAACCTTCCCCATTACCCTAATTTTTGTTTTTATTTCCTACTGGGACCCTCATTGATGCACCTGCTCAGGATCTTACCTTCTTCATGAATTAAACATGAGGATATGTGTCTGGATGCCCAGTCCAGCACCTCACTCAGACTAGAAATTCAGTGACTATGCTCCTCTCCCTCTCATATCAGGCAGCTCTGTTCTACAGGGCCAGGAATCCAATGATTCCTTTGAATGAGCAAAATTGCAGATTCAGAGCACAGTACAAACCCTGTGCCAGTATCAGCCAGCAGGGTCCCTATAGGAGACTAGTAGCCCCCACGTTGGAAAGCCCTGATGTTACAGGACCAGGGGTGGCTAGAGGAGCCATTATCACATGGCCCAACAAGCCCCCTTTCGAGAACCACTCCCTGGCTCCACTCAGTTCTTCCTGATTCTCCTGACACACAAAGTCCTGCTCGAGGGCCTAAGTGATTTTACAGCAATAAAGATTGTAGGCAGGAGAGATTCTTGTTATTCAAAGACTGCCCCCCACGGATGTGTTCTCAAATCCTCTGAACAGCCCATTGCAGCCTCTCTGCAGTCACCTCTTTAATTTTTAAACTGTCTGAATTCTTTACCAAGTTTATAGCTTTGGTGGCTGTAAACATTCGTTATATACAAGATTGCTGAAGCCTCAAATCTGCTCCCAAGAAACTCAAGCATTGTACATGTGGAGCTGACTGTCAGCGGCTGGGCTGCAAAGAACAGTGAGGTGCTGGGGCGGTATTCAGTAGGGGTTCGAAGGATTATTCTTGTGACATCTTGCAAAGTCAGCTCCATAAAAAAAAAAAGGCAGCAGCCAAGAGCTCCATTTGAATGCTCCATGCTAATTCTTAGGAAAAGGAGTCATGAGGGATGTTGATGCAATTGCAAACCAATGCAATCCTAAAAAGACTACAAAGCGAACGGAAAGAGAAGGGGAACTAGTATCTGCTTAGGTGCCTTCCATGTGCCAGGCTTTGTGCTAGATGACTTCAGCAGCAGGTTCGCATTTCAGTTTTCTCAGGGGCCTAGTGAGGTCATTATAATCATCACTCTAACTTTATAAGCCAGGAAACTCTAGATTATAGAGGCAAGTGGCTTGTTCAAGGCCTTGCTCAGACAGAACCAGAGTTCAGGCTAGGTTGATTTTCAAGTCTTTGTTCCTACAAGGTGATTGAGAATCCATTATAAAGTTCAGGAATGACCTTGACTCAGAGGGAGAAAGGGTTGATGTAGACATGAATAAGTCAAGAGAGGACACATGGGCGACTGAGGGAAGGAGAGGGCTGGGGTCTCAAAGCAGTCCCTTAACCAAAGAATGCATGAAATTCACACATGGTAGAATGGGGATGCCTATGTTTTTCTTCTTCTCTCTCTTTAAGACACACCTGACTTAGAAAGAATATTGCGCTTTTAAAGAAACCATTCTTGAGATCCATTCCAGCCTTATAATTCTATGCTTCTATGCTTTGTCACTCCTGTTACCCTTACTCATGAAAGGTTTATGACCAGTTGATGCCAGTAAACTGCAACTCCAAAAACCCCAGGAATTCACCTCATTAAGTGGCTTTTGCATAGCCCTGAGCTTGCAGGGTTGGGCTCCAGGTATTCCAGGCATAGAAAGCTGACCTCTGTTTCAGTGAGGAGGCCAACATGCAACCTCTGTGCTTACTCTACATCTGATGGAGGGGCAGAAGCTAAGAAACAGGACACTTGAAATGGACGTGAGCCTAAGAAATTGTGGTATGTAACTGTCTTCGTCTAGTGGATATTTGTCACTTGTGGCTGCTCCATACTCTCCCTATATTTTGGTCATATCTCTTAATATACATCCCGCATTCCCAAATACAGAGAACAGAAAATTTGTGTTCCCAGACTGCCTTGCAGCTACAGCACAAGTCTGAGACTTGGTTTCTACCAATTGAGTGCACCCACTAAAGACTTGGATTCAAAAGCAGGCAATGGGAGGAGGTGGTCAGGTGAGGGGCACTCAGTATGCTGATCATCAGCGTGGTGGGGGCTTCATCTTTTTCGAAGCTCCTAGCATCCAGCCATGAGCACCATTAAGGTTGAGAAGAAATGGCTGTGACAGTGAAGTTTTCACTAAAATAGTTCCCTTTGCATGGCTGGCCCACTCTCTGGTCCTCCTGGAGTCTGTGAGTCACCAAATATCCTTTGAAAGTTATTGTTTTTAACTTTTACCAGCCATAATGGGTACCTCGTTGTTCAAAGTAAAAAAGAAATGAATGAGCAGAAAAGGAGCTTCCTTCCTTTCCCTTCCTTCCCCAATTATTTCTTTACTTCCCTAATTCTGTCTTTCCTATTTTTAAAATCAAAGATAAAATATTTTTCTAGAAGCTTCTCCATGTTCTCCCTTATTTTCTACTGACCAGGACTGGGTTATAAGACTGTCCTCCTCCTATCAGCATTCTTTCCCTGCAACATGACACAGATTAAAAGCTTTTTTTCCAACAGACTTTGATGTGTTTTTAAGCATTTACCCTTAGGATTATTTCTTTTTCTTTCTCTATGTTGTTCTCTCCACTTCTAGACAGCTGATTAAAATTCTAGTTAAATTGAAATATTCTTTCAAATGGGGCCATTCAGAATGGAGCAAAAAGCACTGGATTTACTAGAGGTTTAGCACTTTTGGTTAATCTTTAATTAATACTCACTTTAATTTTCAATGCCACCTTTAAAACACAGAGCTGTGTTGAAACCTCAAACTCATTATCTTACCATTTTCAAAGGCAGAACTGTCTGCCAGAGAGTAAAAAAAGAACCGCTATGTAGTAGTCTCTTCCTGGAAGTTGACTTTCTAAAATCTGCTTTGATAGACAGTAGTCCCAAAATATATATATTTTAGAAGACAAATAACTGTTTTCCAGAAGTCTAACAAAAATAACAACAAAAAAATAAAAATAAAAGATTTAACGAGAATTAGCCAGGAGGAAGTTATTGTAATACAAGGTAAAATAATATTGTGCCATGTTGACATTAATGTTTTGTTACTTATCCTAATTATTTTATGTTTTTATTGGTGTTCTACATTGCCTAAAATGTGCTTTATAATTTAATATCTACTGCCAAGTACAGAGAAACCACTGGAGGCATCCTAATGATAAAAGAAGAGCTTGGTAAGACCACGGAAAAGTATACAAAGATGATTTATATAACTTTCTTTTCCTATTTGCAGTTCATTAAGTCACTGTCTTCTCCCAGTGACCAACTGAAAATTAAAGCACTTCAAAGAAGAGCTTGGGGTTCAGCATCATTAGAGGAAGAGAAATGGGTGACTTGATGAACTTGACTGTAGAAATCTATAGAGCACAACTTAATCGGCCTCTACATTGATTTTAGATGCTCAGAGGAAGGTTTAAGATTGAACAAGTCTTTTTAATGCATATTCTTTCCCTATGAAACAAAGCATATGATGCATGAGAACGACTTAGAGATTATCCCAGACTTCAGTTTCATAAAGTGAAATTGCACATAGCACTTTCCGGATTTTCATGGAAAAACAGGAAGAGAATAGATGTTCCTTATGGAGCTTCCTTTATCTCTGGATCATCTGTTCATGATCCCAAAAAGCCTCATCAGTACAATTGTTTAGAAGAAAGGGAAATTGCTTGCTGTCCATATGATTGTATTAAAGTTGGGCCACCGACATTTCATTTCCTTTTTAACTGCGTGTTCAGACAGACTAGCAGAATCTATGCATCTGGGCTGGCAAGCTGTGAGAAGGGTCTTTTTCTCTAGCAACCATCTCCCATCCTCATAGGGAGGGGTAGCTGCTATACGTGAGGCAGGTAGCAAAGGCACAAAGGCTTTGGTGTCAGACAAGCTTGGCCTTGAATCCTTGCTTCTCCACTTACTGTGAGTCCTTGAGCAAGTTATTTAAATTAGTTGAGCATTGGATTCCTCAGCTTCTAAAAGAGGCTGGTGAAACTTATATGGTTATTGAGGAAATTAAAGGCAGTCATTGATGGGGACTCATCTCAGCACCACGCAAAAGCAGAGTTCTTTGGGGCAAATTTATAAGCCAGAGGGTCAGAGGGTCTGCCACAGAGAGGTGTCTAGGGGCCAAGGTGGCTGGATACAGTGTGAGGCTCCACTCTGGGAGTGGTACCCACTCCACTGCTCTTCCATTCTATCATATTGGTAGAGTGTGAGAGAGTTCTCAAAAGTGTGGCAAAAACAATCTGGTCTTGTGCCCCAGTTGCTCAAGAAAGTTGTAGGTAAATACCTGGTAGCAGGTAGCTACTCAGGGGGTGTTTATTCCTGGGATGATAGCTCCAACCTGTGGGAATTTTAAGTTCCTCCCGCTGGAAGAGATAATGGCCAGCTGCCCAGGGTGACATGCTAGACAAATGGAGAATCTTTGAAGTGAAGGTGGAAAAGTATGAATCTGAGTTGAGGCTATGCCTTGGACAATGTGATTGAGAAGAGAGGTCACTTCTTCTTGGCCTATGTCTTTTGTGAGTCAGGATTTACAGTGGGGCCCCTCAGAAGTGGAACTGTGTTCTGCTGACAATATGACTGTACTTAAATATCCTGGCTATTTATGGCCTGCTACTTCCAATCTGCTCTCAGGCTTTCCTCCTCCACCACACCACAAGTCCAGTACTGGCACTGAAAGCAAACTAGCAGAAGGCAAGATGTAATTAGGTTTCTAAGAAAGGTGGTTTTGTTGTCATTATCTTTCAATTCAACAAAATAGGCATTCACTTTGTACCTCTTAGGCGCCAGGGAGTGTTAACAGTGGGAGGGGGTTACCAACAATAACTCCTCATTGTTATTGAGTTTTACTGCCTGCAGCCAGTACTTTAAGTGCTTTATGTATTTTATATAAAAATATATCTAACATATAACACCTGCCTTTGAGTTATATGGGGAATCAGCTACTTAGCCAACAGAATGGTCAATGCTAGCGTTAAGTGCCATAAAGGTATAATAGACAGAATGCCTTTGGAGCAGAGAAGGGTTGTGAAGAAGGTAAGAAGGGACATTTGAACTAGAAGGGTAAATAAGAATTAACCAGATAGAAGAGGGATGGAAGGAAGAGCACACATAAAGGCATGATAGTACTGATGATGATGGTAATCAAAATCCAAGAAGGAGGGAAAAAGGAGGGAGAAATAGAAAAAAAAATAAATAAGATGTAAGAGGCTTTGACTCAGCCACCTTCAACATACCTCTCATGAAGGTTTTCAACACATATTTTTCATTCATTGATTTAGAAGGGACTGTGAGAAACAAACAAACATAAATAGAACCACTACAGTCTTTGTTGACTGCCAAAAAGCAAGGCATCCTCTCTGTAGACTGAAGGTTGGCTTGCCTTCTCTCACCTACCATTCTTGCTTGCCAAGGTAAGCATACTGTAAAGGAAAAATGTCATTACTTCTGGGATCTTCTTCTCAAGATCTTATAACCCCTTTGTAAATCCAGTGAGATGCTCTACATAAAATCACTTTGAAAAGGGTATGAGGATCCAGCACACAGGCAAAATTGATGATGTAAAAAGTCAGGTTCCTTTATTTCAGTGAGAGCTCCCAGGAGGGAGCCAGACATGGCCAGGTGGTTGAAGGGAAGGCACAAGGCAGCACAAGGACAGGGCACACAGCACATGGATAACCCAGGTGTCGCCATGATAACCTGCAGTGAGCCCCCATAGCATCCTGCCCACATCCATTTCCACTAGGTAGCAGAACTCTCTGAGTGGAGAAAAATGCACAGGCCCAGTTCACTCCTTCACTTGAGGCATAACATTTGTGGAGCGCCTGTGCCAGGAGCTGTGAACACCATGGCCAAGGATCCCAGTGTGCGAGGGAAACAAACATAAAAAAAAATCATATGTTACATGTGCCAAATGTTATAAAGTACAGTGGCACAGAGAAGTGAGATAATTGGTGGGGTGAGAATTGACAGGGAAGGGTCTGGGTGCAGGAAATCCTCCCCAAAGGTGAACATCCTTGAGTATGAAAAAGAAGGAGGAGCTTGTCTTGTGTTTTAATTCTCATTGCATATACTTAGATCCTTTCATCGGAGGGTTTTACCCAGGGAATAAAACATTCAGCAGTAAGTAAAAGGGTAATGAAGAAAAGGGGATGCGAGGCTGTGGAGGTGAACTAGGAAGTGAAATACTGTATGAATATTTATAATCTAATAGGAAATGGTACATGCATACTGGTTTGAGGTCAGATCTCTCTCTCTCTCAGCAGGTTAGTGCTGTGAAGGTCCAAGCTTTCAGGAAAATTCTTCAAGGAAAAAGCATTAAAAGCAGAATAGCTTTCATTTGCAAGCTAAGCTTCCAGAAAATGTGAGTCTCCTCTATTAGCATTATCATGACACCTGATATGGAAGGAGGATCCTCCCTTACCAAGTACACTGGAGGATGGGAAGAATAACATTTCTGTGGGTCTACCCTGGGGCAGATGCACTTATATAAAATTTCATGTCATTTGCATGATACCTTATAATGTTGGGTACAAAAGGCTAGATCTTTTCACCAATGACTGTAAATTGTGACCCGGAGTTTTGAAATACTTCGTTTAAGGTCATGTAGCTGATACAAGTCAGGCCTACTTTATTCTAAAGAGTCATGTTTTGTCCACTAGATAATGCTACGCTGAAAACATCAGCCAACACCATTACTTTAAAAAACAGTGCCTTTTATGTGCACATGATCAAAAGTGAGAATGTAAGATATTTTATATATGTCAAATAGATCTATATGAGAGATTCTCATGATTATCATCATTTCAATGTTATTGAAGACTTTGCATTGCTTATAACTTCTAAAATTTTGGGCGGATCTAGTCCATAGGAGGCTAGATTTTTGGAGTTCCGAACCAGCTAATTAGTTAATAGAAATACAATATAACACCTGTTCTTCAAGTTATTATTTCTTCTCTCCTGGTCAAGGATGAATCTGGATAATAAAATAATCTGTACATTTCCAGATTATACTTAAAGAGATATTTATCATAACCAATTGAAAAATTGAAATGTAAATGTCTTAAAACATTTTATCATTTAAGCATATAATTAATTACCTCATTTAAAATACTTATGACTCAGCCATAAGAAAAGATGAAATATTGCCATTTGCAACAACATGGATGAATCTTGAGATTATCATGCTAAGTGAAATAAGTCAGATAGAACAAGTTGAGAACCATATGATTTCACTCATATGTGGGATATAAAACTAAAAGTAACAAACAAACATGACAAAGAAACAGAGACTCATGGGCATGGACAGTAGATTAGTGGCTACCAGAGGAAAGGGGAGAGGCGGCAGGTAGATAGGGGTAAAAGGGGGTCCAATATTTGTTGGTGGAAGGAAATTTAACTCTGGCTGTTTGAACTTAAAATAAATTTAAAAAATAAAAAATAAAATGCTTATGAAGTAGGTGGTGCAGGTATTATGGTCTTCATCTTACAACCATCCATTAATGAATTAATTTTATGAGTATTTATTAATAGATTTAAAATCTAAGCCCCAGAGAGATAGGTGATGTACCTCCAAGAATTCTAAGCTAATGACAAGTGGAATCAGAGCTCCTTGGTTCTGGGTTCTGAATTTGGGTCATTTCCCACTAAACTCTCTTGCCTGAATCTCGGTTCTAGTCTAGATCTTTTGGATACACATTCCTGAGGTCTTAGGTGATTTATTCTATTGTAGAAAAAGACCTGATGGAACCAGTACCTTCTAAATCAACTCACATTTGCCTCCAAATTCCCATGGAAATATGACTCTTAGAAGTGCCGTAGCTTTAGAAACCCTGAAAATGTATGAGGTGGCTTGTGCACTAACTCAATTATAGGGGATGGGACTGCCTAATTGCTGTGAGGAGCTGAATGCAGTTATTACTCAGAGCAAAAGAGTCGTGTTTCCTATTTTCTTTGAAGACTGATGATTACTACTGAAAAGACTTGATGCATTATTGAAACTTCCATAGAAATTCAATAAGACACTGCAGTATCGAAGCAAGTGCCCCAGTCCCTTTGCATAGCAAATATATCTACATACACATCCTGTACTTATCAGACAGTAGATAGTTATAAAATACACAATTCTGCTCAAGGACATTTACGGATTAGCTCTCTGGCACCTTCGGTGACCCTGCTCTTGTCTGTACTTTCTCCATTTCTCTCATCAAAGATCAGATCACTCCTTCCCATCCACCACCACTGTCCTCTTTATAGAACCCCATGAATAATAAAGTTATCATGTTTCCATTTCTTATTTTTTTTCCTACTAAGTTATGTGCTTCATAAAGGCAGAGATCTTGTTTTATTAACATTTGTAAACTTGATGTTCAACATAGTGCTTGGCACAAAGCAGGCACTCAACCAATGTTTGTTAGAGAGAGACAACAATGCACAAAATCAGAGTCCGTCATTAATTATATGTTCATTGTTGAGTAAAAGAAGCAATTAGCAACAGGCTTTAACTATATCATTGTTTTCCTATTATGCACAGAACACTGTGGTTAAAAGGCTCTATCTTATAGAAGAGGTAAGTAAACACATAAATGATGTAAAAAACCCATGGAATTGTACATCAGATATTAGGTAAATTCCTACTCTGGTCCAGGCACTGGCTGATGACTAGGTATAAAAATGGAACTACAGGGGTCCTGGAGGAGCTTATAATCTTGGTAGGGAGAGACTGGCCTATAATCAAGTAACTTAAGTAAACCAAGGCTCTAAAAAAGACTGAAACAGAAAATTGAAAAACTTAAAAAAATACATGTAAAGACAGTTCTGGCAGAGGAATCTACATGAAAATAAATTCTGGGAATTAGCAACACACAACCAGTCAATGAGTAATGGGGTCCTTAACATTAAGACGAAGTGTTACTCAGTGTCAGACAGTGTGGGAAATGACTTAACTTCTACTGTATAACTTTCCTTATTAACCCCAGAAAGTAAGCAATAGACTCCTTTTGCAGACAAAACATTGGGATGTAGGAGATAAATAGAGTGTTGGCATCTGGTAGAGCTGGGTGTAAATCTTGGGTCCAAAACTTAACTGTGTGGCCTTGGACAAATCATGTCAGACATCAGGATTTTCTCCTGTAATAAGGGCAAATGATAGCATCCACCTCACTGGCGAGGAAGGCAAGGTAGTAGCACAGTGCTCAGGACAGAATCCACTAAATGTTAATTATTTCTTTAGTTCAAGACCATACAGCTAGCAAGGAACAAGGCAGGATTCCACACCCAGCCCTCTTGATTCCAAAGCTCATGCTCTTTCATGCTTGCTGCCTTTCTGGGTAAACTGAGTGATCTGACATAACTCAATAGATATCTGATATGGGCCAAAAAGCAGAATGTAACTCTTCTGATCACATTAAGTGGACATTTCTGTCCCAACTAGAACTCTGAACTAAATCATTCCTATCTATCTATCATCTATCTATCATCATCTATTGATGCATCCATCAATGCATCCAACAATGCATGCATGCATCCATCCATCCATTTATCCATCTTAGTTACAGAAATATAAATAAGTTTCTTGTGGCTATAATAATAAAAAGTTAGTAAATAAGAGATAAAAGAAGGAAGAAATTAGAGCTCTTTCTCATGTTTTTAACTTTGGAGAGTAATTCTAACTCTGAAGATAGGAGGGATGATTTTAGTTTTGAATCTGTTGAGTCAAAGCTGCTGTGGACCACACAAGCACAGGGAAAGGTATAGATGGGAAAGACATATAAAGGCATTGTCAACAGAAACTGACTACATAAGGAAGAGGGCCAGGTGGTTTTGAGTATGGAGGCAAAACATCACAAGCACAGTTCAAAAACGTGTGGCCATTCATCCATATATCTTAAACAAAATGGGTCAATGATGAAAACAAAGCAGATGCAGAGGCAGACCTTGGGGAGACTTATATTTTATCAGTCAAGGAATAGAAAACAAAACAGAGCTGGGTCCACTCCATGAGACCCATGTGTTTGCCCAGAAGTAGAGGTGAATTAATATTCTGAAGGGCTAAGTGATAGCAGTAGAGACAGATGGTAATGGCCCTCATTTCCAGCATCCAGCCAGTCAGGCTCCTGTTTTCCTGGAGATGACCAGATTCTTGTGACACATAGTCCCTTTGCCTACCTCCAGGAAGGACATGCTCTCTTGGTTTCTCCTCCTTCTTTTTATGTAGCAGTGCAAATCAAGTCTTCATCCCCCACCAACATTAAGTCTCCAGTCCTGTGTCCTTTATGTTTGCCATACTATATGACTTTGTCTGTGTGTCCATACTGATAGTTGGATTTCATGGTCCCCTTTCTGTTTTCATCATCTCCATACATATCCACACCACTGTTATTGTCTCTAACTCTGGCAGTGTATTCTCCAATAAACCAATGTATACAAGAGTGCATCTTTTTTTGCTGGTAAATATATTTTTCAATGGTGCCCTGGTACTATTTCTGGTGCAGATATGGCTCTTCTGTAAGGGAACTTCCAATGTGAGTGTCAGAATATAAATCCATAAAGAAGCCCCAGTAAACAAGGTGAATAGCAGGATGTGTGCAAAAGGTTTCATGAAAAATTGGATAAAGGAGTGGTTTATTTCACTCTGAAGAGTGGAAACCTTGGCTAGTCTTCAAAATCACCAGGTAAACAAGGGCAGAAGCTCCCTACAAGCAAAGGACACAGCATGGGTTGATTTATTATTTTGGCTACTATGTCAAAATACATTGGCAGCAAATAGCAGAAAACCTGGACTTGACCAGCTTAAATTTAAGGAGATTTATTATCTCACAGAGCAAGCTGTCCATAGGTAGGCAAGGCTCCAGGCAGGGTACACTGGGGGCTCTAACCCCACTTCACTGTAGCTTTATCTTCCCCTGTGGGTTTTGCTTCATCAGCAGTTCTAAGCATCACATCCAGGCCTGCAAATGACTAGGGAAAGAAAGGAAAGGGACTGTCTTCTCCTTGCGCCTCTTTTTAGCAGCAAGGGGGCATTTTTCATAAGTGCCCTAACAGTTTCTCATCTCACTGGCCAGGGTCACGTGTTGGCCTCTAAGCCATTCACCTAAGGAGTGTGAGATCACTACAATGTTCTCAGACTGTTTGAGATATGCCCCCTGAGAGGTAATGTTTCTGAGAGAGGCCACCTGAACAAAACCAGCATTTCCTCAATGAAGAGAAAGAGAACAGATTTTAAGTAGGCAGCTGGAAGGGTCTGCTCCAGCCACTCTCTGCATAATACTTTTTACTTTAAAAAAGAAAGAACAAAAATAAAAACAAAGCATGCTATTAGAATAAGACCAGGCTCAGGAAGACAGACTGTTCTGGGTAAGGGACTCTGGTTATGGATAGTGTGACACAGTTATAAAGAAAACGTGGAGATTTAAAGAGCTGGCTGTCTGTGAGCAATAGCTGTAGAAATATCAAAATATCTCCCGTGTATCCATTAGATGCGACTAGTGTGACTGAGCACTGCCACGTCAGACAACGGTGCTCACTCCTGAAATGTGTGTGGTGTTGGGGTTGACCATCACTATGACCTGCAGTTTGTGTAGTTTTAAAGGGTTGGCAGCTACTAAATGTACTTGTTGGAAATGTACCTTGGTAAATGAGAAGTCACCGTTGGCATGAAACTCTCACTTATATACGCACTTACACAGAGAACTAATCACTTATTTTTCATGCATATTTTTGCTTTTAGTAAAAATCACATCAATAAATCAATAAGTAATTAAAATTTAAGCATTCAGTCTGAGAAGAATTACAGTATGTGGAATCATATAACCCAATTCCTTATCTTCAGCTGGCTTTCTGTTTTTACAAATGAACCTATGAGAGACAAACATTCATTTCTGTTGCAGAAAAATGGGCAGTGGAAGCTTCAAAATTAGTTATTTCCAGAGGTTAAGCAAGAGGAATATTTATACACAGCTTTGTTAAGTTACCTGTGAAGAGTAAAGACTGTGACTATACCCGTTGCTGAAAATCCATCATATATGCATTGAAGCTGGGAAGTACTGAAGTGGGTACCCAAATTTACCCAGAGATAGGATAATATGAAGGTATAAAAACAGCTGCAGAAGAAAAGAACCATGAAGACGTCTGCAGCAGCTGGGGCAGTTTTTTCCCGGAAGGCAATGAAGAAATCCCAAGCATCCAGCACATTCCAAAGGGGTAGGTTGGGACCAGAGTGAGTTACTGTGGGTGGGAGCCATTCACTTAAAGAGAGGTGGACAAGTTATGATGTGGGTGAGCCCCACACAATGGGCTCAGAAAACTTCTCTAACTGGTGACTCTAACTACTTGGCCTTTGAATAAAACATTGCATTTGCTAAGACAAGACAGACTCTTATTTATTTTGTTATCCTAATTGCCTTCAGCATTGGTTCAAGACTTCATCTGGAAGGGATTTTTAAAGGACAAATTCCAGATCTCTGCTACAGGGAAGGTTAAACCAGAATCATCCAGTGCTGATTGACTTTTCTCCCACGTGAAAGCTCTTGGGGCCAAGCCATCATCCCTTCTTCTGGTTATCTGGTATGATGTGAGCCCATCTTCAGTAAAACTCAGTTCTAGAAACATCCTCTAGTTGTATATATCAACCTCTTCTTACAACGATATATCAAAGTAATTCTATCTAATGTTACTTATTTTTCACAGTATTGTTTTAAAGATGAAAAGATCTTAATGATATCTGTAGTGGGTCGGGGTGGGCTTATGGAAAGAAGAAAGAAAAAGTCAGAGAGTCCTTGTTATCTGGGTTTTCATGATTGGAGTCTCCACAGTCGCCAGGTTTTAGAGAGAAATAAACTCACAATAGCATGAACATACTCATTATTGAATTGACCACTTAACAAAAATCAGTCCCCATTCAAAATCAGTCCCCACTTAACACCAGCATCTTCATCAACGTCATGACCTGTCTCACTGATTCTTGTAAAATGTAGCCTTATAAATACACTTTGTAAGTTGATTATCAAGTAAACTTTCAAATCCCCCCCAATAGAATATTTTATGATGTTAAATAACAGGGTGTTGAAGAACAGTTGAAATCAAATGTAGAATTGACAAATGATGATGCGGCAGAAACATAACTAGTAGTATGTGAGGAAGAAAAAAATCTTAAGAATAATGACAGCATGGGCATTATAGCAGAGAATGCTATGAATACAAAAGGTATTTGGGGGAATATCAAGAAATTCCTTGAATTTTGCAATTTCATTATATCCTTATTTTCATTATAAAATCCAAGCCAAAATATTTTTTTCATTAATTTTAAAAGAAATTTTGGTCCCCATTTTAAGAGAATTCACATTAAATAGCCCTTTTCTGGTATCCATTATGTTAAATAATATGGTACTTCTGTAATACTCTTTTTTCACTGGGCCACATTATGTCATATGAAACTAGAAAAATTCAGTATAAAAGGTATTTGGTATGAAAGCACAATTTTGTCCTTGCTATAGTTTTAAAATATGTCCACAAATGTTTGAATGCTTCTCTTTTTAAAAGACAGAGTTTAATATCTTTCTTCTTGAGTGTGGGCTGGTTAGTGACTTGCCTTGAACAAATAGAATAAAACAGAAGTGATGGTGGGTGTATTGAGTTGAATATGTTCCCCCCTCAAAAGAAAAAAAGTAAAAGAAAGAAAATTCATGTCCACCCAGAACCTCAGACTGTAATCTTATTTGGAAACAGGGTCTTTGCAGATATAATCAGTTAAGATGAGGTACCATGGGTTAGGGTGGGTCCTATCCAACGACTGATGTCCTTACAAGGAAACAGATGCACAGAGGGAAGACAGCTGTGTTAAGGTGAAGGCAGAGCCGGGAATGGTGTGCCTGTAAGCCCAGGAATGCCAGGGGTTGCTAGCAGCTACCAGAAACTAAGAAGAGGCAGAGTCCTTCCCTGGAGTCTTTAGAGAGAGTGTGGCTCTGCTGACACCTTTATTTTGGACTTCTTGCCTCCAGAAGTATAAGAGAATAAATATCTTTAATTTTAAGGCACCCAGTTTGTGGTACTTTGTTATGGTGGCTCTAGGAGACTATATAGAGGCTACATTACAAAAGACACTGCACTTCCTCTTTGCTCATTCTCTCTTGGATCTCTCACTTCAGGGGCAATTAGCAGCCATGTCGTGAAGATTCACAAGCAGCTCCCTGGTGATAACTGAGGCCACCTGCCAATGGCCATGTGAGTGAGTCATCTTGAAAGTGGACCTTCCAGCCCCAGTCAAGCCTTTTCATGACTGTAGCCCCTGCCAGCATCCTGACTGCACCTGTCTGAGAAGCCCTGAGCTTGAACCTCAGCTAAGCTGCTTCCAAAATTTGACCCACAGAAACTGTGTGATAATAAATATTCATTGTTTTAAGCCACTGAGCCTTGGCATAAATTTTTTTATGCAGCAACAAACAACTAATACCTTTGTTCCCTCAGATCTAATTTCTCCACCTCTAAAGCTCCCAAAGATCCAACTACAATCAAAACGCATTTAGAATTGAACAGAGATTTCTTCTCCCAAGGCTATTAAAATTTTCCATAACTTCTTTTCCACTACTTATCCACCTCCTATTTCTGATATATTACAAAGTGAGCTGCTTTTCCTCCATAGAACTCTGTCACTCACAAAGCTCTATCATCTCTGTGATGTGAAATTCTAAAAAAAGGGTGGTTGCCACTTTCATAAATGAGATTTATTAGTTTTATTACCTCAGATATTTCAAAATCTGATCTGAAGCTTCTCCTATCCCCCTGGAAAATGCCCTTGAATACAGATTCCAATACTGGCATTCTCTCCTCCAGAGCATGTTCAAAGCTTACGTGTATGTGGCAAATGGCTGGTCTCTGGTCTCCCCAGTTCCTTGGAAAGACCCACAAAGGCAGCTCTGCTGCTCGAGAAGCTTTACCTGTGAGTGTACAAAAGAGGGAGGGGATCTTTGAGGACAGTGCAGAGAAGAAACAACTACCACACGGATGTGACACAAAGAGAGGCATTGGTCCTGGCCTGACTTAACAGATCTGTCCAGTACCTGCTGTGCCCTGGGAACAGAATGTGCGGTCCTGGGCAGACAAAGAAGAGTAAGATGAGAGCCCATCACTGTCCTTTGGGCAGACGAAACCAGAAAAAGATCATTACTTTGCTGTTTGGTAAGTAAGAACAGTAAGGATATATGTACAAAGTTCAAAAGAAACTAAGAAGAGATGAGGTGAGATTGCCAAATGCTTTTTATTCTAGGCTCTGCCTCCAGGTTTGTTTGCCCTCAGAACTTGTACAGGAACTGCCTTCAAGGTGATAACTGTACCCATTCCATGTTGAAGGAGGGGGAGCAGGAAGAACAGGAGAGGATAGACCAATTCACATACATTGCGAGCTCAGTACTATAGATTCATACCCCTGGGATGAATGAACGTGCTCTGATGAACACCTGTGTGGGAAAATCCCATGCTGGGCCTGTCTGTGGTGAGGAATGACAGCTAATCTTGTATGCCAGGTGTGGTGCAATGTTCTAAGTGCTTTACAAATATTAGCTCATTAAATCCACAGAACAACCTGAAGAGGCAGGTACCGTTATTAGCCTATTTTACGAATAAAGAAAGTGAGGCACAGTAAGAGGCAGAGCTGAATTCAAACCCGGACAATCTGTCTTCAGATGATGCCTCTTCATATTAACCTCTCAATGGTCCTGACTGTCAGAAAAAAAGATGTTTACTCTTTATCACAGCTGACTTGGAGTTTTGATAAAATATGGCACAAGGCAGAATTTCAAGTTTTTAAAGCAAATCATACAGGTCTAATGCTTGTGAACTTGATATTAAAACCTAAGGCTGATTTGTGTTTATGCTTGGTAGATATGTTAAAAAAAGAAATAAGGGGTAGACAGACTCAGCTGTTTTGTGACCTTTCCCTAAAATGGTTAGAAACCTAATGGCTGACTCAGATCCATGCATCATCACTATGTATGTTTGAAGTCTAAATAAATTTTAATGTAATATTTTGGAATGCAATTAATTAGGTGTGCTCATAATTGCCTGGCAGGGTAGGCAGATCAGTAGATTGTTGAATGAATAGTAAGGGCTGTTTAGTGTTATATAATAAACCTAGGACCATTCTATGAGACTCAATGCTGTCATGCAGGGGCTCTGCAGCTCATGATAGATTTACTTAATGGAAGCCGCTAAGAAAAGGAGATTCTGAGTCTCAGATGAGCTGTACTGCACCAGCCCTTTCCTCTTAATCCAGGGCTCCAAATAATTTTGTAAGTAGATAAAATTCTTAACCCATCCAAGAATGATATAATCAGATGACTAATACTGCAATCTTTTCTGTCTTGGGAAATCTCTCCAGAGTGCAAATGAAGCAGTCCCCTTCATAAGAATACTCTGCCTTTCTGTGAGTTTGAAGTTTGTCTCAGGGTGGAAATGGCACAGCATTCAATGAGTTGAGGGTAGTGAATGGACTTCTGGATATTTAGAGACATAAAGAACGCCAAAATCCTTTTATGTCTGCCATTACAGTGCACCTTTGTATAGTCTCCCCAAGCTTTTTTATGTCATGGTCACTTGGGATATGATAATAATGAATTTTATCCCATTCAAACAGGCATCTTTTTTTTTTTTTTTGTACCTTACAAAATCTCTAAAGTTGCCTTATAAAATCTCCAATTGTTAGCACCTTCTAATTGCTGTCATCTTGGTGGCAGCAGTGACATGGTACATAAAATCATGCTGCTTCTTACAATGGCTGGAATCTAGGGAGTCAATGGAACATAGTATTTGGGAAGCACCCTGGGGTAAATGCAGGAGGCTGCTTCTGGCTGGAGGCAGCCAGTCTTAGGGATCTCATAAACTCAGGTTCTGGTCTGTGCTCCTTGGGGGCTGAGAAATTCAATATGTTGGTCACACTGGTGATTCATTTGTGACACTCTAGGAGGGCAACATTGCCTCCTCAAGTCTCAGCCACCCTGTCTGTAAAACAGAGAGCACAATAGCACCTTTCTGATGAGAAGGTTTTGTGGCCTATCTGTGAATCTGTGTATGTAAACCACCATTTCTATAATATGACACAAAGAATCTTGGTTACTGCTGTCGTTTTTATAGGGCTAGGGCTCGGGAGAGGTGAGTGAGGCACCTTGGTCACAAGGGGTGTCAAAATCTCAGTGATCAAGATAAATAATATTTTCACGCAATATTTTTAAGAAGTCAAAATTATTGAAAAAAATCCAGGGTAACAAAGATAAAAAATTTAAACAAAGACAGGATCTGGCTTTTTACCTGAAGACACACCTCACTGCCTTACTTACCTGCATCTCTGTCCTATGGGACCCTACCTTCATTATTTAAAATATTGCATTGAAATATTATACATCTTGATTTTTAAGTTTTTTGGTGTCTCCTTAAATTGTACACCTGACGCTACTTCCTTCACACTAGTCCCAACTCTGGTTACATTTCTGATATTAGACTGACTGGTTGTTTCTAATTGTGCCTGATGTTAACTCTCCTTCCACTGCAGCCCCCAATCTATGCCAGGTGCTGTGCCAGGCTCTCGGGATACAGTGATGAAACACGGCACTAGCTTGTGGAATAAGTACACTGATATGCAAATAGGTATGTGTCCTATATTCTTTAGGGGTGTTGTAAATGCATCCATTCACTGATTAATTTCACAGTGTTCAGTGAGCACCTCCTCTGTATGTGCCAGGCACACAGTATGGGATGGGTACAACAGGGAGCTCAGGCAGAAACCAGTCACTTCTATGGGGTTACTTCCTTGTAAAAGGAAATGGTCTACCAGGAGAAGATAGTGAGAAATCTTTCTGGAATTGAAAAAGTGCTGAGGATACTTCAAATGCAAGTGCCTACTACTGTGCCTATCATGTAAGACACAATAAAAAAAATGTTTATAAAATGGCTATCCAAAATAATGAATTCCTATAAGTAAGATGGAGATGATGAACCTTCATTCTGCCCACCTGGCATCCCTTTGTTTGCCTTGGATGTTGGTGGGCTTTGTGCAATGGAAGAATCAGACTTTGTAGACGACAGATCTGAACTTGAAACTTGGCTCTGTCACTTATTATCTGTGCAACCTTATTCAATTTACTTAATCTCTCTGAAACTATCTGCTCTAATAAGGTTAAATAACACCAGACTTGCAGGTCTTTAGTGAGATTATGGATCTGCAAAATGTTTTGAGCCTGGCTCATAGGAGATACTCAGTAGATGTGCATTTCTTTCCTTTCCACTTTGTTTTGGAACTTGATGGAATTGCGGGTCAGAAAGTCTGAGTCAACCCCAGGCAAAGAAAACCATTTGGGAAAGGAGCTGTGAGGTTTTACAGCAGCTTTCATGCCAAGGGCTCTGACCACACAAAGAATGGAACTAGTCTGTTTTTTTTTTGTTGTTGTTTTTTTTGTTTTTTTTGCATCAATACCCTATAAGCAAGTTGAATATGGGCTTTGAATAATTCAAGTACATTTCCACAAGACAGTCACAAATGGATTGACTTCTCCAGCAGAGATGCCAATCTGGGGTCTTTAGCAATAGCATCCTGAAGAAATGTGGGCCTGAAGAAATGCTTCAAGGACAGGTGGAACATGTGCTGTGAGCAGGGAAGTCCTGAGTGCTACAGCAGAAATGCAAATTGGGGCTGTGTCATGAAAACAAAAGTTAAACCATAAAATGTCACTTCACACGCAATTTAAGAGAGATCTATGAGAAATAAACTTTAGAAAACTGCTCACATATATCAATGAATTACAGGTGCCTGGCAAAACATTTCTACAAAAATATGCAGTATAGTGTATATATAAATCCGTCCTGAGTTTTATGGTTCCATATATAAAGTCATAATGTATATAAAATAGAGGAACATGGAAAACCAGTTCATTGCTTTAACCCATGCTGGTCAAATAGACTTGGAATAATCCATCAAACTTACAGAGCCTCAAACAAGTACAGTCACCATTGCAGGAGGATCCAAGTGGCAAGGGTAGGTGGGGTCGCATTCACTTTATAGGGTGGCGGGCAGGCTGGGTACAGAGTAAGATCCTACCTGCAATGAGGCATGTCTCTGTTAAGCACATTACATCTATTATCTCATTTTAGCCTCTCCACAGTTCTGTGACACAGGTGTCTCTGTCCCCATTTCACAGATGGGAGAAATGACACCCAGAGAGGTTGAGTTACATAAGCAAGGACAGGTAGGCAGCAGATATTGCATCATGATGATAGCATCATGCAAGCAAGGGACTTATACACCACTGTACTGCCAGCTTTTAGAGGAGTGCCTAACACATAGTAAGTGCTCAATAAATATTTGAGGAAGCGAGTGAAGGTGGAAAACTCAGATTCCCTTGACTCTGTGTCTGGTGTTCTAGTCTCAATCTCCTTGCCTCTGTAATGAGTATATTAATACCTACCACATCATCTACCAGGCTGGGCACAGCTGCACAGGCTGTACACTGTACAACTCCACACTCTGTAACTTGCGATGCGAACAGTACCCTTGGATCTGTACAACACAGTAGCCCTGTTCCTGGATGTGGCACAGGAGAAAAAAAGCCACAAATGGAGCCAGACGAACCTGAGTTCAGATTGGCTCTGCCACTCTCAGGCTGTGCAGTCTTGCCGCTATTTCCTCTCTTCTAAGTGGCAGCAAAAGTAATGTATAAGAATATTTCAGGATGAAATGAATTAACACATGTAAAGTACTTAGAAGGCATGTAGTAAGTGTTCAAGAAATACTTTATTGTTCTTATTTTAATATTATGTTATAATTTTTAATTCTGTATTAAACTAATCTATTTTAGGGTCATTTTTCCTGACTCAACTGGAAGCTTCTGGAATGTGAGGATTGTGTCTACTTTCTACCATGATTCTTCCAGTGCAGGGCAAATATTAGGCCCCTGGTAAATATTTGTTGAGCTCAACTGAACCAGCTACTGACAAATAAAATTCTGAGTCTCTTTGACCATATCTAATCATGAATTGTCTTCTTCTGCCATATG
This sequence comes from Macroglossus sobrinus, assembly GCA_004027375.1. Taxonomy (NCBI): domain Eukaryota; kingdom Metazoa; phylum Chordata; class Mammalia; order Chiroptera; family Pteropodidae; genus Macroglossus; species Macroglossus sobrinus. Next base: position 685,470 of record PVKZ01000317.1, on the reverse strand, counting down.
TTGGGGAAACTGAGGCAAATAGCTCTTTATTTATCTTAGTTAAAAGGTTTCGATTTCACTAAACAACTTTCCTTCCTCACCCTTAGTCCCAATTCAAATTCTTTTAAGAGAAATTAACAAAGAGCTTTCTATCTGGCTGTTAGCCAGAAATTTGCACATAATAAAGGCTCTGATTAGAAAAGACTTTTAATGTACTGTTTTTCTTTGGGTCACGCAATCAAGTAGAAGAAATATATTGGCTACCCAGGACCTAGCATAATGCAGCCTTTAAGCCTTCCAGGGTCAGAGTTAGAATTGAGGTCGTGCAGCTCGTGCTTGTCCACTTTGCCAGACAGTATGGGGATGGGTGGGCCTTTATCCATGACCACAGTCCAGCTCCACTCAAGCAGATTCCAGCCTCACAGGAGAGATCAGGTTTGTCTGTGGTCTGCACACTTAAGTGGCGATGGAGGTGACCGATTGCTAGAGAAATTTCAGACACGAAAACCCTTGTGGATTTGTAACAATTTTTAAGTTGTAAGTATCTACCAGTTATAGTACTATTATAGTACTATTATAATACATTTGCTTCTATTTCATTTCATTTAGTCATCACAGAAATTAAGGTAGGGATAATGAACTTCCAGGTTACAGACTCAGAGAAGGTAAGTAACTTGCCTAGAGACTCACAGCTGACATTCAGATCCAGGTCTGAATCTAAATACTGTGTTCACGGTTAGGCATTTGGGCTCTGGAATCAGAAGGATCTAGATTAAAATTCTAGATCTGCCTCTCAAGAGCGATGTTGTGTTAGCGGACCTATTAAAAGTTTCGAAGGCTTAGTTCCACTACATGTAAAATGAGAATAACAGCTGTGTTCATCTTACAGGTTAAATGAGATAAGGCGTCTGGTTCATGCAGTACAAATTCTGCAGCAAAGTAAGTGTTTCTTCAAGTTTAGTTATTTATTACTCCTTTTAAAACCTACTACTCCTCCATCATACTATTTACATAACTCAGATGTTTCCCATTTCCCTCATTCTTAAGAGAACAATGGCATGCAAATTTTTAATTTAGAAATTCAAATCTGCTTCATCTGTTTTAGTTAAATAAGAAAGTATCCCATTTAGAAAACAGGGGGACTTTATCTATCATATGTCCTTGGAAAAATTGAAAAGGGTTAAGTAGTTAGATAGCTCCATAGAGCCTGAGTTACTCCAAGACATTAGCCTGAACACTAATATATTAGTTGTTTAATAAAAAAGAGATTTAAAAGGTCCTGATGATATTTAACTGTATAACAAACCCACAAAAACTGCTAGATAGAGAATGGGGCAGTGAAATACTGACACAATCTAATACTGCTGGAAGCCACGGTGTTGCTGCCCAGATCCGGGCTCCTCAGACAGTTCTGCATGAGGATAGAAACAGGCTGGTCAGTCAGGGCCTGGCTGGGAGCTGGGCTGCTGTCCCTGCTCTGGTCAGTACCCCCACTCCATGTGTCCATGTACTGCTTCTTGCAGTGTTGTCCCACTGAGCCCTTTAAGTGGATATGGCTTGTCCACAAACCCTACTCGAGGCCGTTGGCCTCAATGGTACTTAACTTAGATCACCTCCAGTACATTTTCCATCTTATTCTCCTCTCCACTCTCCACCCCTAGGTTTTTCACTCTGGTTCTGCTTTATGACCTAATAGAAGGGGTGGAAGGTTGTTCTAGGCTTAGGATGATGCCCACAGAGGACTTAGCAACCATAGTCACTCACGTTTACTGAACCCGTGGTGTGTGCTGGGTCAGTGTTCCAACTGCCTTAAACTGCCCCTCACAACTGCCTATAAAGAGGTGCTATTTTCATCCTATTTTACAGATGAGGAAACTGAGGCACAGAGACGTCAGTGAACTTGCTCAAGGTCACCTGAGAGTCTGTATTCTTACACTGCCCATCCTGCCACCCACTCAGCTCTGTGAAGCAGGGGGTGGGGGGTGGGAGAGTGGGAGGGGTTGTGGGGGGAAGTGAGAGCAAAACTCCACAGGAGGACAGGTGGAAAGGACACTGGCTTTGAATTAAAAACATCCTGGGTGTGGCTTTGGCTCTGCATCCTGCTGCTTTTGTGACTTCTGCAAAATCACTTCACCTTGGTTTCCTCTTCTATGAAATGGGAGATGTGACAGCTTGAAGAGTTTTATGAAGAGAAGATAAAATAATTAGTGTGACTCACTAAGCCCATAGCGGGCATCCTATATATGTTAGCTCTTATTATTATGGGGAAAGCACTTTGTACAGTTTTAACTATCATATACTTTTTAAACTCCACATGGCAAGACTGTAATATGCACCATCATTTAAGAAAAGAAAAAACACTGACAATGAAACTATCGCACATCACTGACTGTAAGGCCCGTCTCAATTTAAGTGATGCTAAAATGCTAAACATAGAGTAACATACCTACGTACAAATAACCTAATAAGAATCTAGGACCTCCCCTCATCCCCAAAGTACCACCACAGCCATGTACAGAGACAAAGAGTGCCAGTTTTATGAGGAGACAGGGCCCAGACCACAGGGGGACAGAAGTACCACACCCAGGTATTTCTTCAGTGAACCCTTAAAATGTCCAAATTTGGACTATGGGAGTAATCTATGAATAGGAAGAGACTGCAGGGTGGAAGAGAGGAAAAAGCCGTGGATTTAGCACGTGAAGCCTCTCGTCCTGGCCCTGGCTGTCCAGCTTCATCAGCTCTAGCACTTGGGGCTGCTTGGTTCACCTTTGTACCTCAGTTACTCTGGCTACCAATGATGCGCCGAAGGAAAAAATAATAAGGTTTTTCTAGCTCTGAATCAGTGTGTGTCTACACAGTAGGGCAAATGTGCCAAGATTAAACTAAAGATGATATTAGTAAACTGGGCTTTCCAATGCTATAAGCATTTCCAACCTGGCCCTTTGCTGCCTGAGCTTTCTATGTGAAAAGGGACTAACACATCGGAGTTAACCATCTTCCTAAAGCAGACCTCGTTCTAGTGTAGTTGAGATTTTTCTTTCATACATGAAGTAGCAGCGGAACAAACTTTGTATTTTAAACTCTCATTTTAGTTTGTTTCCCAGTGTCAATTCTGGTTATTTAAGGGATCATCCATATCAAAACAGAAGAGAGAGACATTTCAGCAAAACAATGACGACAATTCCCCAAAGCCCTGAATGCTTTCCACGAGACCACGAGGAGTCTAGAAATGCTCAGTATAAAAAGACTAATAGATGTAAATAAAGTAAGTAGTTGCCAAGGAGCATGAAAATAATGACATGACACACAAATCCCAAATAAACAACTAGAAAATTCAGAATGACGATAGGAGCAGCATAAACACTAAACTTCAACTCAAATTGGCATCCACTTACTTGGTCCATAATTGGGAGGAATACGAAGGTGAATATGCCACAGTTTCTGTGCTCAGAGGGTAGAGGTACAAGGACAAAGGTACTTGGAGAAAGGAGGGGACCTTAACTTAAAAGAGGGGGCTTGTGAAAAGATCCGTGGTGAGTGGTAGATGGAGTAGAACCAGTTGGTAAAATAGTACAAAGGTGGAGACAGGAGGAATTGGCATTCTAGGTGACTGGGACTGCAGGAGCAAAATCCAATGTTCAGGACAATGGTGACCCGGGCATGGATTTCAAGAGACTGAGGATGAAATAAATAGATCGATTTTATCCTAATATGCAATGCAATCTATTCGTTTTGAGGAGGAAAATGACCTGACAATTAGCTAAATCAAGCCTTGAAAAACATATTATCTTTCAAATAACTAAAAACTACTGTTCTCTCCATAAAACCATACACTTCATGACAATAATAATAAACACTATTTACTGAGCACCTACTATCATCAAGCATTTTACAGTTCTGATTCTGCTTATTTCTCACCACAACCTTCTTAAACATGTATTATTATGATGCTCATTTTTCAAATAAGGACACTGAGGTTCTGAGAAGGGGCATAATTTGCATGGTCGAATGAGGACTAAAGAAAAGTCTACTGGATTTAAAGGCTGCTTTTCCCCACCTGCAGTATATACCTCTCACCATGTGCTGCTGATTTTATCAGACAAAAAAAGTGACCCTGTATTTTAATAGAAAGAGCCTTGGATGAGAATTACCATCATCTTCAAGGCTCACTCTTAGGAATCCCAAGGGCCATGCCATTAGGCTCTATACAGCAGAGTGGTCCAGGTAATGATACTTGCCTAATATACCTGCTGTAATGTGGCTGGGCCACACATGACATTGTCTTTCTTCTATTCTAGCCACAAATACTGTTGGGTTTGGGGGAAGAGCAACATTCCCACGCTCTGTTCCCATACGCATTCTCATATGAAAGGGCTGAAAATAGAATAGTCTGTCTTTATGATTTGAATGATATGACAGCAGATGACACAGGTCCAATATTCTGCTTTCGTAATTTTATGATTTTGGATCTAGTCTGCAGGAGCAAGCATAATAACAATCTTTCTGATTCTGTATAGTGCCTCTTCTTAGAAAATACTCATTTTCGGCACAGTTAGGGTTGAGATTGGATGAAAAACTCAGGGCTTCCTCTTCAGCTCCCAACACTCAATCTGCTTGAGTCCCACCTTCTGGAATTCAGGGGAAAAATAGCCTCATTCTGTCCTTTTTTGAATATTCATAACTCTGACCTGCAAGGATAATTATATTATTATGTAAATCACAAAACAGAGGAGGAAGGAAATGACTCATCAAAAATCTCTCTGGAAACCTCCATCAGCAATGCAAATCACGTAAGTTTCTGGATTCTAGGTAGGCACCTGGAATCTCAGCTAAGTAGTTTTCTTTGGGGGAAGATTAAAAATAGAAAAAACCATACGTTCCACTTTAGTGAGCAAGAGCAAGGGAATGCAGGCATTCAAGGCAGAAGTAAAAATGGAGATAAGAGCCTCATTTTATACTGAAAAGGTGAGGTGTGATTTACCTGGTGCTCTTACCTTGTTTTGCTCTGTGCAGGCCATTCTCTCTGGGAGGATGGGGAAAATGTGCCCCATGCAGAGACAAGGAACCCCCACAGCCTACCCTTCCCACCAATATTCAGTGTTTTCCTGAACAGATTTCCAGCTACAAAACACTCAGCTGTGTAATAGCTCCAGTTATAGCTGAAATGTTAGTCATTTCATCACACACTCTCCAAAAGGGGTATATAAAAGTTGTTTACAAGGGCAAAGCTGTACTTCTGAAAGCTGGCTTTAAGAGCTCCTGCTACCTTGCCATATTTTCATTCTTTGAACCTGCAGCAACAGTTCCCTTTTTATAACTGTTAGCACAGGAAGTTATTAAAACACTTGGCTCTAATGTGTCTTGGTCTCTGCCTCTGCTGGAATGCTATAAATTGTTATGGCCAGCACATTTGTGCTAAACCATGAAGAGAAACGTCATATTGAAATAATTTTTGTGGCTAGCGAGGGGAAGTTAACAACAGACTTCACATCTAGGCCTTACGTGATTGAGAGGATGGGTGTTGGAGTTAGCTGCCCTTTGGTCCCTGTGTGAACAGGTAACTTAGCCTCTTAAAGTCTCAGTGTTCTCATTTGGAAAATGGGAGCAATAATAAAACCTGCCATACAGGAAGTAGTGGGAATTAAATGAGACATATAAAGCACATTGTAAATGCTCAATAAAAGTTAGGTATCATTATTGTTGTTGAATTAGCATCATTATCTGCATCAGAGCAGGGTTGTGGAATCTGTGGCAGAATTAAATTTCATAACCACATCCCCCTGTTGTAATCTCTTACATATTTTTTTAAACAACTTTATTGAGATACCTTTGACATATAAAACTAATATATATTTAAGACATACAACTTGATGTTTTGATATATACATTGAGAAAAGATTATCATAATCAAGCTAAATAATTTATCCATCATTTCTACACAGTTATTTTTAATGTATATGTATGTGTGGGCTGAGAAGATTTACAATGTATCCTCTTAGCAAATTTTAAGTATACAATGCAGTATTGTTAACTGCGGCCACCATGCTGTACCTTAGACCTCAGAACTCATTCATCCTGTGTAACTGAAACTTCGTACTATTTGACCGACATCTCCTATTTCTCCCTCCTCTTTCCCCGTCCTGGGCCCTGGCAAACATCATTCCACTCTCTGCTTCTATCAGTTTGACTATTTTAGATTCCACATATAAGCGAGATCATGCAGTATTTGTCTTTCTGTGTTTGGCTTATTTTACTTAGTTATGTCCTCTAGGTTCATCTTTGATGGTGCAAATGGGAGGATTTCTTCCATTTTAAGGTTGAATAATATCCGTGTGTGTGTGTGTGTGTGTGTGTGTGTGTGTGTGTGTCTTTATCCATTTTTAAAATCCATTCTTCTGTCAACAGACCCTTAAGTTGTTCCCATATCTTAGCTATTGTGAATAATGCTGCAGTGAACATGGCAATGCAGGTATCTCTTCGAGATCTAGATTTCATTTCCTCTGGATATACACCCAGAAGTGTGATTGCTGGATCATATGGTAATTCTATTTTAAATATTTTGAGGACCCTCCATACTGTTCTCCATAATGTCTGTAATCACTTTCTTAAGAGAACTGGAAATGAATAATGATCAACTCTACATTTTCTTTCCTTCACCAAAGGGTTTCAGCACATGGCAAGATTTACACTCCTACCTGGCCTCGTCTGTGAATGAGTGAAGACAGGACATGGCATACTGTGGTCAGCATCCTGCACTAGTACGTTAATGCTTCCTAGTCACCATGCTTGTTATCTATCTTCTTCCCTCTTACTGGAATTATTTGGCTTCAAAAAGTGTCTGAGATTATTCTTTTGGCTGGGTCTGAAAATAATCTTGGGGGACCTACCCACCCACCCAGTGAGGCATACGATTCCTTGCGCCACATTTCTCATAAGCTCATTAAGAGGCTATAAATATTGGAGTCAGGAGAGTTGGGTTTAGGGCCTGGCTCCGCCTTGGACAAGTTACATAAGCACTGAGTCTCAGTTTTCTCATCTGAAAAATGGAAGACTACTAGTATTAATGTCACAGAGTTTTTGTGAAGACCAAAGGATGTAACACAAAAGAACATGTTAAACTGTAAGGAACTACATAAATGTTACTTATTATCACTTTTGGCAAGCAGGGATGTCCTTGACTGGTTCTTTAAGAATTTTGAGAGTTTCTGTGGCTGAAGATTGCCTTGATACATGTAAAAATAAATGTATTTATTACTAAAAGGTAATAAATTGGATTGAATAAGGATAGTGTACAATGGTGACAGGCAAGAGGTCACTGTAAAGGGCCACATCAGGGCCACATGGCTGTGGAAGGGGAAGTGTGACAGGGAGAGAGCAAGGCTCATTTACTTCTGACTTATTGAAACTGAACTTTACATTTCTCTTCCTTCCTTACAGATGTTTCCCATTTCATCTTTATGCACTTTCCAAATCTCGTTCCTGGAAACCCTTTCTCTTCTGGTCTCTTGAGACACTTGGGATTTAGCACTCATCGAGCATTAATTTTTAAATGGTAGATGCTTTTAAGGGACCCGGCGCTGACCCTTTGAAATTAGTCCTTCCTATTTAGACCCAACCGATTATGGAGAGGCTCAAGCATAGCCAGATCTGCAATTCTCCTCACCTCACCAGTCTTAGAAACCTCTTTACCACATTCTCTTGTTTTCTTTCTCTTAACCACTCAGCAAACTGAGCAGCTGGAAGTCTGACTGTAAGCAATATTTAGGCCAAATATGAGATATGTAGTTTGATGCCATGAAGCACATGGGCTTGCCAGTTCATGTTGCAGAGCTGCAAGAATAAATACCTGAGGGAAAGAATGGACTGGTGGGGAATAGCTTGCCACTGTCCACACTTAGTGCCCCAAGAGATAATCTGGAGGATGGATGTTTTCTCCCAATGTTTGCTGTCACCAATAGTCTCTAGCGACTCTGACATTGGATGAGCAGCAGGAAGTAGGTTTCTTCTGCCTCTAGACCTTTCCCCGTGCAGCAGAAACACACTATAGACTTTAATGCTATGCCAACAACTGCATAGCAGCTATTGAGATATCTCCCTATTAAAATATCATTGAGGGATATTCAAAAATATAAGTCCTGGCAAGAGCCATCCTGATGGGCTTAGATTTGGGGGAAAAAAAGGAAAGAGACTCAGAATGGGGCCAAGAGATATTGCGCTAAGTGCTTGATTCATCCTCCCCACTCTCTGCTACTTGTGAGCTGTATTGCGCAAAGAGGCCAGGCATCGTCCTCTTTGAAATTTTAACATAAAACATTTCCATATATAAAGAAAGATATTGCCTCCTAGCTTCAAATACAGCTTTCCACACTTCGTTTTGTGACGCTAGGGCAAGGACTCTGCAAACTCCATTTCTGCTTTGTCAGCAGGGGGCCATGTCAGATTCTGCCAGTAGGGGGCGCTAGAGGAGACAGAGAAACCGAAAGAGAAAGCCTGCTAGCTAACCTTCGGGTTGGCTTCTGTGTCCCTGGCAACATGTTGCAGGTCTCATTTGCTTTTGCACTCCAGCGGCAGCAGTTCCCTCTTATAACAGCAATTCAAGTCAGTCTTCAGTTTCCCTAACACTGTAGAACCAGCCTTGTGGCACCCCTCAGAGACCTCACTCAGCACCATGTACGACTCCTCTGGGGTTTGGATCCTCACAGCAGAGAGACGCCAGCACAGGTCAAAAAAACTCACTTCTAAGAGGTATGAGCTTCAGCTGCACTGGCCAAGTTTGCAGGATTTACTATTCCTGTTGTTTTCCCTGCCCTAGAAGTAGTATCTGCTCCCTGTAATTGTTACCTCTGTGATACTTTTACTTTTTCGGGTATTTAATACCTAGTTAACAATGCTTTATACTAAATGCTCTCCGATTGAATACTTGGTATGGTTTCTGTCTCCACATTGGACTCTGACAGATGCACCATGTTTGCTATGGCAGTGAGAACTAATAGTATTTCTTTTTAATCAAAGACATAAGTGCATACTCTATGGGTTGTCTGTTACAAGCCCATAAGAGACAGCTGGTGGTTGAGAGATGATCTAGGAACCATGGTAACTATTTATACCTGAAAATTCTCCATATTTCATTAAGCCAGATCACCTGAAAGCTACATGCTGGGATCATGGAGACACATTTCTATCTTCTAGAGCCAGTGGGAATATTAACTGAGATAACCATATAAAGCAACTAGCAGGTTGCTTTATATACTCAAAAAATACTGGGTAATTGTGTGTATGTGTGTGTAAATACTTTTTTAAAGCAGGCCGGGTGATTGTGCTGTTTCCTGCAATTGTTTCAGAAAGGGATACCACTGTCTATTTAAATGTTTAGGAAAACAAAATTTGAAGATGTATTCCCTTTGCTGTTTTTGCTGTACAAAATTAGCGGGAATAGCTAATTTAATTTAATTTTTAGGCCAGGGAAGAGAGGGCTTAAAGGGAGCATAGGGGAACAACTCAACTTCTAATTATCTTCAGCGATCTGAAGTAGATAAGAATCAAGGCATGTTTTACATGGCCCAAGAGGTCAAACAAGGGCTGATGGGAGACAAAGAGTAATTTTTGCTTAAGACAAACAGACATTTGATAAAAGTGAGAAATAGCCGCAGGCTTACAGCCTTGGGAAGCAGTGGGTTCCCCATCAGATGAGGTGATCGATCAGAGGCAGGTATCTGCTGGGCTAAAGTAGAGGGGGCTTTGAGCAGCAATGGGGGTGGTTGTCAAAGTTCCTTTCAAACCTAAGGGCATTTAATTCTCCGATTTTAGTCTAAGTTTCTTAATTCATGGGCTGAAATCGCAAAGGTGGAAAAATAATGAGGATGTGTGAGAGAAAAAAGTTGGATAGACACAAAGTATGAGGTTAGAAAGACATTAGGAAAAGCTACACCTGTGAAAATCTCTCCCTTTCCCCCTTCTTTATTATATTTTAAATCCGCTGAGTTGGAAAAATGAGAAATAGGTCACGATATGTGGTTTTTAATTTTTTTTAAAATGAGATGATTTGGGTCAACTTTCTATATACCAACTTTACATGCTGTTGTTTCAAAAGCGGCTCTTGGCATAGCAAAAAGAGAACATAATAAAAAATTCATGGAAAGAAAAGTTGCAATCGATGTAGACTAAGCCTTTGAAAATTAGCCAATTAATCCGGCTTTGCTTTGTTTCTTCATATCGGGGGACTTGATTTACATAAAAGAAGTCTAATGTGAACAATGAACACATACACAAAAAATAAGAGTTGAATAAAAGATTACTTATGTATATGACTAGACACTTCAAAGGCTCATAGTGAAAAATGAATTCCTTAAAGGCTACATCTGAAAAGAACCATGACTATCTTAAAACAAGTTATAATGGACTCTGTAAAGCCAGGAAAGGTCCAAAACAGAACTGCAAAGCTTTCTGTATGGTCCACTATATAAAACAGCCACCCTCTTGCTATTGACACTGCTTCTTCTTCCTTAATTCTCCCATAAACAGAGCCAGGACTGATGAGTAGAAAATGCACAGAGGTAAATTTTAACTCCTTGAAGAAATTTTCAGATGAGCATTATCTACCAGGAAAGCTAATCAAATTTAAGTTGGAAGACTACCATAATCTAGAATCAAACGGGAATTCCCTTCTTGCACTGAAATTCTTAGAATTCTTTGGTGACTAGTTCAGTGAGCAAGAATATGTTACAAAAGATATTTACAGCTCTATTCATTGAGACAGGAGAGATTTTAGACAGAATCAGCACTTAACAGGACTCCATTTTTTTGTGCCTGAACCCTAACACTTCCTCCACCTCCAAGTGTGCCATTATACTCTAGAGGAGACAAGATGTTATATGCTGATCATAATTTTCAGAAGGTAAGGTCCTCTTTCCAAAGGAAATGCAGTGTAATAACTATGTATAAGAGTCCTGGGCTCACAAACTGTCTGAGTTGGCTTGGGCTGCTGTAACAAAATGCCCCAGACTGGGTAACTTTGTAACTTTATTTTCAATAAAGTTACAATGTAACTTTATTTTCTTATGGTTCTGGAGGCTGGAAGTCTGAGATCAGGATGCCAGCATGGTTGGGTTTTGATGTGGGTTTTCTTCCTGTGTCCACATGGCCTTCACTCAACGTGTGTGCATGGAGAGAGAGAGTGTCTCTTCTTACGAGGGCACTAATCCCAGCATGAGGGGTCCATCTTCATGTTCTCATCTAACCCTAATCACGTCCCAAAGGCCTCATCTCCAAATACCATCACATTGGGGGTTAGGGCTTCAACATAAAAATTTTTGGGGAACACAAACATTCAGTCTATAACAGAAACTAAAGTGTGAAGCAAAGAAATGCCAATTTACTAGTTGTTTGACTTTGGCCAAATTGTATACCTAAATCTCAGCTACATCACTGGAAAATAGAAACCTCAATGGCACCCTAGTGACAAGGGGATTAAATGAATCAACAGACATAAAGCGTCTTTCACATAAAAATAGTACAAGAGATCTTAGTTGCTACTGCTGTAGTCATTATTATTAGTATTTTTATAATTTATTCAGATGGTACAAAAAAATTCCGAAAGTTGTACCATATACTGCTCTCTGTGTCCTTGCCTTGCTTTGCCAGTTACTACTTGTGCTTGAATTCAGCTCAAATTTCACTTTGTCCTGAAGAACACCTTTGATTATCCCTAATGAGTTAGATGGCACCCACCTTGCTCTCCTATGACTAGGTGTATATTTGCGAGCAAACAGTTTTCTCACTGTGCTGTGAATGCGACTCTGAGCTACTTGAGGGACTACCCAGAGCTAGCCAAGTTTCACAGTTAAGGGTACAGTCTTTCACAAGACGGCTCTCATTTCAGACAACAGCCACAAGGTTGGGGTCCCTGGGCCACTGTCAGTAGCTGGCTACAAATTCAAGGGGTATTCATAGACTCTCCCAGGCTTGATAATTGACTAGACGTTCTCACAGAACTCAAAAAAGCATTACACTTGTGATTAGAATGCACATCAGAAACCAACCAAAGAGAGATGCAGGGAAGAAGTCTGGGAGGGTTCCCGATGAGAAGCTTCCCTCATCCTCAGGGACACATTACCCTTGTGCACATCAGTGTAAGACAATACACCAAGTACAATCAACCAAGGAAGCTCATCTGAGCATTAGTGTTCAGAGTTTTTATTGAGGTTTCATTATGACTGCATGACTGCTTGAATCATTAGCTCTGTGGTTGTACTCAACATTCAGCTCCTCTTCCCTCTCTGGGGTTGGGCTGATATCAAATGGATCAAAGCTTCAACCCTCTAATCACAGGGTTGGTTTTTCTGGCATGGCCAGCTCCCATCTGGAGTCACCTCATTAGCTTAAACTATCAGGTGCAGGTGTGTGGTCCATAGGGTCCACTAGGAATAACAAAACACTCCTATCACAAGGAAATGCCAAGGGGTTAGTTCTTACCTCCCAGAAACCAGGGGCAAATGCCAGCCAAATTCTTTATTACACAGAAATAGAGATTATACATCCTGAATACTTAGTAGTATACATGATAGGTGGTCAGTAAATATCTGCCAGATAAATAACAGAATGAGTAATACAGGTCAAAACAAGGTTGTTATTTTAACCCCATGGAAAGGGAGAGTTAGTCAATGATCTTTATTTTCTGGGATAAATTTATTTTTGGTATTTCAAACCCTCATATTCCTTATTCTATTTCCTCCTCTACTTTCTCCTATTTTCACTGAGTTCTTCCCACTATAATTACTTTTTACTACTGTGAAACAGACTTTAAGTTCATCCTTAAAACTCTGCCTTTGCCTTTCACACCTTTTCAATGGGATTTCACAATGCTGAGAGCTGAGGAAGTGAAACAGAAAACACTGCAAAAGAAAATAAAATTCCTCTCTGGGTAGCAGAGGTGCCTTGATGCATGAGAACCTTTCAATCCCGATGTTCATTCCTCTCCACATTATATTAATGTCACTTCAGTTGCCACTCCATTACTTATTATTAGTCAAATCAATAAGCAACCTGCAGGCTTCGTGCTTAATGCCTGTCAAACTGAGGCATGCAGGCAGAGCTGTTAATGCTGACTGATACTTCTAGTGTCAAGGGGCACACTGGCTCCTGAGAGGAGGCTGAGCAGTGCAGTTTGGATCAAAAACAATTATTAAGGGCTCAGTATGTGTCAGATGGTGTGCTGGGGATACCAGTACTAAAAAGGCAAAGTTTCTTGCTTTGAAGAACCTAGGGTCTAGGGGACAATGGAGGTGGCAGATGGGCAGCATGCATTTTCCCTCTTAGGTCTTTTCTACCCAATAGAAATTCTGCAGGTCCCTATGACATCATCTGAGGTGTGACTGGCATAGTTAAGATACCAGTTATTCCACTGCACCCTGGCACTCCTCATCTCACCTCCTTACTTTATTTTTCTCCATGACATTTATCACCATCTGACATACTATATAGTCTGCCTATTTGTTAGCTTTCTCCTCCCTCTCTGGAGAATTTAAGTTCCACGAAGGCAAGGATTTTTGTCTATTTTAACGTATCTCCAATTCCTAAATCTATGCCTGGAATGTAGTAGGTGTTCAATAACAATTTGTTGAATGAATGAATAAAGGAATTTATTAAATAGGAGTGTTTTTCCCCCCAACTGCCTAAGACTCCTCTCTGTTAATGAAAAAATTTACAAGATGTGTTAATGACAAGATCATCCCTCCAGAGTGGGCTGGAGATGTTTATGAGGCTAATGGCCCATGGGGAAATTTCCAGGGCCACAGAGAAGAGGGAAAGAAAACCAACATGCACTCAAAGCCAACACTTTCATAAGGTCTTTGTATGTGAGAGGATTCATTATCCTCATTTCATAAATGAGGAAGTGGAGGGGTGGTCATATAATTTGCCTATGGTTCCATGTCTCATCAGTGCCAGAGGTGAGCTTTAAACCTAAGCCTGTGAGACACCATGGTCCATGTTCTTCTCATTTGTGACATCAGGCTGTCTCTATACCAAGTCCTGGAGAACATAGAAAATGGGAAAGATGCATTCACTCCACTGCAGGCTCTGACAAAATTGGACAAATCTGGATATAAACCAAGCTGACCTATGAGGCGGGGACCATATACTGCTTTGCATCATTCTCAGAAGGCAAAATGAAGTGGATATAAAAATGCTGCAATGAATGAACTATTGGCTTCCCACATTTCCATGTTGACTGTACCCTTGGAGACTTACCATCAAGAGAGATCAGAGGAGCAAAACTAGAGAAGAAAAAGAAATAGGCAATTACCAAATAAACAAAAGGTCATGTTTTAAAAAATCTCTGTCATGTCCTGCTAGTTCTCGACTGTTCCAGTGAACCCAGAACCAACGACTTTAATCCTAACCTGAGTCTTCCTAGTTAAGGCACCCTCTCCAGATAGTAAACATCCCATGAGGCACTGAGGCTCTTATATTAGTATGCTGTCTCCATGCTTTGCTTAAAGATAGCTTGTAGCTCATATAACAGCCTTTCCACGTAACCATCCTTACTTCTCCTTCCCACAAACTTTCAGCTAGTTTTAACTCCAGTTCTTTCCTGTGTCCTCCTCATCTGGCTCTAATCAGTCTTTCCCCAAGATTGAACCATACTTTCAGCATATTTCTATCCACTAGATTTCTCTGGACCTAAGGCAGAAACAGCTAAGTAATGCTTCTTAAGAGTCCTTGCTCCTTGTGCATTCTGAAAATCATTGTCAGCCTGGACTGGACTGACACCCACGATACTTCCTGGACATCTAACTTCTTGTTTAGACACAGTAACAGGAGGGTGCTCTTTTTGGCTCATTTATTTCTTGGTGCCTATCATACCACTTTCAAGATGGTCAGCCAGACAGCCATAAGTCAATTCCAGAATGTCTTCTACTATAGTCACGTGGCTTACAATGTTTACTTTTTAAAGCTTAGTAGAAATGTAGCCCTACTTAATGGCTCTTAAACCCCATGAAGAAACACTCAATATATTTTTAATACTAGTTAGAAAATTAAAAAGAAAATTTGATAATAATGGCAGGAAGCACAGTTGTTCAGAAATAGTCTCCTTGATTGAGGAGTTAAAATTCAGAAGTACCTGGACTGTACTTAGTTGATGAATACCCAGTATGAGAAATGACTACAATGGCTTATTTATGTTTGGTTAGTAATAAGATTGACATATTTCCTTGGCTCCCTGGTGCTATTAGAAAGAGAGCCTCTAAAATTGAGACTACTGCCAATTTCAGTAAGAAATGAGGCCACATGTCAATAGAATATAGGTAACTAGACATTTATAACACTGGGCAGTGATGCAGAATTGATTAGCAAGTGTAATTGCAGTAAGTAAGATGCTCTCTGCTCCTGGTAATGATGACTTGTGGCAAATTGAGAGGAAAAAGCATGATTTGCAAGGAAATGAGATGTCCAATATTAAGACTGGATTTAAAAGTGCCCAAATAGAATTGGAAATAACCTAACTATTGAATGAGACTATAGAGCATAATGGTTAAGAGCATAGGCTTCAGAAAAAGACAGATCTGACTTCAAAGTTCAATTTTAACATGAATTGTTTTTTTTTTTGACATGCAGCAAGTTCTTTAAAACTTTCATTCTCCTCTACAATGAAATGGGAATGTTAATAGGTTTTATTTCTCTAGGTGATTGTGAGGATTAAAAAGATGATGCAAATAAAACAAAGTCTGTCTCTAACACAGCAAATGTTCAAAAAGGAAGGAAGGAAAGAAGGAAGGAAGGAAGGAAGAAAGGAAGGAAGGAAGGAAAGAAGGAAGGAAGGAAGGAAGGAAGGAAGGAAGGAAGGAGGGAGGGAGGGAGGGAGGGAGAGAGGGAAAAAGGAAGGAAGCAAGGAAGGAAAGAAGGAAAAAAGGAAGGAAAGAAAGGCTACCTATGTTGTTTTACCACTTCTCCAGAAACCCGTTATTGGAAGGCAACCATCCAGTGATCCACTGAAGCCAAGTCAGCCTACAGACGAGATGCACTTTTGCAATTGATTAGATTCAGACCTAGAGGCAACTGGCAATCCAAGGTCCCCCAGGGCAGAATCTGAGGTTCTGCTTCATGAACCCAAGCTGCAAGTAGCAGGGAAAATCTTCCCAGAATGGAAAATGTAAAAAGAAAGTGCCAAAGGTGCCTAATTATTTTCAACGAATTCTAAAAGCATCAATTCTATATAGATGGAAATCCAAACAGTTGAATAATGATCCACAGTTTCTACATTATTCAGTCTTTTAAAAATAAAGAAATCTGTTTTTTTCTTTAAACAATTCTATCAAGATTCAACTAAAGCAGGTGTAAGATGAAAAACAAAACAAAAAAAGTCACAGAGAGATATTCCACTTTGGCTTTCTGTTATCTGGGAAACCATTCATCTTATCTGCTGCTCTTTCCTCTTTCTCTTTTTTAGTAAACATTAATCTGCACAGATGGTGAACCATGGTAATCTCTGCTACCAGCTGCAGAGAGGAATTTTTAATGAAATGGGAATTTAAAGGTTTTTACACAAAGCACTAGAATCTCCTCTACTGTTTCTCATAATGCTCAAATTATTTTTACTATTGTGGGTTATAAATACATGACTGTGGTACTGCTTCTGGGAAAAAATATGACCCATTATTTAGAAGGCACTTACTGCTTTAAGCCTGCTGTCTCCTGCCCACCCAGTATGAGGGTACCAAGCCCCCAGTAAAAGGCTCTCAGTGGTTAAGTTATAAGATTTAGCCCTGAACTGACCTTCTTCTACAATAGTAAATGTGCCCAATCTCTGTCTGGCTTTTGTAAATATATCTCCTGATCTTCTGGCCTCTCTTTAAATAAGTTCCACAGAGTAGTGGCCTTGATTTAGTTGCTTCTCTAATCTTCAATTTAAAGATTTCCCCCGCTTTTTTCCCTGGTGCAGCACTGCTCAGACCTACCACTTGGTATTTTGACCACTCCTGCTTGGCCTCAAGACCCTCCTTTACAAACCACACCCCTGAGTAACTCTGTAGGACAAGGCAAAGAGTCTATATAGTCATTTGCTTTCCTCAGTTCTTGTCCAAGAAGGTTGATACTGGACACTTCTGATAATTCTCAAAGAAATCTTATAGGAAGGAAAGCTAATTCTGTTATAAAGCCTAAATCTTTTAATAAAAGTTTTTTTTTAAGTTACAAACACACACACACACACACACACACTATATATGTATGTATTATATATATTCAAAGTCAAGATCTAAGTTATGTTAATCACTTTCAATAGAAAACCATTGTTTTAAAAAAGATATATGCACCTCTAAAAACATTCAAAACATAGTGACATAAGATAATTTTGATGTTTATAACAGTTTTTAAATGTAAAATACAAAATACAAAGGGGGAAATACAGAAAGTCTAATAAAAAAGAACAATTGTCTACTAATTAAGACTTGACACAAAATAATAATATAATCTTAAGTTTATCTGTATTGGAATTAAGTTATGAAAAATTTTAGTCTTGAACTTTAAATTCTCACGTGTATCTCTTGAATAACTAGGAACCCAATCATACATCATTTCAAATGCACAGAGAGAATTTTTGAAGGTAAAAGGAGGAAATCAGAGGGAACCCGCTGTCATGGAAAGACCAGCTGCTTCAAGATCAAGAAGCCTGGAATCTGGCCTTGGTCCTGCTGTGAACTCACTTTGTGCTTCAGGCTGAGTTACTAGGCCTCTTTGAGCCTCAGTTTCCTTATATGTAAATTTATCTGTGTGGTCCTCAGGTCCAACTCATATAAGAGAACATAAGGACACAATGCAAACCTTACCTGGAACTTAAAAACTTAAAAAGGAGACTCTCTTCCAGATACTTGATAGTATTTCATATGATGGTCATTCAGAAGGCAGGTTTCAGCACCCTGGACAGAGCTACTTTGACTCAGGATAAGGGGAAGAGCGCAAATAGCTTATTGGACAGAGTAGAAAAAATCAGAGGATGAGAAAGAGCCAGAATGTTAAAACTTAGGGGAAGACTGGCTTTAGGCATCCCAGATAGATTTGTTATTGAACTCTTTGGGCTTCCACAACACTTTACACAGATGTCTATTAGAACCACGTTAACATCCTTGGCAAGATCATAAGCTCCTTATAGCAGGGCTCCTTGAGATATAGTGCTCACCTAGATTCCCAAACCTAGAAATGTGTATTTTTAATAGCCCCATTGGTGACTCTGACAGACACTCATGTTGGAGAGGTTTTAAAGGCAAAGTCCAAGTCTTCTTAAGACCTGCCAAGAAAGCATGCTAAAAGAATGCTGAACGAATTAATCTATTTCAGATCTTGCAATCCAGCACAATGACCTTTACTGAACAAGTTACTCTGGATATCAGGCAAACTTCCATAGGTGACTACCATAATAAAGATGTTTATAAATGAAGCCAGCTGAGATCATCTGAGGTGATATCATGGTTAGAAGGATAAAAGGTACCACCCCTACAAATAAATATTATTTGTCCTAAGATATTAAATAATTCTCCTTAGCCAGATAAAAACTAGGGCACAAAAAGGGGAGGATATAAACTTTAAAGTTTAGGTCTGGTGTCTCCTAGACTGAGAGAGAAGAAGTCAGGAGTTATCCAAAATCAAGACTCAGACCTTCCTGCCCAAATCATTCTTTAATTAGTATTTATGAAGATTAATCCATTGCTGTATGGTCTTTTAGGTTTCAAGATTCTCAGCTATAACCACTATGCTCTTACAGTTTCTCTATAAGAAGTTGAAAGCCAGAAGAATAGAATCAATGGAACTGAAGCCAGTGATACAGTCTGGCAATGGCTGATTATATCCTTACACCATTGGCAACCCCTCCTAGGAGACTCCCCTGCTGATCCAAAAATCACCAATAACTTTTTTGGGGCCATGGCTTTATAGGGCATGTTATGCTATTTTGCCCATCATGAAAGGGCTGGCAGTGTACAAATCACCTGAGGGCAGGATCACACTCTGAAGTGACCTAAATAAATGATTTGTGTGAGTTAATGTGTACCTCCTATGGCCATGCTGTGATCAAAACACTGAGTCAAATCAAATAAGTCCACCAAGGTGCTATAAAATATGCATGTAAAGAGAATGGATGTGATGTTGTTGAGAATAATAAAACACTTCATAAAAGCTATGAAATAAATCTTCTGTTCTTTCAGGCATGGAATACCAACACCATATACATCCATATACATTATATATACTATAAACACACATATTTATCAACAGTTATTGACATGCTTGGAGAAACACAAAGTGTTTAAGGTGTTTGCATCATGGAAGCATTTGCTATCAAAAAGGCACTGGCACAGTGACTGAACCAATGCATTAGCCTCTGATCAATGGCTCTGCCAAGGACAATCTCTCTAGTGAATACATGTCATGGGGAACATGAGTATCCCTAGAAAGGATGAAGCGTAAATAGGAAATACTACACATAATAGAGAGAATACACTTAGGTCACAAAAGAAGGTTCTCAAGTACTGGCTTTAAGATGTTCTAAAGGGATTTCTTGCCTTCCTCTAAAACCATGTTTTTAATATCATATCTTGCCTGACTCTAAAACTATGTTTTTAATGTCATATCGTGTAGCCCCAATCTTCAGGAAGAACAATAAATGAGTTGGGAGGTAGAGATACTCCTCTCTCTCCCTCTCCCTTTCCCTGTCCTCCTTCCCTCCCTTCCTTCATTCTCCACTCCCTTTCTCCCCTACTTTGTTTCTTCCTCTTTATTTTTCTCCTCATTTTCTTTTTGTAAAGTGCACTCAAACACCAGTTGCTCCTTGGCATACTGTATTAGCAATGCCAGCATTAATTAGGGTGCATTCAAATGTGACAGGCCCTTTGCTAGGTACCAGAGGAGAAGAATTACAGACATGAATGAGCTACTACCCTATCCTTAAAGAGTTCATCTACTGTCAAAAACCATATGTAGGCAATTAATGATAATGCCAATGACTTTACAATAAAATAGAAAGAAAGAATGACTAGCTCTAACTGTACAGATTCTAAAGTGTCTCCTACAGGGTGACATCTGAGACATACAATTTTCATCAGTAGGGGAGTAGGAAAACCATGTCTAGCTAAGAAATAGCATGCTAAAGACCCAGAGAAGAGAAGTTAGTGGTTACACTTAGTCTTCTCTACAGGAAGATTTCTCTACTGCAGTGCTGGTGCTCACATGACTTTCTGGGTGGGATGAAAATACTTTCTCTTCTTTCTAGTAAAAAGAATAGGGGCTGTTCCACAGAATGGCTTAGTCATAGAGTTTTTTTTTTTTGCTTTTTAATTCACTCATGTGTGTATAAAGTCTCCCCCATAGTGTTTTGAATCCTTAAAAATTAAATTTTCTCTCATTCATGTGCTTGTTGTTAACCCAGAGGCCTGAGGCCAGGGGAATTCAATAAAGCACCCCAAATCATTGTTCCCCAAAACATTATCCAGCCCACCCTCCAGGCTTATGCCAAGTTCACTGTTCCCCCACCCCCAAAACCTCTTTGTTCTCTCCCTGCTATCTGCCTTCTATCAGAAGTACTTAGCTATCTCAATACATTCAGAACTCCAGATGTAGAAAGGATTTAAGTTTCCTTGCACAGGTATCCTGAGTCCTGAACAATAGGAGTATATGCAGTTTTTTTTTTTTTTTTCCGGTGCTGGCATATTCTGGCTTGCAAGAGCTAACTATTAAATTTTCAGGAATTTTGTGAGATGGTTGATATCCTATTGACAGTTTGAAACTGATCATGGTTAAGAGTATTTATGCCATAAAAATTGGCAATGGCTACAAATCAGGGTTTTTATTTTCAGAGAGCCAGTTAGATTTTTACTAGTACCACACTGAATATTTGGCTCATAAGAGTCCCCAAATATTGCATAGAGTTGGCTTTAGCTAAGAGCACACAAATAGCTTTCAGAAGATTATCACCTTACTCCATAAACCAATAGAAAGTTGGTGTTACAAGAACTGCTGAGAGATAAATATCAATAAAGGTGCTGGTCAAACATCCACTGTCAAGACTGGAGTGTGTTATAGAGAGAAACATTGAAGTTTAGTGTCTAAGAATGCTAGTTCTAGTCCTAATTGATTGTGATTTGGGGCAAGTTATTTAAATCTCTGTACTTTGTTTTTTCTCATCTGAAAAATGGGAATCCTTAACACTGTTACAGAATTATAGTGAACATTAAATGCCATGATATTTGAAGGCACTTAAAACAATGTTTAGAACAGAGTGAGCACCCAATAACTTCGGAGACAGACTTTAATAGGTTCAAATTCTGGTTCAAACACTTTTCAGCTTGTATAATCTTATATAAAGTTATCTAACTTCTCTGGGATTCCATTTCTTCATATAAAGAATAATGTTAACTAGTTCACAGGGTGCAATGAATTAGGTAGTTGGTACTCAGCATCCTTTTGGTCTTCTCAGTATTGCAGAGGCTAGAAATCTCAAAACCACACTTTGCAGACTTCCTTGCAGCTAGCATTCAAGCAGTGAATTAGGTTCTACCAATAAGATGCATTCATGTAGGATTTGGAATGCAGATGCAAGACATAGACCAATTTTGTTGTTTTTTTTTTTTTTTTCCTTTGCTATTGCTGTTGATTAAGTGTGATTGTAGAAGCACTGGGATTTTCTGCAGTGGAGTTCCGGTGTTCTTGACTGGCTTTGGGGGTGTCAAGAGGCAATTGTGCTTGTTAGGGTGGGTATCTGATCCTGATCCTCTGAATGGGGCAATGAAACAGTTGTCCTGGTTTCTACAATGTTCTCAGAGGTATTCCTAGAGTTCAGCATGTAGTCTTCTTTCTGTCGTTCCAATGACATTGCAAGCTGTGTTAAACAACTCTAGGTGACCAAATAGGTGTCCTGCAATGGAAATCTGAATGATAAACAAGATTTGGGCAGGATTTCATAGGCATGTAATACAATGATCCTAAAATATCTAGAATTGTGCCTGGCATGTAACAGGTTCTTAACAAATTCAAATCTTTTTTATTTCCATAGTCAGCAGCCCTCCTTTCTCTATGGAAGAAAAAGGTCCAAGTCACCACAGCTTGTAATTGGCATAATTTTTTTTGTGACCTTTCTGTGTAGAGTGTGGGGAAAATGTGTATTCATTTCCTGGGAAGCCAGACCAGCTGCTCCAAGTTTTTATACATACATATGTATATGTATACACACACACACACACACACACATGTATATGTGTATATATGTATATATGTGTATATATACACATACATACATACATTTATATATATATCCTCAAAGGATGTTAAATATGTCACAAGACTGTGGCCTTCATGGACAGAATAGCACGGTAGTTACTGAACTTGGGAGGCAAGATCATTACTTTCGGAAACTGATAGAAGACAGCATTGCTTGGAAAAGTTTCCCATGGGATTCAGGGATTAGTGTTGTGTTCATTTATGACCATTTCTAATGGAGGTAATGTCAAACCTCCAATATTATCTTATTAATTTCTTTTATTTTTAATTGCCATCTCAGCAACTATTTTTTATAAAAAACCCACAAAACTCAAAACTCAGTTCTCATTTATCTGCTCTTTTATTCAAGTCCTTTTTAAGTTGTTTCCTAAGTAATTGTTCCAGTGATTAAAATGTCAGGAGTTAGGCAGAGCTGATTAAAATAGCTTCTGACCACATGTATCAAAAAAGCCATGAAAGAGAGAGAGGGGGCAGGTATGCGAGCACATGGTTCTTGAATATGACCTAATTATTAATATGGTTTTTTACTTTAACCTTGTTCCAAATGTAAAATGTGCTAAAAACATTGATACTTGGCTCTTCCTGGTTTTGTTTCTGGCACCTTAGGCAACAACTCACTATGAGAGCTAAAAATTGTGGGAGTATCAGAAAATGAAGGCTGGGAAATGAAATGTAGATGTGAGTTGAAGTAACACTCTAACAAGAAACTCAGTGTCTGCTTTTATCTCTCTTATAGAATGTCTGCTTTACCTAAGGATACTGCATTTGGGTTCTTCCTGTTGTTGGCATGTCTCCACACTTTCCTTTGGCAGTCCTGTATGAGGTGGGTGGGGGTAGTCAAAGTGAGGAGGGCAGTTTTGATCTGTGTCTGGATTTATATTCATAGACAGACAAAAAGCCATGGTATTATTAAAAAGGTATGCAAGGGGCCATGAGTAAACTTAACACTTTCAACAGTCAACACAATTGAACAATAAATACCTTTGATTCTTGAAGCCATTTAAGCTATACTTGTAGCTCACTGTCCTTTCCTGTGCAGGTAGCTTTATGTAAGAGCAAGAATGCTGCCTCTGCTGCCGTATGGATCTTTGTGCTACTTCTTATCCTGCCATTCCAAGTTCTGTGGCATAGACAAGTCTCTCAGGCCCCACTCCTTAGCATATTTTTACTTATTTTTTTAACTTAAAAATGATTCATATTCAATAAAACTCACATTTGAAGGGAGAATATAGTTCAGTGAGTTTTAGTATATATGTAGAATCATTTAAACACCACCAAAATCAGGATACAGAACACCATCATTTCCAACATTTCTCTCATGTACACCTTTGTACTCAAACTCTCTTTCTCCACTCTCTGCCACTGTTATTCCTGAAAACCACTGATCTGTTCTCTACCTTTATAGTCTTGTCTTTTCCAGAATGTCATATAGATAAACTCATACAATAACTTTGTGAGACTGATTTCCTTTGCTTAGTACAGTGCATTTGAGATTCACTCATGTTGTTGCATATATCAGTAGCTATTTTTCATTGCTGAGTAGTATTCTAATGTATTCAATAAATACACAGTGTATTTATCTGTGTATTCATTGAAAGGCAATAGAGTTTGCTTTAGCTATTATGGATAATGTGCATATAAACATTCATGTAAAGGTTTTTATATGAACACAAGTTTTAATTTCTCTAGTGTAGAATTTTTCAACCACATCATATTATCTGTTAAGCAGGATTTTAAGTGGATTAATTCCTTGATGTAAGAGACTGTCCTGTGCGTTGCAAGATGTTTAGCAGCATCTCTGGACCAACCCATTAGATACAAGCAGTGTCCTTTGATGCCATGTGACAACCAAAAATGTCTCCTCACATTGCCAAATGTCCTTTGGGGGAGGAGGGATGCAAAACCACTCTCAGCTGAGAATCAATGCTCTAGGGTAAAAATCCAGAAGAGGGATTGCTAGTCCATATGGTAAGTATATGTTTAACTTTAAAAGAAACTTCTAAGCTATTTTTCAAGATGTCTGTACCATTTTGCATTCCTATCATTAATGCATGCGAGCTTAAAATGCTCCACATTTTTGTCAGCACTTTGTATTCACAGATTTCCAAATTTTAGCCATTCTAACAGCTGGATAGTTTCTGCATCTCAAAATAATAGATAATAGCACAATACTGTGGCAGGTATTAGTGCAGCTGACCAATGTTTCCAGTTCTGTGACTCTTGTCATGAAAAATTTTCATTTCCTGACCGCATTAAGTTGCACTTGGCTATATGAATTGCCTTGGCCAAAGGTGGAAGTGAGGTGGGTCACTTCAGGGTAGACATATGTAAAAGCTGATGTACTCTTCTCTATCTTCCCTTCTCCAAACTTTGGCAACCAGCTACATTCCAGATGGTAGGAACTTCATTAGCCAATGTCCTTGGGTGAAAATGATATAGAGGAGAGTCCTCTGCCAAACCTCAAATAGACATAAGGTATGAGTAAGAAATAAAACTTTGTCATTTTAAGCTAATGGTATTTTGGTATTGTTTGTTACCTCATTATATCTAGTCTCTCTTGACTGTAACAAATTCCTATGTGATAGGCTCATTGGGATAATTTATCAGAAAAATGGTATTAATGCATTTAGAACAGTTCTTGGCTCAAAATAAATGCTCAATAAATGGTTGCTATTATAATCATATTTACTCTTCCCTGACCATCCCCCTGCCACCATGGTGATTCTTTTGTTTAAAAACTCACAATTTTTATTCTCTATAATGCATTAACAGAACTATTTCAGTTCCTTTAGGGCCCTGAGAACAGACTGGTCTCAAAGAGACAGACTGAAGCAAGCATGCATTTCATTGGATTCTTACCCCTCATATATGCTAGAACACCATCTAGGGTTCAAGGATGCAGTGTCACTTTGATGCCACAAATATATTCTTTCAAATGACAATTAACAATATCAAGTTAAAATCATTTTCAAACCTGTCTCCTCTAGGTCATTGTATATTTTGAAGGTCTTTCATTAGTCAGCTAAGCTTTTCACATTTTCTGTCTATTTGCTCATTTCCCAAGAATGTAAAGACAGGTAAGGTGGTATAAAAACACAATGGTTCCCAAAGTTGGTAGTGCCTCAGAATTACTCAAAGAAATCTGAAACTTCTGATTCTAAGATCTAATACCACTGAGATTCTAAAGCAAGACACCCAGCGTGAGGCCTAGAACTTAACATTTTTTTAAGTGTTCCCTTACATAATTCTGAAGAGCAGACAAGTTTGGGAGCCACTACGTTGGTTACAGGGTAGGAGGCAGTGCAACCCTGAGAACTCAGGTAAGACTCAGAAAAACTCCTGAGGTCATGCTAGCTACTTAGGAATGCCAATGATCCACATTACTCAGCTGGCAGAATCACAAGCTGCCGTAGGATTCCTTTCCACTGTTCAAATGTATCCTTGACTTGGCTTTAACTCAGCAGAGAGATTTTAGGCAGAGATCTTAGCTCCCTGGGCACCAGAGTCTGCATCTGCAAAGTATGTGAGACCTATGGAAGTCTTTGACTCATGATCTTCTATACTCCAAACATTTGTGTCGATTACTCAACTAGATTGTTCCATGAGTTGAGGACTCTTTGCTTTTGCCAGATTTTATGCATGAAATGGAACCAGCAAATATTTTTCGAATTTATAACTATCTATTCACTGACAAACAGAATATTCTGCCAGTGTGAGGGTCTCATCAGCTCAGGATTTTTGTTTTTAATATAATATTTTTTATCATTCCAAATATAATATGCACTCATTATATAAGATACAAATAAAAACTATAAATAACAATAATCCCAACATCCAAAATTACCAGTTAATTTTTTAGAATTATTTTTTAAATAAAGTATACAGTATATAGCTCTGTAACCTTTTAAAATTTTTCCATGAAAACACAAAAATTTTCTCAGAATTTGATATTATTAAAAATAGAACTTTAAGTACCTGCCTAGTATTTTATTAGATAGTTATCCTTATGTGACCATCTTCTACTATCAGACATTTCAGGTAGCTTACAATTATTTTCCATTAAACATCATGCTATGATGAATATTCTTTGTACTGTGGAGGAAAAAAGGTCACATACTAATTCTGAAAAGCTCAGGGAAGGCCACCATGGTGGGCCCTATAAACTCAAGAGACCAAAGTAACCACATAGGATGGTCTGAACAAAAATTTCTATCTTAAAGCAGGTCATGGTGTGTAGTGACATCCTGGGCATGTAGCTTCCTTGACAAAGGTCAAGCTCTAACTTAAGTGAGCCTATCTATTGTCTTTTTGCATCTAAGATAACATAGCCTTAAAATCCCTTTATTTCAGACCCCTTAGAACACAACTCTGCACCAGAGCACAGACCACAGAACCCCTACCTGTTATCTTCTCTCTTGCATACCATCTCTGTGTGCAGTAAATGTTAATTATTCACTATCCTAAACCCACAAGTGAAAAAGAAGTATGTGTCTCCCTGTTTTACTTTTTATCCAATCCAAGATTTCCCCACTTTGCTTTCTCTCATCCCCTAAATCTAGCACCATGATTTCATGTAAGCCTCCTTATACTCCTCCTTTGATTCTAATACATAAAATAAGCTGCAAAACTGCCATTCTTCAGAGCATTTTCTTAATCTGTTGAGATTTTGTTTCTTAGAAATTGTCATCATTTTGGTTCAAATAAACTCATTAAAATTCTCTACAGGTTAAGACGTTTCTTATGCTGACAGTACACATGTCCTTATGTGTAGCTCTGCTTATTTATTTTTTTTAGGATAAACCGCTAGAACTAGGATAACTGGGGAGCTGAACACTACAAATAGTTGCACAAGCCTTCTAAATGGTCTCCCTATCTCTATTCTCTTCTCTACTCAGTTTCCTTACACCGCCAAGACTATTTAACACATGGATTTTATCCCTGTTCTTTCCCATTTAACTAAACCTATGATGAGATCCCTGTTCAAGATGGTGGTATACTGAGCACGCTTCTTTCTCTCCCCATATTATTAAAATGACCAAAAGTTGTATAAATCAAAGAGTCAAATCAATTAAAATGTTGCAAAATACGAATGAACAGAAAGTTTGAGCAATGTCTGAATAATAAAGAACAAATAAGTTTGGCAGGAAGTGAAGAATATAGAACACCTATCAAAGAAAGTCCCAGTGGAGAGGAGAGCGGATTCCTCCAACAGAATCCTGGAGAAATTCCACGGGGCTCTTTGATATTAATACCGAGGAGCAGGAGTAGAATGCAAAGAAGCTCACCAAGTCCAAATTGAGAGGGGAATTCTTTCAAAAAGGAAAGGCAGTGAGACATGTCTAGGAGGGAAATTCACTGACATGTGGCACTCCTTGAATAAAGGGGTATTAACTCTGTGTTTTATTTTCTGTAATCTGAAGCTTTGACATCTGGGGCCTTGCTGATTTGGGAGGGACTGCCCTGCCCAAGGTCAGCCAATTGCTAGAATATAAACAACTTGCCCTTGAGTGTGCTTTTTATATATGCAAACCAATTAATTCAGAGTCCACACCTCTACCATCACCTCCTTTATTGGGCGATCACACTCAAAGACACTATTCTTCGGCCCTAAATACCCCAGGGCCAGATACTAGACAAGTAGGAGTATCTCCTCTGTCCCAGAGTCTGCTGAAATCTTTCAAGCTAGCTAATCCTAAACCTGTTTACCCTGCCTCCAGGTTCCTTTCCATGGAAATCAAAATAAAGGCTCTTGCCCACAGTCTCCTCCTTCCCTCAGTCTCCTAACAAACTCTGGTGCTTCTCGGTGTACCCCTCCTTTCACCCCTGCACAGTGTGGCAAGCTTCCTTTTCTGGGACCTGTGAGTAACAAAGTATCTTTTTGCTGGCAATCTGGCAATTGTTTCCTGATTGGTTGGCCTTATTGTACCTCATGTTTTCTATTAATACACAACATTTTAGAACAGAAATCTTCCTAACTGTGATACTTCTGGTGTTCCCAAATTGACTGCCAACTCCCTACTTTAGTCTTCTATAAGAAACCCAGCTTACTAATATCCAATAAGTTTCAGTAATAAAAAAATAGTAACTGGGAAAAGACCTATTAAGAAACATGATAAAAAAGCCATTAAGTATGAAAACAGAATGACTAAGATGGCAACAATTAAACCCTGTGGTACTGGTGCATTAATAGATGGAGAAACTAAAAAAGAAAGCATAAAACAGACCCATGCACATGTAGGAACTTAACTGCATTTCAAATTTGTGGTGACGGATGATTTATTCCAGAAATTGAACAACTGGAAAACATTAGATAGATCTCTTTATCAAAAAATAGACAAAGTAATTTAGAGATGGATTATAGACATAAATATTTTTTAAATCCCACAGTGATTAAATTAATGGGATAAAGTTTTTATAATCTTATGCTAAAGGAGGCTTTCCTAAGCAAGGACAAAACCCAGAAACCACAAAGAAAAAGACTTACGTAGTTTATACCTTAAAAACGGAAGTTTCTGCATACCAGCAAAAGTCAATATAAACACATTTAAAAGATAAATGATAAAACAGAAAAAAAAGATTTGTATCACCACAAACAGAAAAATG
The DNA here is from genome assembly GCA_004027375.1 of Macroglossus sobrinus. Lineage (NCBI taxonomy): Eukaryota > Metazoa > Chordata > Mammalia > Chiroptera > Pteropodidae > Macroglossus > Macroglossus sobrinus. Next base: position 656,625 of record PVKZ01000317.1, on the reverse strand, counting down.
GTTAATATTCATAATGTATAACAAACTCAAAAATCAATATGAAAGAGACAGCCTACCTAATAAAAAAGAGCAACGGATATAAATAGGCCATTCACATAAAAATACAAAAGGCAAATAAACATATGAAAAGGTGATGATCCACACTAGCAATCAGGGAAATGCAAATTCAATCAACAATGAGATAGCATTTTTCATAGATCAGACTGGCAAAAATTTTAAAGACTGATAATATCCAGAGTTGGCAAAGCTAAGAGAGAAGAGGAACACCTTACACTGTTGGCAGAGACAGCTCTGGGGAGGACAATTTGGTACAATCCATTAAAAGTACAATTTTATGACTTTTTGGCTTGGCAATTCTACTTCTATTGGAATGTTTGCTCAAGTTCATGAAGGCATGTGTGCAAAATGCTGGATGCAATGTTGTTTGGAATAGCAAAGAAGTAGAAGCTTCTAAAGCCTCATCGATAGGGGTATGGTTAAATACTGTGGAACATTTTTACAGAAGCCAAAAAGAAAGAATAGACTTACATGACTCGACTTTAAAATAGATACCTATCACATATTATTGATTAAAAAAAAAAACAGAATGAGAGTTGCAATAATATAGCTTGTACAGTATTATCTGTGTTACATGTGAATACACAATGTTTATATGTAGACATATTTATGTATATAAAGGTATATACTAATACATATAAATGTGTATTTATAAATGTACCTATGTATATCTTTATACATACATGTATAAATATAAAGTAACTGATAAAAACTGTTTCATAAATTCATAGCATTACATCACTATATTCCTTTTAATTTCTCTCAGGTGATAATTTGAGTCCCCATACACCTTAGTACAAGGAAATCCAGAATCTCTCATTGTAGTTGCCAATCTCCCAAATTGTCCAAAAACCTTAGAGCCTCATGAACGCCTCATGAATATGGAGGCCATTAGTGACCTTGACAAGAGAAGTAGTAATGAGTAGTAGGGGGAAAACATAATTTGTATGCCTCATTATGGGGTGTGTGTGTGTGTGTGTGTGTGTGTGTGTGTGTGTGTATGTGTATGTTGGGGGCAGGATGTCAACCCAGTTTTCAGACCAAAAGATTGCAGCTGAGTGGGGCTGGCTTTCATAAAATGTCACTATGAAGACTGTCCTCCTCAGGAGTGCTCTATGCTGGTGATACTTGGCTGTGATGATGCCCCTGGCCTAGACATTTGTACTTGGTACTTGAAGGAGATGCTCCCCATACCTTTTGAGCTAAAGGCAGCTGAGAGAGACTATGGCATCCCATGCCCAACTCTCTCATTTCCTACACAACCAACTTCTCTGGTCCCTGACAGTTGGAAGAGGACTGAGTCACGACTAGAATCTACCAGCTCAGAGACACAAACTCTCCACCCCTCTTTCCTTCCGTAGGGAATCTATGAAGAGGTCCAGGCAAGTTTTCCTTTTAAAACCTCAGAAGTCATTATTTATTCTCTTTTCCCCGATCAGAGAAATAGTTTGACACTTCTACAAAAGATAGTCTGCTCCCAACATATATAATTCTCTAGGGTCCACCTTAGTTTAGGTGCTGGTAGAATTCTTTGCTGATAGGATAAATTTTATATGCATAGTACAGGTCTGCAGGGATTTGAACCAAATTATTAATAGTGCGTCATTGCCTGGAGGTAAGGTGGGGGAGTGGAGAGAGTGGAAGTTAAAGAAGTACTGTCATATTTACTCCATAGTAATTTGAATGGACTAAACTTGATTTTATTTAGGGAGGATTAATAAACTTGTGTGCATGTGTGTGTGTGCGTGTGTGTGTGTATGTGTGTGTATACATACATACACATACACGTGTGTGTGTATATATATATATACACATATACATGACTATACTAGATCATTCCTATCAGCTTATAGCCATGCTGTTATTCTTCTCAACTTAAAAAAAAATTTCTTTTTGATCACTCTTCTCTCTTGAGTGATAACTATTTCTCTGCTGCTCTTTATAGCAAAAGTCCTCAAGAGTTGTCTATATCAATAGTAAACCTCTTCCCATTTTCTCATGAACACATACAAATGATGTTTTCCCCCTTCCACTCATCACTACTTCTCTTTTTAAGGTCACTAATGGCCTCCATATTGTTGATTCGAAGGTTAGTTTCAGACTTCATTGTTCTTGACCCATGAGCAGATCCTTCCACCTTAGAACCTTTCTTCTCCTGGCTTCCAGAATTCTACACTCTTTTTATTCTCTTGTTCCTTGACTGGCAACTCCATCTTAGTCTTCTTTGCTAATTTTGCCTCAACTCCACCCCATCTTAATGTTGAATCAGTCCCTGAGCCTTTTCTCTAGTTTGACTTCATCAATCATGACTTTAAATATCATCTATATCAAACATACAGTATGATAAAATCAAACATTTTATTTTTAGCTTAGCATTCTCCTGAATTCCAGATTCGTATGCCCTATGACCTATTCAATATCTCTACTTGGATGTTTGATAAGTAAGTCAAATTCAGCATACCGAAGACTGAACTCATTATATTCTCTCTCAAACCTGATCTTGCATTCTTCTGCAAAATGACAAACAATAAGTCCATCCTTTCAATTGCCCAAGCAAAAATCTTGGCATCATCCTTGATCCCTTTTTTTTTCACATTCCAGATTTAACCCACCAACAAATCTTGTTGACTCTACCTTAAAATTCTATCCAGAATATAAACACTTTTCACCGACTCTTCTGCTACCTCCATGGCTCAAGATACAGTCACCCTCCCCTGGACTATTGTAATAGCTTCTTCTTTGGCTGCCCTGACTCCACCTTTTAGCCTTTTCAATAATCTCAAATCAGAGTGATTCTGTTAAACTGTAAAGCACATGACCACTTTATTCACAACCCTACAGGAATTCCTCATTTTTCTAAGAGTAAAAGCAAAATCCTTACAATGGCCTATTCGGCCTTACATCGCCTGGCCTCTGGGATCCCTATGACCTCCCATGCCCCCTTTAGCTTAATAGCGTTCCTTAGAACAGGTGAGGCAAACCCTTTCCTCAGGATCTTTACCTTTGCTATTTCCTTTCTTCTGCTGGAAACAGTCTTCTCCCAAATATCCAATGGCTTGCAAATTTTACCTGCCCAGGTCTTTGACTTTATGACCTATTCTCAGTGAGGCTTTCCATTACTGCAGCATTTAAAATAGCACTCCTCCCACCTCCTGGCATTTCCTAGTGTCCTTTCTAAGCATTTTCTTCTTCAGAGTAATTATCACCATTTGTATGAGTTTCTTAAGACTACTGTAACAAACTACTACAACTTGGTTGATTAAAATGACAGAAATTTATTGTCTTACAGTTATGAAGGTCAGAAGTCTGAAATCAAGGTGCTGGCAGTGTTGGTTCTTTCCAGTGGCTCTGAGGGAGAATCTGTTCCATGCTTCTCTCCTAGCTTGTGGTATTGACAACAATCATTGGTATTCCTTGGCTTGTAGATTCATTATTTTAATCCATTCCTATGATATTACATGGCCTTCTCCCTGTGTGTCTGCATCCTTGTGTCTTCACATGACCTTCTTATGAGGAGATCAGCTACTGGGCTCACCCTAATCCGGTATGACCGCATCTTAACTTGATTACATCTGTAAAGACTTTTCAAATACGATCACATTCACAGGTACCAGGGGTTACCCATTCAACCCACAGAACCATCTGACGTACAACATACTGTACTTATTTTGTTTGTTGTTTTTCTCTTCAACAAACAAAAGAATGCAAGCTCTAAGAAAGCAGAGCTTTTTTGTCTGTAGACTATTTTCCCCACTAATATCTTCTCAGGGACCAAAACAGTGTGTGGGTGAGACGCATCCCATGAAGACTTACTGAATGACTGAAATCTCCCTGCTAGCTCCCCATGATGAAGAGGATAAAGGCCAAACCACTGGATACAGTATCCACACTCTTAGACAATCTGCCACTCAAGTTTTCATTCTTAGCTCTTATCGCTTCCCTCAGCACCCCTCATTTCTACCTAGGTGAACTCCTGGCTCTTCCTCAAACACTTTCACAGCTCCCTATATTTTCTCTTTCTTACCCCATCTCCTATAAGATGCTCTTTCTCCACTTCACAACACACATCGTTCTGTTACAATCTTACACATCTGCCTAAGATCAAACTTTCCTTGAGCCCACATGCAGTTAACAGCTTCATTGTCTGGGCCCCTTCTAGTTGTTCTGGGTTTCCCCTTAGAAATCTTATCATTTTATCACATGAATGTACTGCTTTGTTATCATGACAATCCTGATCTTTCCATTAAACTGAGAAACCCTCTGAGAAGGGGCCAATGCCTTCCTTAACCTTCCATCTTTCCTTCACTACAACCTCCAAAACTTATCCAGTGCTTGGACAGCAATTAAGTACCTGTTGACAGATTGAAGGAAGTACAGCCGATTTGCCATCTTGGACTCTGAAGTGTCTGCAGATATAATTTTAGCCACTGAGCCCCAGAACATCTGTATTAGATGGTCACCAATGAGTATGATGGGAAAGATGAGGTTTCTGAGGCTTTTATGTTTTTTTTTTTTAAGTCTCCAAGTGCCTTCCAGGAAAGTTCTCAGTCATGGGCAGAGAATACAGAGATTATCAAAGAAACACTCAAAATAGACTGTGTAGCAGTCCAAAAAAGGAACTTTGTCTCTCCAAACTGTGTAACAGCCATGGCCATTCCGGTAAGTAGGGGCGCATCTTCCCCCAGCTGCCCGAATTGTCTCTAAAGGCCTATCCCTTAGAGCCATTTCCAGAGGTATTTTGAGCATTGTGGGCAAATTCAGCAGTGTGGTTTTAGACACAAATAAGCCTAAGTGGCTATAAAAACTGCAGCTACCAGCTATGAAAACTTCCTTCCCCAAAGTAACTGGAAAGGTATAATTGATTTGTCTCATCTTTCTACAGAGTTTAGAACTACTCTGTCAGAATTACTTGAGCAATTCTAAAGAAAACCTAATTCCTAGTTCCCATCTAAGATCCCCTGAATCAGATCTTTCAGGTAGGTCCTGGAACCTGCATTGTCAATAGGCTCCCAGGAAAACATGATACATACAAAGGTTTAAGAATTCCTATCTTAAAAGAACCCATCTCTAAACCCATTCTTTTGAGCTATCATGGTCACCCTATTCTTGACAAAGCTGGGTGAGAAAGGAGTCAAACTGAGAGCAAGGCTTTGGACCAAGTTGGAGTTTCTCTAAATACTCCCCTGCCTCCAAACAGAACTATTCTTAGAGGATGGTCACCCCAGAAAGAGCCCGAGGAAATGGGACATGAAATGGAAGAGATATAGCAGTTGTGGAAACTTGTTAGCAATGTCACCCCAAGACAGACATGGATTCTGAGGTGACAAGTCATTTTGTATACTTTTTAGCAGTCCATGAAACTGGATATAGATTTCAGATGTAGAGTGGTATAGAGGAAACAGCAGGTCTTTGGAATAAAAAAAAAATAATGTGTTGATTCCTTCCTTACCAGTCACTTCTGGCTCAGTGAATTTGGGCAGGTTATTAGATCTGTCTCAGCTACAGCTTCCTCATCTGCACAATGGGAAGAGCATCACCACCTGGTTGGCCTATTATGAATATTAAATGAAATAAAATTTCTTAGATCATCTAGCATGACACTTGACAGGGCCCCAAAATAAGACAATAAGACTTCTAGATTCATTTCCCTTGTTCCAATAGGAGATAATTGGAACTTGGCAATGATTTAGAAGAAGGAAAAGGAGAAGGAGAAGGAGAGAGAGCGAGAGCAAAAGAGAGAGAGAGAGGGAGAGAAAAAAGAAAAAAATATTGATGGAAAACAAAGTTAGCTTGGTCCAGTTTGGCAGATATAGCAAGTTATATGCCTGTAAATAAAGTGTTTCACTGCACATTTCAATTAAAATCTTTAAAGAGTACATCATATCATTGTAAGTTGTTCCAAATAGCTAGACAGTAGAATAAGAACTATTGTCTGTAGCTTGGAGTGAAATAATATGAAAGTAAACATTAGAAAGCTTTTAAAGCATCTTAAATTGTTTTTTTCTTCCTTCGAATGTCAAAATACCTGTCTCAATAGATATTTTAAAATTGCATTACTTTTTCAAGATCTTTCTATCCTTAGTGTCTCACTTAGGAATGAAAGAAATAACTTTGTTGGAAACAGCACGATCTGGGCAAGGTGGGAAGGGAGTTGAAATAAATCTCAATTTTATCATCTTCTAGATCTTAGTATGTATTGATTATGTTTTACCACTGAGTTTTGTGGAAACCAGAGAGAAAAATCATCTTTTGATGTTTCCTACTTGCTCCCTTTATCTAGTGCTAAGAAATCATCTCAAAACTCAATGGCTTAAAATAATGATTTATTATTATCATTACTGTAGATTGACTGGGATCAGCTGGGTGGCTCTCCAGCTTAGTGTCCTTCATTGGCTGCAGTCTGGGACTCTCATCATCTGAAGTCTCTCTGGGCTGGATGTTAAGATGGGTCACTCTTGAGATTGGCAGTTGATTTTAGAAGTTGGCTGGGAGCTCAGTGGGGACTGTCAACCAGAACACCTACACATGGCCTCTCCAGGTGGCTTTGGCTTCTTGGGTACAGTGGCTGGATTCTGAGAGGAAAAGCTCCAGATTAAGCATTCCAAGAGACTCAAGGGGAAGCTGTAAGGCTTTTTATGACCTAGCCTTGGAAGTCATGCAATGTCACTTCAACTTCATTCTGTTGGTTACACTAGGCCAGTAGAGAATCAAGTGCACCAGTATCTGAGTACTAAGGAGAGTGACTCCTGAGAAGTATGGTTCTCTGGAGGGCCATCTTTGGAGGCTATCTGCCATACCTACTTACCTCCTAGTTAAACTTCCCTACTCTCAAGACCATTTCTACTTTTGTAAGATCATTTAACTATAAATTCCAGATGGAGTTTCACCTGCTCGTATGACAGCAAGGTCACTATCAAAGGCAAAAAATCATTATGATGGAAACACTGCTTGCTAAAGCTTCTGTGGAAGCCCTCTGACTGGATGGGGGCCCACTGGAGACACCCTGTTTTGAGAGTTTCTTATCCCAATCCCTGAGTAGAAAGAGAATTGAAATCTCCCAATTGTTACATTCCTGGGACAGGAAGCTGACATAGATGGATCATTTACTCTGAGCATCTTGAGCAACTCACTTCCCCTGTTTTATTCATCTGGAAAAAAGGAGGGAGAAAATCTATAAGATTTTTGGAACATCTTCCCTCATAACATTAATAGGCCAGTGGCTTAGGATTTTGCCATGAACTTCACAGACTAGAACATTTTAGTTAATTATATGGTTGTGGTTATGCATTTTTCTAACTCACCCATCACTGTTTTGTCTTTTAGTTCATTCATGAGAAGAGAGTGGGCAGGGTGAGTAGAATCCTACTTCTGCCACAGTGTGAAGCAGAGTAGAGTGCAGATCTTGGAGTCAGCAGATGCTGGGTTTGATTCCTGGGTTCTGAAATTCATGAGGGTGAAGCCTGTTCCCATTTTCTCAGCCTCTTTGATCCTTGGCTTTCTCATTTGCAAAAAACACACACTAAATTTACAGTTTATTGGGGAGAAATAAATAAGCTGAACTTTAAGGTCTTAGCTTAGGTCTTTCTACCACTGGGTCATTTTTGTCATTTGGGTTTTTGTCTTTTTTAACCTCACTCAAATGGCTTAATGGTTATGGTGTAACTGGAGCTTTTGAGAGGTAGTCAGGGTATGAATAATACGCTTAAATAATAAATGAGTGAACAGTATTTCAAAGTAAAGCAATGCTTTTTGAAAATTTGGACTCAAACTACAATTCCAAACCAATCAAAAATATTTATTGGGTCACTAGCATTTAGCTCCATAGAGGACAAGATTCATATTTGGCTCCTGTATTCAAAGTTTCTTTCACTCTGCTTATCAAGAGATTGCTGAATTCGGAGCTAGTTGACAGCTTTTCCAGCAGCACAGATCAATTTACCTGCCAAGGAAAGAATTGAAAGCTTGCGTCTCTTCCGTGCATAGCAGAAGGTGCAGAAAGAGTCTTGCAAACCAAAGAACCTCTGGCAAACAAGGCCATCTTTCCTCCTTTCTAGTTTTTCATAAGTAGGTCAAGAACAGTTAAGGAAAGATGTACTTCTGAATAAGAAAACTGTTTCAATTAACGAGTATTCAAACAGCAGTACAGAGAAGTGGGAAATGCTCATGGCTGTCTTTGGTAGCTAATACGAAAGGAAAGAACCCAAAACAATCACATGTACTACCACCCATCCATTATCACGGAGGTACTGAGAACCCACCTGGGAAAGATGCTGTATGGAGAGTGAGGTGGTGTGTGTGTGTGTGTGTGTGTGTGTGTGTGTGTGTGTGTGTACGCGTGCATGCACACATGTGTGCACAAGGGGTAGATGACTAACAACACTTTTAGGAGATCACAAAACAAGAGACGGGACAGATACCTAGACAATTACAATTCAAAAGAGAAAGTACTAAGGATTATAAAAGCTCAAAGGAAAGAGGAATGATGCCAGTCAGGTAACAGGAGAAGGTCTTGTTGGAAGAGGTCGCTCTTCAGCCTGGCCTTGAGGTGGCAACAGTCAGCCATTTGGTCTAGATGAATTACCACGTTTGGGAATGAAAGAAATAGAAGAAATGTCTCCATGGAAAGAAGGTTGAAGCCAGACTTTAGCGCATTTTCAATATTGATCTATAGGAATTATATTTTATCTGGTAGAAAATTGTATCAGATAAGAATGTGTTTAGCTGCAAATGACTGAAAAATCTAAGGGACAGTGGTCTAAATGAGAAAGAATTTGTTTATTCCTTGTGAAGTGAAGTCAGGGAGAAGGCAGTCTAGAGTTGGTATGGTGGCTTAACAATGCCATGGGAGACCCAGCCATTTGCTCTGCCCTCCACAGGGGGCTTTTGTCCTCGTGTGTGCCACCTCATGATCATAATATGGCCGTTCCACCTCCAGCCTCATGTCTGTACAACAGGAAGGAAGAAGGCTTAGGTTAAAGGGTTATGCTGGTCAAGTCCCTCCTAAGATTTTCACATATATCTCACTAGAAATAAGACATGCCATCCCTAGCTGCAGTGGAGGCCAAGAAATTTTGAGTATTTGACATTTCCTGTCTCTCTGGTAAAGAAAGCTAAGGGAAAGGATACAAATGAGTCCCTTCTGAGTAGCCAGTTCAGTGTCCACTATATTGATGGTTTTGGAGAAGGGTAATGATAGAATTGAAGCTCTGTTTCTTGACAGTTAATTTGGCTGCAATATATAACTGTACTTGGAGAGAACAGTAGCAAGAGAAAAATGAGAACTCTAGGGCACAGAGAGATTAAGTGATTGATTCATAATCATATATTAATAAGTGGTGGAACTGGGACTTGAGCCCACACTGGTGGCTCCTAAGCTCTTCCCTCCCATCTCTCAAAGCTGACGCTAAAGATGTGAGCCTTCTGATTGGGAGCCTGTAGGGCCCTTAACAGAATTATCTCCTATATAGAGCCATGTGCATAAATACCAAATCTAGAAAGCCAATCATTTATATTTTCCTTTAATATTTCTTTAGCAACCCTGAGAAAGAGTGTAATAAAGTGAAAAGAATGAGAGTCCCAAGAAAGATGGAGATGGGTTCAGATCCTACATATTCCTCTTCCCAAAGAGATAATTTTGGATTAGTTACATACATTCTTTGAGCTTCAAAATCTTTATATATAAAATGGGAAGGGGAATAACAGTAGCAGAGATGTGTAAAAGAAGATATTGTGGGTATGCCAAACGTATGGTTAACATGGATTAGTTGGCTCAGCCTGCATTCTTAAAATTCTCCTAGACAATTCCAGCCAGATTGGTGTGTTTTATCATTCTGGCCAGTCAGACAGAAGTGAAGGAACGCTTTTACTTTTCTGATGCAGATTCCTTCCTCTTATTCTTTTTTCTTTCTTATGGTGGGCATGATACCTGGAGCTAATGCAGTCATCTTACCACAATGAGGAAAAAGCCAGAAGAATACCAGAAGCTTCATTACAAATAACAATGAACAACTAGACCAGCACTAGCAGCTGTCAACCCCCAGACTTTTCATTATGTGACAAAAATATACTTGTTAAAGACACTATTGTTTCCTTTTCTATCACTTTCAATTAAAAGCTCATAAAAATGATATAGTATATAAAATACTTTGTGCCTAGTTGACATTCAATAAATGATGCTTATTATTATTATCATAATCAATATTATTATTATAATAAGAGACAGATAGTATTAAGCTATAATGCTAACTTGCAGGTAAGAAGACTATAATCAAAATACAGGAATAAATATGCAATACCTCCATGAAAAGATGGAATCAAAGTCACCACAAAGGACTGAGAGTAACATAAAACCATGTGATTCTTCAGGGGTGGAAACTGTCTATACAGATGTTGGGACAATTTAGGCTATAAGCTCAAATCCAGGCTTATAGTAAATGGCTTTCTCTCCAGATGCAGAAACAGAGCACATGGAGAGGATGGAGGGAAGAAGCATTTCTCCTGCAGAAATCTGAGTGATGGCTACAAAATCAGTGTTCTGACTCTGAAAGAAGGATTCTGCAGTTTCTGACTTGAATTTAGTGTTCAAGGGGATAGAGAGAAATCAAACTAGCAAAGAGAGACTGTGGTTTCAGGTAAGGGAATCTAGAAATCAGGAAAGCCAAGGTCCATGAAAACGAATTCTCCGACCTTCAGAATTCTTTAGCTAACTACTAACTGCGACAAACTGTTAATCTATAATGTATGTTAAATGCTCAGATTTGCATGAATCTAAAATGCAAAATTAAATTCTATCAACAATAGATATCAGAAGAACAGAAAGGCTATTAAAAACAACAACAAATCCCAATGCATATATATATATATATATATATATATATATTTGGTAAGTAAGCAAATGAACAAATACAATAGTATAGGGTCATGCAGACAAAATCAGAGATTCTATATTCATGAGCCCAACAGATCAACATTTCTACCACTCTATTTACCATCTCTCAATATCATTATTATTTATTTATACATTTTCAAAAATATTTGTTACAATTTACAGAAACACATACATAACAAAAAACAATTGATAAAATAATTTTACATTTCAAGACAGTTGACTATGTATATCTTCTGGCTCATAGCCCACTAAATTATATAAGGTACATGCAAATTGGAACAAAATTACAATATTGCTGGAAAATAAATAGGAACTTGCCTTTGGCAGATCAGAATATTTGGGAATTTCTGAAAGGTGTAAGGCAAAGGCAACATATCATTGACTAAGAATCTTAACAAGTTAAATGACCCACATTTCAAAATGGAGGAAAGAAGAGACTAAGAAAATAAGAATTTTTTCAGCAAAGCTCTAGAGGGATCTCAAGATTAGGGAGCAAGGGAAGTATGAGGGGTGATGAGCCCTGAAAGAGCTGAGCCATGCAAAAGGTTGATATGGCATTTGTTCCCTGAAAAAGTTTAAAGAACAGGGTCCCTGAATAGGGCGAATAATTCATAAGAGGCACCCAGAGTGGACACTATGGTCCAGAAAGATGCAGTGCTGTGCTCTCAAGTAAATGTGGTTACCATGGTGAGCCATGAAAGGGTAAATACCTACAACCCCTAAAAAAAACCTTCCCAGTCACTAGTCCCCACCCACAAAGAGGGCCAGCATTTCTGTCATCAGAATCCATACCCACTATTGGAGAAACAATGATGTCTGCATGCGATGAGAATGTCAGACTCAAGACAGCAATTTTGTTCATTTAGATCCTGGTTGAACAAGTAAAGATGAACAAGTAATCTAATCACTAATATTAAATGAAAATTAATAATTTAAAAGTAACTCATAGGATGAATAAACAGATACATCCCTTAGGAAAAAGAGTTAATAAAAAAAAAAAACAGAAAAACTTTAAAGCAAGTAAGATTAGTATCTTTAGAGATAATAGTGAGTTTCCTCCCAGTTTAAAAAAAATCAGAATTCTTTTAAATTAAAAATATTACTGTGCATTTAAAATGTATGTACATCTCTGAGATCTAGAAAAGTAAGACAAAAAACTTTTTTAGAAAACAGTAAAAAGCCAAAGAGATGAACTCTATGAATGCAAGAAGACTGGTACATGGGGAAGAATAATGGCCCTTCCAAAGATGTCCACATCTAATTCTTAAAATTGGTGAGTATATTACTTTACATGGCAAAAAGGACTTTGCAGATGTGGTTAAATTAGGAATCTTGAGATGGAGACAATGTCCTGAATTTTTTGAGTGGGCTCAATATAATCATAAGGGCCCTTATAAATAAGAGAGGGGGAGGCAGAAGTATCAAAGTCATAGAGAAACTTAAAGATGCTACGCTGTTAAGTTTGAGGATAAAGGAAGAGGTCATGAACCAAGGAATGCAGGTGGCTTCTAGAAGATGGAGAGGATAAAGGAGTGCTTTCTCCCCTAGAGCCTCTGAAATAAATATTACCCAGCAGACACCTTGATTTTAACACAGTGAAGCCCATTTCAGACTTCAGATCTCTAGAACTATAAAATAATATATGAGTTTTCTTTTAAGCCACTAAGTTTGTGATAGTACATTACAGTAGCAATAGGGAACTAGTACACATGGAGAACAGATCCAGTAGACCCAATAGCTGTGGAGGAAGAGAGTTCAGAAGGAAAAAAAGATATGTGGGTAGAGGGTAGGATATAACCAAATAAATAATAGAAAGGGAGTTGAAAAGGGACTTGAGTTGTCAAAGAAAAGAAAGCCGACTGAGTCCTTTAAGGCAAAACTGTAAAAAATTGGTATCCTCAAGGATAAAGGAAAATCCTACAAGCTTCCAGAGAGGAAAAAATTAAATAAGATTGGTATAAAGAAATTGTTATCATTCTCATCACTGAGTCTATTATTTATTTGTGCTAAATATTTTATCTTAATCTTTGCCACACAAGAACTCTGTACCACATTTTTTATCTCATATATATGCTCCAGGAAAAGTGCCTCATGGAAGTTAAGCCGTTATATGGTTAGTAAATGGTAGAATGTAATTAAAATTCCCATGGTCTATTTTTGAAACCCGTGGCCTTAATTGCTAGTATCAAACTTCCCATCTACATTTCAGAAAACAGAAAAACCATGGGCCAGTGATTCTAAACAAGCTATGAAAATAACATTGGAAGCTTAAGTCTTATCTTTAAAGTATGAGGAAGAGGGGAATGACATTTTTAGATATATAAGAACTCAGAAAGTTTATCATGCACATAACCTTTACAGAAAACAAAACATCAAAAAAGTAAAATTTCTGGCCGAAAAACAGAAATATATAGCATATCAATGAATAATAACATCAATAAAACTTATAGTTAATGCTAAGTAATTGTTGAAAATATGGCAGTGAAATTTCATGGATTTGTTAAGTAGGTATTCACAAAATAGAAAAGGCACAAAGTAAAAAATTAACAATCTGGAATCAAAATTCAAGTTAATTTTAATAGCACAGAAGAGGTAGTAAGGCAGAAATAAAGGAAACATATAAAATATAAAATCCCTGGTGATAAAACTCTTATTTTGTTTAAGTGAGGTGGCTATCAGTACTCCTTTATTTTTATGGAGAAAGAAAATAATTGGTTTATGAAGATTTTAAGGATAACCACTAGCACGACAAAAATATAAGGTGGAACTTTTAAACTACTAACAGGTAGTAAATGTAAAATATAAAAAAAAACAAGTAAATATGATAAAGTATGAAAAACATGCTATAAAAGCAAACATATCAGATGTTTAATGAATGACCATTAGTTGAATTTTTTTACTTAAAGGACTCTCAGTTTAGAGTCGGGAAAACTAACAAAATAAAACCACTGTATTTGTTTAAGGAGAAATAACTAAAATAAAATGACATAAATGAGTTGAAAGTAAAGGAATGGATAAAGACTTTCTTATCAGGGCAATGCCAATACAACAACAACCTGGCATAACCAACAGATTAGAATTGAAGATAAAAATGAAAACAGTTGTGAAACTTTGAAAAAGGAAGCCATAAAGAATGTCAGGTTTTGTCACAAAAATTTAAACCTTTTATGCAGAAGACATCACTGACTGGTTAAAATGAAGGAGAAAAACACCTGCAGTTTATTTAATAAAGGTTTACCACCTATAATATACAAAGAGAACCTATAAATTAAGGGGGAAAATAAACAGGTCAATAGAGAAAAGGGTTTAGACATAAACTGGCAACTCACTCAGGAAGAAAAAGAAATGGCCAATAAACATAGCAACAGATGGTTGTGTTACTGATGAGGGAAATACATATTGAAATAAGATACAGTTTGTGTCCAGTAGTTTGGAAAAAAATTTTAAGTCTGCTAATAAGTAGTTTGAGTAGGATGTAGGGAAATAAGCATTTTGATACTTTCTGGCTGGTGTTTAAACTGGTTCAACTGATTGTCAAAAGGGAAGGGGGTGGGAGATGGTAATAAATCATAAGATAAAATAAAAATTAAGAATTAGGAATTTAAAATATTAAAAAGGTAAAAATATAAAAAATAAACTGGTTCAGATTTTTGAACAATTATTTGAAGAGAGAAAAATTGAAGCAATTCTGACAATGGAATGGCCACATAAAGTGTAGCTCACCATACGATACCAAGCAACTCTTAAGACAACAGATCTTCATGAACTGCCATGGAAGAATGTCCATATATGGCTGAGTAAAAAGAAAAGCATACACATATGTGTGCTCATATATATGCATGTATGTATATATCTATATAGGTACAGATGTTATATTTCAGTAGGGCTACAAAAAAGTTGAAAAAAAATACCACTGGACTATCAACAATGACTGAAAGTAAGTGAAAGGTAGGGCTTAACTTTTTACAACTTTTTTTTTTAACCTAAACATGTAATGTTACTTTTGAAATTCAAAAAACTAAAGTAAGTCGATAAATTAATCAAGGTGGAAACAAGATAAGATTGTAGTAGATAAGAGGACACTAGGGGTAGGTGAGTTCACATAAATCCAGGGCATTTCCTAGGGCTAAGTGGGCCATAAATCCAACATTGTGCATCCTAGTGGTCAAAGCAAGAAGGAAAACATAATCAGTACAGTGGTCCCAGTAAGCATAATAACCATGCAAAATAGTTGTTAGATTCCAGAAAGGTATCATTTCTCCAGGCACCTTGATCTAACAGAAATTTCATGTAAAGCATTGATGCAAACTGGTGTCAAAAACCCTACCCACAGTAAATACCATGATTAATTTGTAAGGCTACTCCTGAAACTGACCATGTAATCAGTTTAGTTCCAAGAAAGAGCAAGTCCTTCCATATTGAGAAAACACTAGCAAGTCTGAGTTCTTCAAATGGAAACATCCATAGCAGCAGCAGCATTAGAAAAAAAAAATCACTTCTCACTTGTACAAAGTAAGGAATAAAGGAATTATGGTCTGAAAGTCTAGAATTTGCTGCTCACGAGTCCGACTACTTCCAGTGCCCAGAGGGCACCAGAAATTCCAGTAAATCCTCATTTGAGGAATTTCTCTCTTGTTTACTCTGTTACCATATTGGAGAACTTAAGTTTTTCACATTTGGGGTTTTTGGTTTTTTTTTTTATCTATTTTTTTTCCCCCTCATAGACTAGGTTTATTTATCTGAGCAATAACTTCTCTGTTGGTTTCAGTGGCTGGAATGAAAACAGAACAAACTTCAAAAAAAAAAAAAAACAAACAACAACAAAAAAAGATGAAGCAAGGCTGTGCCCCAACAAACTCCTTCCTCAAGGACTGAAGCTCTTCTTAAATCAAAGCCATGATCGGAACATGATAAAGAGTATGATGACAATTTGGAGATGTGAAGAATGTTTCTAGCTTAGTCCTACCTACCTATAAGTAAATATAGGCAATTCATTCATTTCTGTTGGCAAGTGGTACATTTTTTCCTGAGCAGAACAAACAAAATACAATAATTTATTACTTAGGAAAAAATCAGGCCTATAAATTCCAACAAAGGGACTTCTGCTATCTCATGACGTGCTGTCCTTAGCACTTCTGCTGTCCTGTTAAGAAGGTGGTAAGGAAAAGAGTGTTTTATGCCAAAGTAATGTGAACTGTTTACCTTGCCTTGTTTTAGGGTGAAATATAATTATTACCGTCAATGTCATGTTTGTTCTTTTACCTACCCAGCATATAAATCAAATTTGCCACTTCACAAAGCATAAACTTGCCTTTCAATACTAATTCAATAATATTGTTGAAAAAACTGTGAGCAATTATCATCTGAATCAGGAAGGTGTTTTCTCACCTTTGTCACCTTCTAGTCACTCAGAATAGCCCTCTTTGCTCCTATCACAGAAGGGAAGAACAGTGATATGCTGAATATTTCCAAAACGAGATAAATAAGAACATTCCAAAAGCTATTGGTCAGAATTCCAATCCTGCCAGATGTTTCCTGCACCCTTGGATTTATTAGATGATTATGGTGTTGTCATCTATATTATATTATAAAAAAACATTTATTAAGTTGTCCACAGGTGGCAGACATTGTAAAGAAACGTAAGAGAGAAATTTGTGGTGCCATTTATTATACTTTTAGTATAAGTTCCCTTGAAGAGATCAGGAAATCAGAGAATAATAACAATTAATAATAATAATAACAATAATAGTACTATGTGATAGCAATTTGATAGTAATTACGGCAATAGTAATAGTAAAAATAATAGCTACCCTTTAATGAGTGCTTATAATTTTTCAGGCATTTTGCTAAGTGTTTTATTAGTGCTGTGAATCCTCACGGCCATCCTATGAAATTGGCATGGATGACAAAACTGAGGCTTATATAAGTCCAAAAATTTCTCTAAGGTCATAGAGCTATTGACTGGCAGAGTTGAGATTTAAAACAAGGTCTGACTATATTGTCTGTTTTCTTTCTGCTCTTCCACAGTAGCAGAAAAAGCCACAGAGAACACCAAGTTCATAATCACATATTTTGTAGTAGATGTAAAATCAAGAACTCAAAAGTCAGGAACCCAGGTCCCCAGTTACAGATATTCACTTCGGCTGCCTTTGCCTAGAAACGATGGCAAGTGAGGGTGAAAGGTACCGCTAAAAGTCTCAACTGGAGGATTTGGATAACGTTCATTTATTTAAAACATTTTCTTTCTGTTAGTTTCTATTTGCCAAGAGTGTGTTCAGTAAAATGTGATTCCTGCCCCAATGAAACTTAGAGTATAATGGAGAAAAAAGGTGTCTTTGAATAACCACATAAATGAAGGTAATATCACAACTGTCATCATTGCTACAAAAGAATGGTAAAAAGTTTAATGAGAGATTATAATGAACATTGTAAAAAATTTTGTCTCTATCCTAAACACTGTGGGAAACTTCTGAAAGATTGTAAACCATGTGTTGGAGGTAGGGGATAAGTTCTAATTTCAAAGCCTCTGGACAGAGAGAAAGGAGGAGGAATTAGAAGCTAAGGCAGGTGGCGGGGAGTAATACCAGTGAAAAGATTATTAAATCGTCTTGGAAAGGGACTATGGTCTGGATTAGGACAGAGATGGAAGCATATGGAAAAATGGATGGATTCTAGAAATATACAGAAGGAACTATTGACAATCACATAAGACAAATCATTCTCATGAAATCAAGCCTAGCCTATATTTGTGGCAAAAAGTGATTTTCTCTTTTCTGTCTATGATGGGGACTTTACCCATATATTTGAATCTTAATTAATTTTGAATCTGCTTAATAATATAAGAAAAGTCTGTGCCTAATGAGATGCAATGTGCCTTTTTATGTGATTTTTTTTCTAAGTGATTCTAGTTAATACCAAATAACAAAAACTATTCAGTTCAAATTGGCTAACTTTATGATTGAGAGAGGTGTGGGCTCTATAGGTGTCTCTGATACACAGAGAAACTGAATGCATAGTTTGTGCTCCTTATCCAGAAAGGAGAGAAAGAGGTAGGGAGGAAAGGCAGGAGGAAAATTGTTCAGTGTTTTTCTTCAGTGTTTCTGGCAAATGGAGTGTGCTCTTCTCTTTCTCAGCCAATTTGGAACAAAGCCCTTCATGTCAGATGTCTCCCCCAGATAGATGACATATATCTATGCCTATACCACACCTTATATATGCTACACCTGGCTGGACTGTGCATTAAAGAACAATGGAATTGTTATTTATACCATACTACCAAGACAAAATTAGCTTTAACCTATATGTATCGTACAAAGGTATCATTGCCTAGTAAAACAATTTGTGTCTTGTCTATTCTGAGTCCTCTCCACCACTCCCGCTCTCTTTCTCTTTCTTAAAGTCACAAATTGACAGTATCCAGTGAAGAGTGAACCTTTTGGCCAACAGATCTTTTGTCAGGGGCTAAATAAAAGCAAGATTAAAAACAGACCTTCAATGTAAAATTCTTACACTTTTCATTAACTTGGTCTTAGACTTCTTTCCACAACCTGAACTACTCTTTTATCCCTCCAAAATTACTCATGTTTTTATTATTGGCCGTATCTCACCCTTAAGATTGCACACTTTCCAGATGACAATCTCAGTTCCTCTCCTTGATCATAATTGATGTTCTGTCTCATAAATGCTACCTCAGGTCACCTGGAGAAGGAGGTGGAAGAGAGAGTGAAGAGGGAGGAGAAGGAGTGAGAGTGATGATGATAACAACAGGGTTATATCTCTCTACCAGGCATTACACTGAGCACTTCACATATATTAGAGTTACAAATCCTCACAATCCTATGAAGAAAGTACTGCTATTATCCTCATCATAGACACCAGCAAATGAAGCTTAGAAAGGTCAAGTCACTCACTCAAGGCCATATAGCTAAAAGGTAGCAGAACTGGGATCCTGTGTGAACCCAGAGCTCATGTGCTTAACCCCTGAGATACCATCTCTATGAATACCCTCTCTGCTTCAGTCTGGCTGCTAAAACTTCCCCTTGTGGGCCCACTAGTCCTGCAGGACCCAGGCAGGAACTGCCTAGATGTAGTTCTATCTGTATGTACAGTAAGGACTGAGCCCAGATTTAGCTTCTATTTAGTGTTAGAAATGACGACAAGAAAGCAAAGGTCTACTAACAGGATGAATGTTGTAAGCTGTAAGTCTCAGCAGACACTAAAAACTATGAGCATCAACAATTTGGGACATTCTCATAAGCTTTCTGAGATCCCAGCTCTAACCCCCATGAACATTACTATGAGTCCAGTATAGAATGACTAAAGAAGAAAAAGGAATTATTAGCATCATATTATTATTTTTTAAATTATATATTCCTTGCTTCTGGGAACATTTTAAATAATCATGACAACTCCTTAGCATTTTGGAAAAGTTTATTAAGGAAGGAATCAGCAGTGTAGACCTTATTCTCAATATCTAAAAATTCAGAAACATCTACATGTCCAATGTAAGAAAACATTAAATAAACTATGATGTTGATGATGATGATGATGATGATGACGACGACTGATAACAGCAGAAGCTAAGATTTCTTGAGTCCTTATTAGGAATCATTAGGAATAGATTCATTCTCTCATTTTATTTTCACATTTTAATGAGATAAGTTATATAGTCAATATAAAATAATGTTACTGGGAGTTTATAATAAAGTGGAGAAATAAAAAATAAGATATAAAGTTTTATATTTTGCAAGAGAAAAACTACTTATTAAAAAATACTGGAAGGAAATACAGTGTAATATTGGTTGATTCTCAGCGGTGGGACTCTGAATTTTTTCTTCCTTCTTTCCTTTATTCCTTGTTTATCTCATAAGCTTTAACAATGGAAAGAATAAAATTTTAATTAAGGTAAACTAGCAATGGGGAATTTCTCTTCTGGAGATGAATAACTGGTCGGTATTTGATCTCAAAAGGTCTTTTGGGGCATCCAGGAAACCTAGGTTATATTTTGTTCTGTATCAGGTAAAAAAGCATTTCTTACTGTTCTTTCTTGGATGTGCTACTTCAGAATTCACCAAAAGAGAAACATAGTTATAGATTTGTCAGAGATGCAAAGATGCCTCTGGTGAGTCATAAAGTAAGAAAATAAGTCACCTCAGGTGTCTATGATGATTTATACTTTTCTCAGTAACTTTATTTTTATCTTTTTTCATGTATTCCTCCAAGAGCCCTATGAGATGAGGACACCAGGCATTATTTATGTCCATGATACAGAAAATGAAGGACAATGAGAACAGTTAACTGCCAAGGCCAAGCAATGAGCTAGAAAAAATCCGAGAATGGAACCGATCTCTACTCTTCATTCAGTGCTCTCCTCAGTAACAACTATCTATGCAGAGTCCTGATCACTCTTGACAGGAAAGACAAGCTCATCAGGCTACCAGCTATCTAAAATATCGATAGGTGAAGGTTCTGTGTAATGCCTGCTGTAAATTCAGTACAATACAACTCCCAGCAAAATCAAGGAATACAAATTACATCACACCCTTTTATTCAGCCATTCACACAACTCTCTTTCACTGTATGCCAAGCACTGTGAAAGCCCTGGGAATTCAGTGGTGGTTGCCTTTAAGTAGCCTATAGTAGGGAAGCAGACAATGAGACCTGGTAGCACTGGAATGAGTAATGTGAAAGAGACACGATGAGGTGTCATTGGCTTTCAGAAGAGAGGCGTGCTGCTCCTCATTCATTCACTTACTCATTCACTCAGTAAATAATCACTGAATGACTTTTTGTTGCCAAGCTTTGTAAGATCTATAGGAAAGAACATGAGGTCTTTATTCTTAAAGATTATTATTTAATGGGGAAGACCATAATTAATTGAATGAGTATACAGACCTATATTAAATCGAAAATTGAGAAATGTGGCAAAGGATGGCTCATTAGTCCTGCAAAATCATATGATCTACATATGATCTATACTTTTGATTCAAGGGAGAGTACTCTCTACTAGAAACTGAGAAATTCTATATTTCCTCTCTACTAGAAACTGAGAAATTGTGTATTTCCTCAAAGGCATGGACATTCATAGGACAGTTTTCAGGTGCTAACTAGAAGTAGCCAACCTAATGCTTACACCTTTATGGTAATAACTTCATAGACTATTTCTTATCACACTGCTATTTAGTTCTCCCCCTCTCTACCACTGTGTACAGTAAATGCTCATCCTCTTGTCCTCAGTTATGGATGCAGACTGAAGTTGGACCGCTCCTCTTTTCTCAACAAGCCAGGCACACACTCCTGGAGAGAAAATGGCGACCACATTATCCATAGTAAAGCATTAACTTCTAAACTGAAGCTTCCTTCACTGGGGGTAACAGATGGCATCTGGACGCCCATGTTAGAAGAAATGAAAACCTGATTATACTTTTTCTAATTTTTTCCCTCCTACAAGAAGTATGCTATAGCCACCTTGTGGAACATGGTGATGTGTCAAAGCTTAATTAGACAACACTTGTACCCCATCTCTAATTATGCTGAAAACAATGTTTTCAAGAGCAAGAGAAAAGACCTTAAAATATTCTGGCAGGAAGAGAATTCTGGAAACACAAAGGAGATAGAATAATACAGTAAGCTATTTTCTATTACCAAGGCCTTAATTCTTTCTTGGATACGCAGAAAATTTCTTGGCTTCCTGGATGCAGTAGGGCTGGTATATCTTCTGCACAAAAATGGGAAATCTACTGCCTGCCATGTGTATGTATACTTAGAGGGGAGCAGGAGTTAGCCTCTTTGAAAGAAATATAGTTCCTGCATATATGGAATGCATCATAGGGAGACTGACCAACCACCCTGGTTTGCCCTGGTATTAAGAGGGTTTCTGGGATGCAGGAATTTCAGTGCTCAAACTGGGAAAGTCCCAGACAAACTAAGCTGTGTTCATCACTTTCAATGTATGTAAACTATGGTTATAAAAATGTTATTACAAACTGAGAGTGTCATGCCGACCAAATCATAAGTTGCCTCTGCTCTGTCCTTTGGCCAATGTGGAGGAATAAGGCTGATTATTTACAGGCACATCAGAGGAGGTCTTTCTTGTTCCTGAACTGGCTCATCTGTCCACATTCCCCACTCATTTCTCATCATCTGTCTTCTCCTCTGGCCCAGCTCCCAACACCTTAGCTGCCACCTTCAGTGCTTTAGGGCTGAATACCACAGCATGACAAGAGTCTCTCAGGCCCATCTACCCCTCTGCTCATGAAGTAATCCCTGAGCTCCTTATATGTTTTAGGGGACAGAAAAAAAAATGAGATAAACTTCTAAAATGATAAAAAAAAGGCCTCAAAAATCTACTTAAAATAAAATATAAATAAAAATATAAATAAAATAAAAATATACTTTTGGAATTCTCTAATACATGCATGGAGCACGTTATAGCTCTGTTTGCTTATTTACTAATTGTATACCTGAGAGATTCAATGCCTCCTCCAACTCATCCCCAACACTTCGTTGCTTCTACATTTGGCAGGCTTGATGAAGAGGCCTTTATCCAAGGCTCCTCCCAGATCTTTGCCTCCCACAGCCACAGGAGGCAGTGGATGTAACATATACCACATGGATATTGCAGTTCTCTGTTCACAGCTGGTTTCAAATCCTGGATCTGCCATTTTTTAGTTGAATAGGCTTGGATGAATTACTTAATCCCTATAAATCTCAGTTTACTCATTACATTGTCACTGAGATTTAAAAACCATTGAAAAGTTATATTTAAATATTTATATTTATATTTAAAAGTTATGTTCTCAACCTTTTAAGGAGGCTGCTTTGTTGGCTCTGATGTTCAGGATGATAGGAAATTATGACACACAAGAATATCAACAATCATAAGAACAATGCAAGTTAAACTCTCTACATTTTGTTCATTAATGCAGTAAGTAGTTGAAAATTTGCCCTACATTGGAAATCAAAAGGGTTATCCATCACTGTCCCAGAAATTGCAGCCCCTGTGGAGCACAGACAGCTGTAGAAGTGGGAAATGGGACTGATACATGGAGTTTAAAGTGTTGGGGCAAATAGTTTGCACCAAATCTGAGGTGGGGATAATTCCACCTGACCTCACCAACTTGTGAAAATTAATTGAGAATGGTTCAAAAGCATGGGGCATAGCATAAGCTCTCAATGACTTTTGGTTAAGTTTGGCAAATTTCCTCTTCCCTTTTGGTAAAGGAATCAAAAGGCTAGTAAGTAGCAGTTCTGTCATTTCTTGGCTTCCCTTCTTATCTATTTAGAATCCATAGTCTGTCACCACAATGAGTCCATTACCCAACAACTCAACCTCTTTGCTCTTCTCTCCTTTCATCAAACTTACCTGCCACAACCTACAGCTGGTTGAAACTAGCTTTCAGCCTACTTTGTAACATATTGTAATTTTGGATAAAAACAACTACTGTACATTTTCATCTGTAACCATAACTCTCAACTATATCCTCTATACTCGCTAGTCAAGTCACGATCCCCCATTCAGGAATACCTATTTTATACCTTCTCATCCTCCATAAATTTCCCATTCTCATTCTTCACTCCCAGTTAATGACTGATTATTTGAATAAGAAC
Organism: Macroglossus sobrinus; assembly: GCA_004027375.1. Classification (NCBI taxonomy): domain Eukaryota; kingdom Metazoa; phylum Chordata; class Mammalia; order Chiroptera; family Pteropodidae; genus Macroglossus; species Macroglossus sobrinus. The sequence goes on along the minus strand of PVKZ01000317.1, from coordinate 633,071 downwards.
ATAAAGCAATCAGATACAGAGCTACTTCATCTTCCCATAACCAAACCTATTTTGCCAGCTCTATTTACATCCAGACCTTTCTCATCCCTCCAGTTATAGGGGTGAGCTGTCCCTTAATCTACCTATGGCTGGCATCTTCTTTTTTTGCACTGAATCCCACCTTCTCTTTTTTAAAGGATGACTTGACACCTAAAGGTAACATGTCTTTCCTTAGCAGTACCAATGAATTGGATTATTCCTATCAGTGTACAAATATGTCCTAGTATATCCCATCTGAAACACACACACACACACACACACACACACACACACACACACACACACACACCTTATTTTTATCCCCATTCCTCTTAAACTATATGTACATTGTTTACATGTGTGTGTGTATGTGTGTTTAATATTGGTTGCTGACCAATCCCCATTCAAAGCTACAGGACTTACACTCCTAACTGCTATGAGTGCTGGGACTCCTCAGCTGTCAGCACTCTCCTAGAATTCCTGTGAGCTGGCAAGAGCCTCCTGTTCAAGAATATGCCCCCTTCCCAGATAGCCCTGTCCGTGACTGGCATATACACCAGTGTAAAGGTAAGGGGCCCTTCATCGTAATGGAGGACCATTCTGAAGGGCATACACAACTTTAGAGCTTACCCTGGGGTCATCTACTGCCATTGTCAAAACTGCATCACAGCCTACCTTCTCTTTCTGCTTTGCTCTTCTCTCTCTGCTCTCCCTTCTTTTCCCTCATAGGAATTACACTGGAGAGCTCTTTCCAATTAACTTCCTGTACACAAATGTCTATCCTGGAGTCTTTTCCTAGAAGACCTGACCTATACTTCCATTAAAATGTAAGCTCCACCAATGTTGAGACCTTATTTGTCTGGTTTTCAGCTGTATGCCCAGAGCCTAGAATATCTCCTTGTACATAGTAGGTGTTCAATAAATAGTTTATAAATGAACAAAGTTGTAGAGCTGGTATCAGAACAAGTTCTGCAAGATTTCAAAGCCAGTGCTCCCTGCCCCCAAAAACGCTATCTCGAAGACATTTCCAAACTATAACTTTGAGATCCAGTTCAATTTGAAATTCTGCCTTAGCAGCTACATGCACCTGGTACCAGATGAAACTTGTAGTTAGCTAAGGCACAGAAATTAATTGGAAGAACTCATTCTCACAAACGGTGAACCTGGGAGAGCTCATGCATGGCAGTGTAATTACTGTGGTGGCATCAACACATCAGAAGGCCCCTGGAGAGCCCAGGATCAGGCTCAGCCTGAGAGGTTTCCACCTTAACTTTGAATTTCCTTGGACCTTTATCACTTGAAGTCAAACAGCATCATTTTAACAAAATTTGAGTGCGTGAATAATTTCTCCTTTTCTTCTGCCCTGGTATGTAAGCCGATATTAAAGACTAGAATATTTATCATGTTGACAGCTCCCGCCTACTAGATTAGATTTTGTTAGGAAGCTGAGTTTTCCTCTGAGAGAAGTCAACTCTGTATCTTCCTATTCTTGACTTCCACTTTAGCCACTTTTGGTATCAGGTAGCTCAACACCAAAATAAAATGAAAGGCAGCCAACAGAAATTGTTGAATATATTGGCCACCTTCATTCCAGACTGTTGGGGAAATATGAATTCAGTTACTAAGTAAAAAGCCAATTCGGTTAAGAGATGATGCTGCATCTTCCAAATGACTCCTCCTGTCGCATCCACTGGATTCAGACTCACAACATCACAGCTCATAGTCTACAGTGTTGTGTCCACTACCCTACTTTACCAAATCACTGGAAAGACTATGTGCCATGACATCTGTCCAAATGAAGAAAGAATCAAAATCTGACTACACTGATCTGACATCAGTGCAAGAACATTAGTGAAACAGGTTACTCTCACTGAATAAAATATCTTTGGCTTTCATAACTAATTTCTTGACTTGATTTCATCTGGCCCTCTGCAAAAGCCAGAGAAACAGTTGCCTTTACAACTTAGGTAAGACCACAATTCAAGGGAATGCATGCATAAGCACACACAATATTTCAGAGTAGCCATGCTGCGCTTTTCCACAATTAGTGTAACTACAGCCATTTTCTAGTCACAGGTGAGACAGAAGGTGAAAGGTGTACTGAGATAGCTCTTTCCCAGCCTCTGTTAAAGATAAAACTTCATTTCCCCAGTTAAAGCAACACTGAATAAGACTAGATGCAATCTCTGTTTCTGCAAAATTGCAGTGAAGGGGAGCTCAGACATTTCTGGGACTGGAAGTCAGGCCTGCAGAATTAGTCACTATTATTTATCAACAGACCACGCACAGAGCTTCCTATCATGATTTCAGGAAATGAAAGCCACAAAGGTAGGTAAAATTCAGAGGTAAACACTGGCAGTTCAAAAGAGACATGGTGTCCTCTACTCTTTCTACTGAATTATTTTGAGATGTGGCAAAATACTGCAGAAACATGGAAAATATTAGAAATGAAAAGCAATCCCTTTTATAAGAGCGAAATTACAGTGTTGAGATGAGAATGGACCTGTCAGTTTCCGATTATCCATTCAAAGGACAATGAACCCATTTCAGGGACTCGTCTACAGATGCTCTTTTGATAACTTTCTTTAATAGTCACCTGGAGGTTCACCTTTTTATAATTCGGTTTCCCAGAATAAGCATCTGCTTCTCTCAGACTATTCAGCACATCTGAGATTTTCAGAATTCACTCTGTGCAAGGTCCTCATCTCATCTATGTTAACCGTGGAAGGTAACAAGAGTGTGGAGAAAGACCCCTCACCTCGGCAGCCTACAGGCTGTCTCGTAACCCCTGCCTCTATTTTCACTGCACTGGGTCTTTTAAACTACTGCAAATTCATCCCCTCTGTATGCAACTGGGAATATTTTCCGCTTCAGTTTTTAAAATTGTAGACATGTAATAAAATGTCACCCTGCATTGTTTTGCTTAATCCACCTGCTCCTGCTTATGTCTGTTGTTCTTTCTTTTCAAATCGTGGTGACTGAAGCCATTTAAGCTAGACTAACTACTCAGAAGTGGGGTGAAATAAATTAACAGCAGAGGGGAAAGCTCATGTCCTTTTGTGGGTTCAGGCAAGAGGGTGGGGAGTGGGAAGGCTTAGAGACAATACATTAAATCCTCTCTGATCCTGCCCTTGAGCTCTTTTAGAAAACTTAATCTCCAAAGATTTAGTTTAATTTTAATTCTAAACAAAATATCTTTATATCAATGGTAATTAATAAAATGAGAAAGCAGATAAACAGACCAGTTGATTTCCCTCTTCTTAATTAGATACTCTTGGACAGCTCACCACTCAGTTTAATCATTTGTTTTGTTCTTCATTCTACTTTCCTAACTCTACAAAAGGCTTAATATGCCTTACAGTAAAAAAAAAAAAAAAAAAAAAATTGTATATAACATTATATATGACAAAAATAAAAATCAAAGCAGGTTAAAAACAAATTAGAATAGAATGGCAGGACCCAGAGAGTAATTGAGTGGGTTATAAAGTCCCACTAATTTTTTCTACAGGTGAAAATTGGCTCCCAAGGTCTTGACCCTTGAAAGGAAATAGACAACGCAGTTACACAGTTCTCATGGAGGAAAAAAAAGCAAAAGCACATCAATTGTGCAGAGGAAGTAAGGTTTTTCCTAGGACTTAGTGTTAAAAAAATTTCTTACCTAGGGCTTCCTTCAGGAAGACCTAATGACACAATGTCCTTTATAAAATGCCAGCGGTAATTTAAAGGGTGGATACCTCCTCACAAACTGCTCATAAATGTGAGTTTTGTGAAACAAAATGAATCTTAAAGCTGTTTGTAATTGGGGGTAGAAAACAAATTTTAGCCTGTAAGTTATCATCTTTCAATTGATGACATTGTTAACTTTGGATTCTTTAATATGAAATTTTCTCAAATAAAGGCCAATGTAGGTAGTAGTGACAATGTGGTGGAAGCCACAGATGCCCATGAAATATGGGTGGAAGTGACGATGGCCAATTTTATACCTAAGACTTCTGTGGCGTTTTGGGCTTCCATTTGCCTGTCTGGGAGTTTCTGATAGCCAAGGGACATGCTCTCTGTACTTGTTGCCACCTTCTCTTGGGCCACAGAACACATCTGACCTTGACTAGAAGCTTGAATGAGACCTGCTCCAGCAGACCTGAAAACCTACGAGCGAGAAATACGTGCTTATGTTTTATACTGTCAAGATTTTGTAGTTATTTGTTAAATAGCATTGTTGTGGAAACAGCTTTTTAATACTGTATCTTGACTACTTTACAAAGTTGTGAAGATTAAGTGAGAGAATGATCAGAGATAATTTGCATGTCCAAATCTAATGGGTGAATAATAATCGTTCACTTCTTTGTGTGGACATGTGGCTTATAGAGACTTCAGTAAAACTGCCTGGTGCTTGCTAGCAAAGGAACCAACCCTGGGACCAACAGAGACCCAGGAAAGAATGGCAAAAAATTGGGAGCAAGCAAATATTAGAGAATATGGTTCATTCTGCCTAGTAGTACCAGACTATTAATTGACATCTTATATGGACTCTTATGTATTGCAACAGGCACTGTTGTATGTGTATATTTGGCCCATCACGTGTGAATAGGGGACTGAGTTGAGACTGCTGGCTAGAATGATGCAAAAGGACAATCCAGAAGAAGCTCAAAGGATTGGAACAAAATAGTCATGAGCTACCAACAGAAGTTTGAAAACTCATGTGGAAGTCTGCTGGTCTACTGTTAAGTACTAATCATTTGATATGACTGATAATACTTTGTTCAGTCAGTAAAATTCTGAATTATCTACTTGTTCTTTCCTGGAGGTACCTATAGGATATGTAATGATAACCCCCACATTTTATTTACCATACTTTGGCTATCCTAGTCCAAAGTAAATGCAATAAACATTTATCAAGCATCTACCAACAACTTCAGTGCACACTTACTGGGCATTTACTTTGAGCCAAATAGTAAGTGACCACAGAAATAAACAAGCAGACCACCAGACATGGTTAAATATAAGCCCAATTATAAAATACACGAGGACTGTACTTCATGAAGACTAAGAAGTACAGATAACACTGATGGGGACCAGGACATGCCACTCCAAAATATGTCACTTTGGCATGGGAATTCTTTTGAGCTGAATGCCTTAGAGTTCCTGAAATCTCTTATCTGTCTAAAAGCAGAAACTCCCCAAAGAACTTAATTGTCATGAACCTCCTTCCCTGGAGCGCTGTAATCTGCTCTTCGGGACAACACCACACCAGACAGATACCCTCAGGAACAGAATCTCCAAATTATTCTACTAAGGGCCCATTTATCTTTTCATTTGCTTTTCCATAGTGATCTTTCCTCCTCCCCTTTCCTTTCCTAAGTTATTTATACAGACCCCAAATCCTAACCACCTTCTGAGTTACTGATCTCTGGATATTACTATATGTTAACAGGCTCATTGCACACATTAATAAACTTCTTGTTAATCTGTCTTTTGTTAATCTAATTTTCAAGGCCCCAGTTGGAGAACCTAGAAGGTTAAAAGAAAAAAGATATGTTTTTTCCCTCCCTTATATTACAAAGCTTATGATCTACTATGTGTTATATGTAGCACCTCTTACCTCTTTTGTGTACTAAAAAAGTATACTAATAATGATGGTATAAATAACAACAATTTTAAATCCCAAGCTTATTATTACATGGGTAGTCTCTGTTCACATAATTTCCAAGATCAGCTATTTTTCTGTTAAATAAAAAATAAATTGTGGAAACACTGTGTGCTAGGCACAGTGATGGAATCATTCCAACAAAATGACCCTTACCACATTTCTTTAATTATTAACTCAACTTCATAGGTCAGGAAACAGGCTCAAGGAGATAAAGTAACCTGTTTAAGGGCTGTCAGAGTCAAGTATGTTCCTTTTTTCTGTGCACCCTCCTACCTTCATAGTTTATTTACTCTGCTCCATATGGTGCAGTCACTATAAAGCAAATGGCAATTGGGGAGGGGGGGAACTTGCCTGCCATTTCTCTTCTTCATAGCTAGAGAAACAGTTTACTAACATCAGTGTCAATGATCATAATACAAAACCGTCCTAAGCCTTAAATTTGCTTTTCAAATATCAGTATTTCAGAGCCAGATTACCTGACTCCAATAATATGCCTCAAACCTTGCATTGTGCGTGCAGTGAGAGAGAATATTTTCATCCATTATAAGAGGCTGTCAGAGGAAAACATTTTCCTGATATTATACCCAAGAGAACAGCGTGTGAAGCAACATTATCATATTTTACAGAACTTTTATATACTTCATGCAGTAGAATGTATATTTTACCTTTTGAAAAGCCTTGGTAACAAAAGGATAAAATATCCATTGAAAACTCAAAGTATAGTCTAATAATGCTGTATTCACATTAATAACATTAAAGAAAATTCACAGGGCCAGGGAGCTCGTGTGTCTGCACTAGGAATGAATATTCCTCAGCTGCAAGAGGAAACACTCAACCCAGTGGTGCTCACTCTCCATAAAGGGCAAAGGGGACCTTGGAATTGACTGTGAGAATCTCAAGAGAAGTAAGGAGAGCGAAATGTACCTATTTTGGGTAGTTGGGGGACTGAAGGCTGGGTGAATTACTCTGAGGTAGAAGGGAGTCTAAATGCATATGTCTTGGGTGAGACATTCTTTTGTTGGTGCATGAGAACAGCAATTCTAATGCCCATCAGCTGTGGGCATTAGAATGCCTTCCAGACAAGTCCACAGGGATCTCATTTTAAACTTTTTGTCAGAGGCTATCATGAAATTGGAAAAGTCATGCTATCTTCTGGGGAACTCAAAAGAAGGCTGAAGCCTGCTCAAGGTCTGACCATTCAGGGTTGGGAAAAAGGCTTTTACTTGCTTTGGAGAACTACCAGTGTCAGCATGGGAGAACTACCACAGGCATCAGCCCCCCAGGACGCATGTGTCACCAAGACCACGCAGAAGGGAGGGCCATGGAAAGCTGAGGTAAGCTCTCAGCAATGGTCTTGAGTGGAGATGCTGAGCTAAATACCATTGCAATTGCAAGCTTTTCATTTGATTGCCCTATCCCCGGTGTGACTTAATAACTGAAGGTCACCTTTGAATTCCTTTCAGTCTTACCACTGGATGTGGAGAAGAACAAACATAAAATTTCCATCCATTATCATCATTATTATCCACAGAGAACTAAGGGCAGACTGAGAAATGAATGGCAGGGATGTGTCGGCTTCACCCCTGTTAAATTATGCACATGATATGAAATGACTTAAAGGATGACTGCCTCAGAGAAACAGGGACAGGCCATTTACATCGGTTGGCCAGTCCTTTGAGGCTCATGACTTTAAAGGTTTTTCTTGATCTGCTCTGAGGCCAATAAAACTTAGAAACGTGTCTATCAGGGTTTCCACAATGTGGAGAAAAACGCAGATGCAGAAACACCAAGGTATGTCCTCATCGCATAGTGAGAGAGAACAGAGGAGCGAGAAAACAGAGATGACAGAGAAAGCAGTCACCCTTTATACAGAGAGAAAGCACATATTTATGTCCTCGAAATTAAAACTGTATGTCTTTCCCTGATTCTGTAGCTGCCTGATCTGGTGCAGTGATGACAATAACCATCTTGGGAATTTTATTTTTCACGTGGCACTTTTTTAATGAAGGATGTAGGAAAATTCACTACCCATTCAGAAACAACATTCAGTTTGTACTTTGCCACCTTGCCAGGGAAGAGAGTGGCAGCCAGATAACAAAGCAGACCTATGGCACCGCCTCTAAGGATAAAATATGTATGATGCCAGAACAAACAGGCTTCAGAGATTCAATTAACAGGCTGAACATAGTGAGAACCCAACATATGGTACCACCTTCCCTCATTCTTTCTAATTATGACAAAGAGAAGGAAATCAGGTGAAGGTCAGGGCTCTTTTGATCTCATGCCCTCTTCTTCCTAAACCCTTGATATAGATGGAAAATATTTCTCCCCTGTCTTGTTGTTTTAGTGCAATATTCTGGCAAGGAATACAGTGTCTCCGTCAGATAACCTAAGGCTGAAACTCAGCTCTTTTCCTTGTCATCTCTGTAACTCAAGGTACATTATTTAACAACTGTACATTTCAGTTTCCTAGTCTATAAAACTGACCATCTCATGTTGTTTGGGAAATTAAATGAGATAAAATATGTGTGTATAAATGGATCCCTTTTCTCCCATCTGTTTGTGATGGCAGGGTCTGGGGCATTTTTTCACTCATTTATTTATCTCTTCATTCAGTACACATTTATTGAGTACTTTCTGCATGTCAGGCACTTTGCTGCTAACCAGAAGCTGTCAGCCACAGCCATAACAATTAGAGGGCCAAAAGAACCCAGATTGCAGGTAGAAAGGGGCCACCGTTATTCAAGATCTTATGCCTCATATCTGTTGCTGCTTTAAGCACACGATCCACAGTGGGGAAATACCAGATCACGTGGTAATTGGCAAGGACAATATGGTCAACCAAACAGATTTTGCAGCCCCTACTTGAATCTGCATCCAGGGTCCCTCGCTCTTGTTAACTCACCTCCGAAAGACAAGCAGCTTGTACACTTTTGCTTTTGGCTATATGAGTCCCAGTCTATGAAAAGGCAAATTAAAGGTTTACCAAATGTGTTATTATAGGTGTCTGTGTAACAATAGACCTTCTCCCATCTTCACGATCCTTTTAATTTTCTATATCTAATCACAGAAGGTAGCAACATGGAACAGGCAGAACAGTTGACTATATAGTATTTGTGAAGTTACTTATTTATATATTATATGTAATCACTTCCTTTTCCCTATTACATTCTTCCAAGTGGGCAACTTACAGTTATTAACTTTCAGGAAGCCCCTATATATCATAGCATCATACTGCTAAGCCTTTTGGAAATTCATCACAAATCAGTATACAGATGACATTGATGTCTTATTGCTATTCATTCCTCCTGGGCCGTTTTCAGCGGTTCATTTTTTATATTCCCGCAGTGCTGAAATATGGCTCACTCCAGTATCTGTCCTTTTTGTAATCGCAAAAGGAAAGCTTGGCAGTTGTCGTATATTACACTCTTGAGAAAAATGCTAGTAATACTTCGAATTGATTGAGCAGCATGGACTCAGGATTGCCTGGCACAGGGCTATTTCCTCACTCCTCTTTAGATGTTTTTTTCTTACTCTTACCTTTTTGGATTCAGAAACTGTGAAATAATCATTAATAAGCAAAGTATTGAATAAGGATCACTTACTTGGAAAGGCCTAAAAACTTCTCCCTATTTCTTCCCTTTGGACTTTGAAACACGTTTATTTTATAGTATGTATTTACAGTGTTGCACACTCATGCTGTTGGTAATAGTATCACCAACAAGAAGCTGGTGTGGGGAGCTACCGATGTGCAAGAGACTAGGATGTTCCTGGGTTTTGAGTAGTGGCAGCTTAAACTGGAAAAGAAGTTGCAAATGTTGCTTTGTGACTGCCAAAGACATCGGGCAAAAGTCGAACCCATATACCAACCTTGTCTTAGGAGAAATGTCGGCTCAGGAGTCAATCAAGTAAATATGTGTTAAAAGAGGAATTAGGATGAAAGAAAGTGAAAGTCCCATATAATCACTTTTACACCCCTGCCCCCCACTCCTCTCCAGTTTGTGGTAACTGGGTTGAGGCGGGGGCCAAATACAGGCACAGGCAGCTCAGTTTGAGTGATACTTCACAGTCACTGGTGTCATTTCCAATAAGAACATTTGTAAAAACTGTTAACACTTTCTTTTCAACACCAGCTGTAATAGATGCTGTTTGTGATCCACTCAGGTCCCCTTTTCTGGGCCAGTAGATACGTCTTCCAGCCTCTATGACTGTTGGCCGCAACTGACTCGCCCTCTTCCTGGGACCTGCCTGTGTGCTGCTGTAAGAACTGTGATGTGCTAGTAAATGTTTATCAACCAGCTCTCTGGGGGCGGGGGGTGGGGGGTGGCGAAGCCCCGATGTGTATCATTTGCAGATTTCTGTGGTGTAAACACTCCTACCAAGGTGAATTTCATGTTGCAAACTTGATGTTACTGAATATTTCAGAGAAAAATGCTAATTAAGAAAATCTCTGCTCTTGGGATGTGATGTGAATCGTATTTGTAACATAAAGGTGGGAAAAGATATTTTTAGGCAGGTGAGATGCTACTAATTTGATAGGTTTCTATTGACTATGATACATCAAACTGTGTGAATATATGTTTTCACTTACTAGGAAAAATGAGATCATGAACTTTCATCACATATTATATATAAGTATGTTTTGTGCATATGGTCAGAGTATGTGCATTTTAGGACTAAGAGCCAAAACTGACTAATGCCATATTAAATGTCATATTAAATGATGAGGGTAAAAAAGGAAAAGAAAAAGAATTGTTTCAGAACATTAAGTGGATAATGCTAACAATAAATAAAATGAAACACCTTATTGAGGAGACTCTGAATTTACCATATGTTAGGCTGCACGCTTGGACCTTTAAAATTTTTTTATTTATTTACATTTGTATATATTTATTGCATAAAACATGATGATTCGATATACATATACCTAAAACAATGATTACTGCAGTCAAGCTAACATATCCATGTCCTGTTATTTTGATTGGTGGTGGTAGTTGTGAGAGCACCTGAAATCTATCTACTGAAATTGCGAATTCCCTGTACTCGACAGCATTATTACCTGTAGTCGTCATGCTGTAAACTAGATTGCTAGACTTAGTTATCTTACGTAACTGCAGCTTTGGGGTAGGGAGGTAGGGGAAAACAGGAAGATGCACGGGCTAATCCTAACAGTACTTACAGCATGCTTTTGGCCCTAGCATGCTACGAAACCAGGGATTAGAACATTTATATTCTAAAATGATAAGAACACAAGATACTAGAAAGATATGAATTGATTATTTGAGTTATTCTTAATCTTTCACACAATATTAATAAATCGGTATCCATATGATATTAAATTTTCATAAGAAAAACTAAAAGTCTGATAGTTGCTCAGATGTTCAATTAACCTTTTACCTGGACTGATCACCTTACTTCCCAATCTCAGCAACATCACTGATCTTAATCCTAACACTTAAATAAGAATTCTTCCCATTAATGAAATGAAAAGACAATCTACTAAATTGGAGAAGAGTTTCACCAATGATACACTGGTGATGCTTGCACTCTCCCAAATCATATTTTTGATTCCAGTTTTTAAGTTTTAAATTTAGTTCTTTTATTTCAGAAAGAGAAAGTTTAGAAGCCAATTTGCATTTTCTTAAGTCCTTCAAACAGAACCTACCTCATTTTTTTTCCCTGAGGCGATGAGGAAACTTATTTAATTAAAAATTTTAGACCAAAGATACCTGATTTCTAAGCAACGAGAGCCCTTTAATAGAATTCAAAGTCTCTGAAGTTCATATAGGGAGAGCTTTGCTGGTTCATCCAGCCAAAGGATTGGGCTTACAAGGAGTAGATTGGCCAATTTCAAAAGCTTCTTAGAGAGAATGCATAACTGATGCCAGTTTTACTTAATAGCAAAACCTAAAACTTCTTTTGGATATGTGATTGTTTCTGTGTCACCTAGGTGCTCTGCCCATTTTATTTTATTTTATTTTTGATTGTAATGGAGACACTTGTTCTGAAATGTATGAGAAATGAGGCTAGCTGGGAGGAAGTCTGTAAAAATTAGATCATGTTTTTTCCTTCTCTCCTTCCCCATATTTAGATGGATGGAAAAAGTTCTGAGCTGTAAGCAGTGTATGTGAAAAAGACATTTTGTTATCTATTTTTGAAAGTACAGTTAATTTGTAAAATGCCTGTTAGTTTCTTCTGCAGAAACATGTAACCAGAAAACTAAGTGGTACCATCTGACAGATACTTAACTCCTATGATTTCTGGAGGAAAAAAATCTTCCTTCTAGGAATTCATGTACCTGTACATTCATTAAGCATCTAGAGTTAATTGTCCCCATATTCTCTTATAAAAAATTGTGCTTGACAACTTAATTTTTTTTTTCATTTAAGTGTTGCCACCAAAACCATACAATTGTCAGTCTTTCTAAAATGTATGAAAAGGGAGAACCTGTGATGCAGAAGAGAGAGGACACAGGTTCCTCGGTCATATGTACTCAGGACCAGAAGAAAGGAAGGAAGAAGGGACAAAGAGGTAAGACACAAAGGGAGAGAGATAGTGAGGAAATAGATGGGAGAGGCAAGGAATTGATAGATGAGCAAGTCAGAGAGATGGAGGAGAGGAGGGAAAATGAGGAGAAGGAGAATAAAGAACCAAGAAGCAAAGAGGGAAAACAAAGTCTTTTCTAATTTTCACCAGAGGGGGAAAGAATGAGAAAGAACTAGACACATTAATAAAATATCAAAAGCCAACATCCAGGTGTTTCCTTGGGAGACTTGCCTAATTACTCTGCATTTATTTTCTGGGTGATGTCAAGAAGGACACATTGCAAGACAGAAAGCAGTAATCCTCAGTCTGCATCTGAGCTAGGTGATGGTGCATAAGAACCTGATACCAATGACAGAACATCTTTGCTGACTTGGAAAACAACATCTTATTCTTCAGCATTTTGCTAACATTTTATCACCTTTCAATGCTATGTACAAAAACTTCCACTGCCTGTAAAAAGCTCCACTCTGAGCATAAACACAATTACCTTGGCTTCATTTTTATCTTTAATCAAAGCCATTTCTTGTAACATTTATTTCCCCCACTGAATCCTCCATTCTAGCTACTCAGAGAAAAATATCTTAAAGGAGAAAGAACTGTGTATGCAAAACTTCGAGGAGCAATTTTGATAGAGGATGAGAAGAGAATGGATATTTCTCCTGAACCAGAGCTAGGGCTTTAAAAAGAGTTTTCCTTTAAAGAGGGTTCACAGTCTAGTTAAATTTTTGTTCTGGGGCCAGTCTCAAACAAATATGTTCCACATGTCCTGTGTAACCACAACTTATAGAGAACCAAAGAGCCTCAAGACTGGAAGGGGGTTCCCAGGTCAAGGCTTTCGTCTGATGCTCAAGCTTGTTCTCAGTCTCAAGTGGCCCTCAGCACCTGCCAAGACCCCTTCCATGCTGAGGTTCTCAATGAAACACATGAAGGTCGCTCACTTACTTTGCATACAGCTTGAATTCTTATTTTAAATTGAAGTCTGGTCTAAGCCACTTCCAAACACTGGTGCTAGTTCTCTGTGTCTGAAGCTTCACAGGACAGGTACTATTAGAAGGTACCTGTGATTACACCTTAAAATATTTCCATTTCAGATAGATTGATGAAATTGAAGACAAAACACTTAATTCTTATGATCACCACTAGGTTCCTCTTTGTTTGTACTTTGATTTGTCAGTGTCTTTTATATTAGGTAATGTGAACATCACCCCACGGCCTGGCTGCCAGATCTCAGATACTGTGAAGGATACAAGAGGACAATGATTTCACTGTCATGGATTCAGTTCCTTCTGTAGCACTATGGAATTAGGCTGAATTCGTCTCCTGGCATCTTGCCTGAGCTACTTACCCACATTGAGCACATTATCCATTAACCTCCTCTACTTTTATGCATGTAGTGATTTTACAGCAAATCTAGCCCAGCCTGAATCTGTGCGGCTTTTTACAAATATCTACCTGAGCAAGGCTTTGCCTTTATGCCTACTGAATTTCATTCTTTATGAATTGGGAGATCCTGGCAAGGTGGTTCTGAATTCTAATTCTGTCATCCAAAGAACTGCAATCACTTTACCTCTCAGCATATTGGTTACTGATCTGAATGAGAACATTCGTCTCTTTGACAGAGGAACTCAAGTGGGAGTTAAGTCGTGTTTTGTTGCTGACAGCATCATCATCTCTGGCGATTGTGGCTGTGGACTACAGGCTTATGTCTCCCCCAGACTCACAGGTTGAAATCCTATTCCCCAAGGTGGTGGCATTAGAAGGTGGGGCCTTTGGGAGGTGATTAGGTCATAAGGGCAGAGCCCCACAATTAGAACCCTTATAAGAGGTCACACAGAGCTCCCTAGCTCCTTCTACCGTGTGAGGACAAAGCCAGAGGGCATCAGCTATGAACTAGAAAGCAAGCCCTCACTAGAATAAGACAGACCATGTCGGTGCCTTGATTTTAGACTTCTCAGCCACCAAAAACTGTGAGACATAAACTTCCATTCTTTATAAGCTACCCAGTCTGTGGCTGTTTGTTACAGTAGCCCAAATGGACCAAGACAGTAGTCAACAGTTGTGGAGCATTTTCTTCTTTGACAGTCACTGTCCTAATTGCATTACAGCCTGAAAATAAGTACATTATTTCATATAATTCCCTCTAGCACAAACCTGTAAGGTGTGTGCTATTAGGGTCTCGCTTTACAAATGAAGCAACCAGAGCTTAGAAAGGTGAGGCCTCTTGTATCTAGGTGGTCAGTGGCAAACCTAAAGTTCAAACCCGAAGCAGAACATCTGTGGCCATCTATCTTCCCCAGTATTGAGGTCCACACTGTCTTAATACTCCTGCTTCCTCTAATCGTATTTTAAAAAGACCTTCTCATTCCGGAAGTCTCAACTCATCCCAAGCCTTATTTTCTCTGAAACCACTTTGACAGTTTACTTGTCCTTGTGTCCTCACCTTCCGCTATAAACTCTTTTACTCACACCTCTTATATTCCATTTGAAAAAATTATTCCTCGAATAACTCCCTGTGCAACCACAATCGTATCCTTAACTCCTACCAGTTCTTTTTTTTGGTACTATCATTTGTAATTGTATTACCATAATTTCATTTTTAACAGCTTCCCAATCCTCTAGAGTTATCTTCCACGAGGTAATGAGATCATATCATTTTAGCTATGCTATTTCAAACATTTGCCTTCTGAAGGTTTAGGATTCATGTCTCACAAAGCTGAACACTTTTTTTTTTTTTTTAACTTTGGCTACCATATTTTCTAAGATGACACATTCACTTTCTCCAGAGTTTTACCATCCCTTCCACATCACTCAGCGGATTTTCCTTGTTGGTTAGAGTTAAATCTAAATAAGAGACTCTTTGTCACTTTCTTCTGAGAAAGGGTATTATCACTATGGCAAGTCAAGGCCTTTCTCAAACTACAAAATACAGATAAGTAAACTGCATTCACTAGAGGCTGCCCGCATTTGGTGGCTTGTGGCAATGCATCACTGTGTCCTCTGCTTCTGCTGTCACATCTCTTTCTCTGATTCTGATCCTCCAAATACTGTCTTTTCCTTATAAGGACCCTGTGATTACAATGGGCAAACCTGGATAATATAGGATTATCTTTCCATTTTAAGATCCTTAACTTAATCACATCTTCAAGATATCTTTTGTTGTGTAAAGAATTTACAGATTCTGGGGATTAGGATGTGGATATCTTTAGGAGGGAGCATTATTCTATCTACCCGTATTTATCAATTCTAAGTATATTTTGGCCTAAAATTAAGAGAGAAGTTAAAAAAATAGGTGTTTTTTAATCATTAAATTAATGCAAGTTTGATGAAAAAAATCTGGAAACTTTAGAAAAGAAAGAAGAGAATATTACCCTTAATTCTGGTCTCTATTCTATGCATATTATGGAAATTTTAAAAATAAAATTGGGATTGTTAAGTGGCTGATTTTAGATCCTATCTTTTACATTTAACATATAGTGAGCAATTCTCACATCATTAAAACTATTGAGATGCCTATTTTATTAAAAGAGCTGAAAGATGAGGAAAGATGCCAAAACTAATTTTTGCTTAAAATGGTAGAATTAGCAAGTGATTTTAGACTCAATTTTAATATGTTTTTTTTTTTTCCTTTAGATATTTTAGAACAGCAGAGAGGTTATCTGTGGACCGTGTCTCCTCCATGAGAGTTAAACTCACCTCTTAACCCATAATCCTCTAGGACCTACCTGTATCAGGAATTCTCCAGGCAAATATCTAGAGGAATTACTATACCCCAAAATGATTAAGGGAGGTTATTCATATTTTGCTGTGGGGTAACATTCTAATTCTTTATTTTTACTTTCATATTATCAAGAAGTTTAATTAGGAGCACAGCACATGAAAATTAACATATGAACACATCACGTACACTCATTAGGTACCCCCTGCCCAACTATTTAGACTACTGAGAATTAAATATAATAGGGTAAAGGGTGGGAGCCTGGTTCCAAGATATGATGATTGTTTCCACATGCAACCCAACTTTAAGTGAGTGTTGTTTAAAAAGTACTTTTTTTTAATGTTTTTGAATTTTGTCCATAAAAATCCTATGTGTCATATATGAACAACTGAAAAAAAATTCTCCTTTAAGAAAAAAACAAACACTGCTTAAAAACTACCATTGAAAATAAGCAACTTGAAAGATAAAAGAAATCTCATTGCTTAAGTAAAATGAATATCCTCTACTATATCCAAGACACAATATGTTTTGATTCTCATCTAACTAGTAGTATTCTTTGTATTTTCATGTTCAGGTTGAATTTCAGTCCTCACTCATGCTAAGAAAAGCCCTTAGTTCATCAACTGATCCTATGCCAGGCCAAACACATTAAAATAAACTCAGTAACACAAGTCAGGGACTGTGGCAAAGCTGTTTCATGGGTTTGTAAATAAGAAACATTTCAACATGGGCAGGGATAATGGTCATGGATAAAAATGCAACATAAGACTGGGATGCATTTAACATGCAAATAACCAGCTAATCTCAGACTTCAAAATGTGACACCTTGCCCAAATTCTATAAACCTTCTCATCTTACGGGTGTTTTTTAAACCCTCTGAGTTGAAAACTCAAGGCAAAACTAAAAGTGGACAGTGATTTGAATCTTCACTTCTAAAATAAGTCTGCATTTCATTAAAAATCACCTTTAAAGAGATTGCCAGCATGATTTAGCTATTGTCTATCAAGTTTAGGCATTTCAATACCAGTTATTTTATCCTACTATCATCTATATTTTCTTTTCCATCTTTCACAAATGCAAAATAAACCATGAGACAGTTCTCAGCTCTTCAAATAGCTGACAACACAAATCATGCCAGATATAAATATTTACATCATCAAAAGTAAATGTTTTCCAAATTCTAAACTCCAATGCGTTTGAAAATTGATTTGGATCAGGTGCACTTCACTGAATTGGGAATTTAAAAAAATCATCTGTCAACAACAAAAAACATCAAAACAAAACATACATCTGAGTGATTTTTAACACCAGGCTATCTCCCAGTTCTTTATTTCCCAATAAATTTTAGAGAGAAGCTGTCTTGAAATTCGTTTTTTTCCCCCTTTCACATCAAGGTTTTCCTGTAAGATGGTCTAATGAAAAGTGAAAATTATATATCCATTATTTGTGTTAGCTTGCCCCCTTTCTCATCCCACTCTCTACATACCCTTTATCTAAAAACGCTTCAAATGCTTGCTATATCTTATAGGGAAAAGACCCAGTTCTATTACATGACCTCAGGATTTAGCTTCTGCCTTCCTCCTCTAGCCTTATCTCTCCGCCATCTCCTTTTTGGCCTCTGTGCCTTAGTCAACTTTGAGATAAGTTCTGGAACTCAGTTACCAATCCTCCTCCTGCTTTGGGCTTTTTTAAAACTGATTTTCCTTTTGCATAGAAAACAATATTCCCTTGATCACCCTTTCCAAAAAAAAAAAAAAAGAATTGAATATTTTGTCAAAACTGCAACTTGCCCTTCTTAAATAATGGTCAGTGAACCTATCTATTCTCATGAATTGACCTGAATAATTCCGCTTTTTAGAAACAGATACATGTAAAATCCACAACAAGTCCCTTTGAGGGTTTGTAAAAATAAAACTACAAATGGAATGACAATTAGGGTAAGTTAGATTTCTTTGGAATCAGAGTAATAAACTACATCAGATACACTGAACCTTTCTGAAGAAATGCTCCCAAAACATTTAAAACAGCACACAAATATTATATAGCTAAATAGTCTCAATCATATGCAAGGCCTGTGACCTGAGTCAAAGTCTCAGGTTCTTTTTGTGTGTGACAGGAAAAATACATGCTCATATATCAGAATGGAAAAAAAAATTCATTACAAACTGTGGTAAGTAAGGTGGACAGTTATTTTATCCTACTACCATCTATATTTTACATAAGTGGAGGAGAGAACAGAGCCCAAGGAATCCAAACCCTGGAGAATCAGCTGCCAGAAATACAAAAGTTGTCCAAAATTTTAACCCCAATTTCTTACACAAAATGATTTTCCATTCCTCTTGAGTTCACAACAGCTAAATCACCTTCAAACATAATTTTCTCTGTGTGTGTTTTTTTCCACCTTCAACAATCTACTCAACAGTAAAAGGTTGCCAAATAGAAATGAACCAGCAAAGGAAATGTTAGATTCCAGCGATGAGAAGGCCCTATGGGCATTGTACCCTTCCACAAATTAAGGAGGAGCTCCTTGGAGGAGGGGAAGGAGAAAGGGGAGGAAGCATGTTGGTGTGAGAATCACAAAGCACAGCTCAGCATTTCTGTACAGGAGCTAGGATTCTTAGCTAACAACATGCCCCTAGGAAGATTAATTATTGATATTCTTATAAATCACCTAGGGTGATTTTTGTTTGTTTTTTCCTTCTAGGATGATGAACATCTGATTTTACTTTTGTTAAAAATTTTATTTTCCCTTTGTTCAGGTTCAGAGAAGCCCAAAGAAAAAGGTTTCTGGGAAGGAGGATTTTCTCAGCATGATTTGCAGGAGAGACAATTCTGTGTTCTGACCTTCTCGGGGTACCAAGGGGTAGAACCTCCAGCAACCTCCAGGGGGGTACAGAGTAATTAGAAACATGAGGGTTTGGCTAATTAGAGAGAAAAAGCACAATTCAGACATAATTATATTTGTTGGCAGTAGGCCTGAGGTCTGTGGTATTTATTCCTAGATGAGAAGACAAACTCATCACAGAGATGGCTTGGCTTTTAGAATCAGCATCTTCCCGCTCCCCTCGACTTCATGACAGAAGCAACAGGGCTGCTTACCTTCCTACCGCCAGTATTGATGCGGAGAGGAGTCAGAAAGGGGTCGAAAATCATGTGACTGGTTTCTATGTTGACTGGTGACTGCCGTTTCCCCACAGAGCAAAGATTCCAAGCTGAGTTCACCAATCCCCAGAAAGAAGGAACTAGAAACAGAAAGAAATTGTACAATCAGACTAGGTGGAAGGTTGGGGAAACAACATAAAAAGAGCTATGGTACAAAAGTGGTAAAATCAAAGAATCATCCAATGTTTCCCACCCATAGAGATTTTCCGGTGTTATATGGTATTTTCTCAGTCAATTTCTGAGTCCTATCTTCATAATCTTTATGATCAGATTCCATTCATCCTATGGCCTTTTTAACTTTTAGCATTAATGCCTTAGTGGGAAGATGGTCTAGTTCAACTACATTACTTTTGCAACAAGTCTAAAGGACACCAAATATTTAGCAATCCTGAGTTGATGCTCTGCTTTCCCATTTGGCAAGGATGATGTAAGACTTGACCTTGTCCTATACACAAGAAAGTGGCATTTGATATATACAAGGTGTGATTCTCTGGGTTGTTGTGATCAAACTGAGGGAAGGAATTGTTTTTATCACTCCCAATCAATGCGAGACAGGAGCTTGGCAACTTGACTTTGTCTTTGTTAAGTGTAGTACTGTGTCATTAACCTAATGTACCAGCAGCTAAAGAATTTGTTCATTTGATAAGCAGAAAAAAAATACATCATTGAGTGCCGACTGCAAATATCCAAAAGAAAACAGTCTACTCATCTTTAGTGTCACAATAAAACATCTACTAAGATAAATCTCAATGGCAATTTCCATTCTTACTTTCTTTTGTTTAAGAAAGTTAGCAGAGCAGGGGGAGCCAACCTACTAATTTTATATCAATGAAGATTGGAAACTACATTTTCATCCTTTTCCTGCCCCTCTCACCATTTCCATTGAGGTCCTGGATCTGTATGTCCTCCATATGCCCCTGAGATTAAATGGCTGTAATACACTCATTTATCCATAGCATCCATCAGCAGCAGTACAGTGAACTCCCACTGAGTGCCCAGTCCTAGGTTAGGTTAAATTGCAAGGAGGCAAAAACACATACCAACCATGACCACACTGGTGGGAGGCGTGTGAGGTCACGTTGAGTGTGTTATGAGACTCTAGATGAAGGGCATTGAACCCTGCAGCAGCAGAAGGGGATTCAGGGAGTGAATCCTAGAGGAGATGAGCCTAACAATCAAATCATAACCCTCTTGAATGTACCTGTCCTCTCAGGAAGTCAAATTTAATTTAGCCTTTTATTTGCAGCAGCTATTGTTCCTGCCCACATCATGGATGGAGAAAACTGAGACAAGAGTGGAGTCTGGCAAACACTTGCCAAACATTCTATATGAGAGACCCATAATTCAAGGGAAAAAAATGGGGAAGGAAGGTATGTCTAGTCACAACTAACTCCAAAATTCTCTGACCCTTTAATTTGCCATAGGCAACTATTGGGCAGCAAGGGGAGAAGAATAAAAACAATTTCCCTGGATTCTTATAAGAATGCTTCAGTACCAAAATAATATGGGCTTCCCTATGAAATAAGGCAAATACCTAATTTGATTTAACCCATAACAATAAATAAACCTCTGGTGGCTCTATTTCCTCTAAAGAGTTTGAATTGGCTTTCCGGCATAGCCTATTTTCAAAATGGCAGCAATGGCCAGAGTTACAGAGGAAGAATGAGAAGAAGCGGGAGTGAGAGGAAGGGTAGAAAAAAGAACATATACATGTGCTTTCTTGTCACTCTCATTTCCCATCATTGTTTAAGCTACGTTATCACCACAAGTCACTTAACATCTTTAGAAGGTACCACATTTTAGAAAAATTATGATATTTAAGAAAGCTTTCACATTAAAAATTTATTTTAAAAAATCTGTCCTTTCTAAGCTGCTCTGTTTAAATCACTGACTTAACCCTATATGTATTCCTCAATCATTTCAAGTTTATTATAAAAATAAAGCCTCCATCAGGATATGCTCCTACCCCTCTTTGTAAGTGATACACATAAACATGGCAAATGTAAGGATGCTGAGGATACAGTCATGGTATTACCACAAATTAGCTGTGACCTTAGAAGTGTCATTGGTCTCAGGCCTTTGCTGCTCTCTATGGTCCCTGTGGTAGGCTGAATAATGGACCCCCTTCGAAGATGTCCACATCCTAACTCCAGAACCTGTGAATGTTATCTTGATGCTAAAAGATACTTTGCAGAAATGATTAAGTTAGGGATCTTGGGATGAGTAGATGGGCCCAGTGTAACCACAAAGGTCTTTTTTTTTTTAAGAGAGAGGTATGGAAAGTCAGAGAGACAGAAAAAAATTCAAGGATGAAGAGCGAGGTCAGAGAGGACAGAATATATTGGCTTTGAAGATGGAGGAAGGAGACAGGATCCAAGGAATACAGGTGGCCTCCAAAACCTGGAATTGACAAAGTGACATATTCTTCCTCAAGAGCCTCCAGAAGGAGCACTGCCCAGCTGAAAACAGATTTTAACCCCATGAGAGTCAATGCAGACTTCTCACCTTCAGAACTGTAAGATAATAAATTTGTGTTGTTTTAAGCCACTAAGTTTTAAATATCTGTTATAGCCACAATAGGAAATGAACAGTCTCCTTTTACCTTTAACACTCTGCAAGACAATAATCTCTTTGACAATCAGGCCAGCTATGCTGTCTGGGGTGCCTTCCCTTGAAGGCAGCTGCATGATAACTGTAGTTACAGCTGGTGTACATTGAACTTCATCTGCTCCCATGAAAACCATTAACAAAAATAATTCCAACCCTATAAACGGATTACGAGACTGCTGTTATATAGCATCATGGGTAGGCAGATACCGCTGTGCCTTACTAATAAACTTCACACCGCAAAAGCACCTCCACTAAAACACAAAGAGCAAAAACTTTATGCGAACATCTGCCTTGGCTTTATTGGGAATGGTGCTCTTTATGACAAACAGTTCCCAGGTTTTATACCCCTACTATCAAGACCTATGTGCCTGGTTCTAACCACCTGCTCAGGCAATTGAAGAATAACTGAGAAATACTCATGCCTGCTCAGCTGTGTCCCTCTTTAGCTACTCTCCCGAGGTGGGTGTCTAAGTTTATTTACCACTGGATTGCTGATTTTAAATCACTCTTAAATGAATAGTCTTTCAGAAGTAGATGCCACCTTAGAGATCATCTGATCTAAATGCATACGTGAAATTGAGGCCATGAAGGAAGAGGACAAAGTCCTCAACCTAAGGCCACACAGCCAGATAGAGACAGGGAAGGACAAGGGCGCAGGTCTCAAGATTCCTAGTGCTACTGCACCTCCACTGCTCTCAATCCCCTTTTCCCCATCAGGCTCCACATGCGAGTGGACTACTGTAGCTGCAGACTTTCAGAGTCAATTGTAGCCACGGCCACTGTAAGACTTTTGATACTATTTTTTTTTGTTTGGTGAATCAAGAGTAAGTAACATTAGTGCCTATTTTTCATTAAATTAAATTTCAAATGCAAAGTTTCAACTCTGACTGCTTTAAACATCAATCATCCCAAATAAAGTTAGGATTTCAGAAAAGCCATACAACTTTGGCTGGATAGAAAAAAGGCTTTAATGCAGGCAAGAGAGGAGGTGTTTGTGTCTCATTTGCAGGAGGAGGTCCCCAAGGAGACCCAATGGGGATGACTGCTCACAAAGAGCTGCTTCAGAGGTCATGTCCTGGGGCTGGCTGGACTGGGCAAGGTTCTAGCTCAAATGAAGGCAGTTGATGCTCTCAGACTCAGTGTTAAGTGTTAGGACAATAATTAAAGTGTCAAAGCTAGTACAGGGACCGCAGGTGCCAAATGGACCAGGAATAGGTCTGCAAATGTGGTATAATCTAGGTTCTAGGAAAATGCATTGGGAGGGAGACTGTGAAAACAGGAGAGGATGGAATGCCCGTGCTTATTGGGACATAAGAGTGAACCTGCAGGTTTTACCTACAGAATGAGGCTGGACATATGAACCAAGGCTCGGGGTCCAGTATACTGAAGGATTTAGAGTAAGAAGCTCTCCCTCTGGACTGTGCAGAACTCTGTTATTCTCAGGATTCTGATACTTACCTCCCCTCCATATTATTGATCCCATGTCACCCCTGGGTATAGAGGTGGCGTTACAGAATGCTATAGCACTGCTTCTATTACCAAATTTAGACAATTATTGTAGAATTATTTTTCTCTTAGTTTCTGGGGCTGTCCCAATAAATCAACTTTTTAAACTTTCTGTCATCTTTTTAAAGCAACATATATTATGGCTTATTAGCTAATACTGTGTCTTTTTCTATCTTGACCAATACAACTAATTGCTGAGAAAAAAAAGTAAATGTAAATGAAGTAAAATTGAGTGAGAATCAGTCTAATTCTTGGACAACTGCTCTGAGAATGTTTAATGGTATCATCCTTGGCATCCTTTTCACACAATCTTCTAGTTTACATATAAACCAGAACACACAACAGACTTGGATTTTTTTGCAAATTAATTTTCACAGATCCTAAACTGTGGAACTTAATGGCTGAATCACAGCTATGTGTTATCTTGCCAAAACATTTTCCATGACAATGTTTTTGATGTTACCCTAAGCTACAAATCCCAAATGGTCTCTTGGCTTGGGGTCCAGTGAACTATGAAAGAGGCTCACTGACTGTGATTTTCGCTGCTTAAAATGTGGGCCTTGGAAAACCTATCACAGCTGCTTGTTTAAATCCAGTGAAACAAAAAAGTTCAAGTTCAGTTTATTAACACAACATGGTAACTCCCAAACAAAACGTCTAACCAAAACAAGAAATAGGTAAAGAGAGCAAGAAACCAGACGAATCAAGTCTGACACTGAGAGCTAAAACTTGCCTCGTTGACATTTTTATCCTACAGAAGATGCTTCAAAGTCAGTCTGAGCTTTTAGGCATTCTCCTTATTCATTTGTCCTAAATTGTCTTTTGTTGTCTCAGCTGAGACCATGCTGTGGTGGACAGAGGAGTTCAGCACTTGGAATTAATTTATGCAGCTTATATAAATCTATGTAGCTTATAAAAATTCTACAGGAACAAGACAAACTCTATTAAAAAGTGTTTACCGGTAGCCTATTACGTGCCAGGCATTAGGTCTGACACTGAGAATTCACACAGCAAATATTTACTGAGACCTACTATGGGCCAAGCACTGTCATCAACTTTGGGTACTTAGTAATGAATGAAGCAGCAGGTTGCTGCTCTCGTGGATCTTGCAGTCTAGTGAGGAATATGGGAGGTATCATTCATTCCCGAGTTTATATATGTATATCTATATAATTAGAATTTTTGGCAAGCATGCTATACAGACAAGATGATAAGAAATTACAGAATAAAGCAAGGAAGAGGAGATAACCAGGTAGAATGGTCAGGGGTAATTTCTCTGTAAGTGACAAGTAGTAGATCCTGGAAGGACTGAGAGGAGTCACTCCTGAATAGTGGCAAGGGAGAGGGTGCCCTGTGAAGAGTTGAGGAGCAGATCTGGGCAGAGAAGAGCCTGATGTGTTCAAGAAACAAAGAAACGGCCAGTTTACTTGAACCTGATGAACCAGATGAGAAGAAAAGTAAGATGAGATGAAGTTAGTGAGGTAAACTGAGGCCAGATGGTTCAGGGGTCTGCAGACAACAGTAAGGAGTTTGCATTTTACTCTAATGTATTAGAATACCACTGAGAGTTTTATGCAAGGGAGTACTATGGTCTGATTTATGAGTTAAAAGTATGTATCTGTCTTGGCTGGAATATAGCCAAGAGCAAGCTTGATTATCCTTGCTGTAGTCAGAGTGGGAAAAGAATTGATTCCCAAGCAACAGTTGGTTTCTTACACAAATTTAATCCTATTGCTTTGGGTTTGTTTAAACTTTATCTCAAAGGCAGAACTAATTGAATGTTTTAAAAACTATTCTCTTCAACATATGTGCCAATAAAATAGCATTTTCTTAGGATCCAACTAGTGCTTTCCTTATAAGCCATCATTTGAAGCAAGGAATATTTTCATGAAGAGACAGCTAAGGCAATCTACTCTTGCTTTTAAGCAATAAACTAAGTCTTCAACTTTTTTGACCAAAGGAAAGCAAATAAAAGTTGGGAAAATGAATACTGGCATAAAACATATCTTCAGTGAATTCAATCCTATACATAAAGCCTTCCACTTCAATACAGCCATCTCTACTTTAGGGCTATAAAGCATATGAATACATTTTAAATAAGAACTCACATCTTTCTCTTGCTCTTTTCCTCAGCAATGCTGATTTACTGTCTCTTTCCTGCTTCTCAACTGTAATAAATCCCCACTTTGAGCCATTATTAATGAGCATGCTTAAAATACTTGCTGCTGCAGGCTTTTGACCCCTTGATGATTTCAGATTTATTTCATAGGGGGAAGTAGCTTGGAATAACTCTTTTGTTGCTGGCTTCTTCTTCCATTGCTGGGCCTCTAACTAGGGCTCCCCATTCTTTCACTTGGGGACCTTTCAGGGGTTGCAGATATCCTATTTAACAAATCATCATGAATTTGTATATTCGCCTAAAAATTAAAAGAACATCTCAAATGAACCACATAAAAAATGTCCCCACTCTTAAGGACACCTCATATGGTAGGAAGATAGGCAAGTTAACAAACAGTTAAAACAAAACATGGCATGTGTTATACTCAAAGTGTGTGCATGTTAAAGTTTAAATACAGAGGGGGAAGTAAACGACTCTGACCCTTTTCTCAAGTACTGGGGTAAAGCCTTCCTAGAGGAAGAGACACTTGAGTTTGGTCTGAAAATATAACTATAGGTTGCAAGCCAGGAAAGTACCACAGCTACTTAAAAGACTAAAGTTCTCCTTCACATGGATAGACATGCTGTTCCTAGCAACTGATATCAATTATCACTGGGATTTGAATAACTATTATGTAGGGAGAATTTAAGCCTCTGGATCTTCTGACATTCCAACATAGAGAGTTATTACTGTATAGGAGAAAATCATACATTAATATGTATCCTCACCATGGAACCCTGAAAAGATAGCTAAACTTACATAGCCTTATTTTCTGCATCTGTAAAATGGAGATGATCATTACTTCACAGAGTTTTTGGGAAGATTAAGTGAAAATTTGTTGAAAAAAAGCTCTAGCATAATGTTGTTTCTAAACTAGGTATTCAATGAGTGTTGGAGAGACAGTTGAGTGAGGAGATGCCAGAAAAGGGTGTGGCTACCAACACTGTGATTCCACCACTGCAGCAAGCCAGGGATGTCAAGGGTGAAGGACCCAGGCAGGAGGGAGAAGAGAGGCAGCTGTCAGATGTCTACATGACCCAATTGGTTTCAGAGCAGGGAGAGGCCTCGGTCATAGGACTGGTTGCTTAATTTCATGCTTTTAATGGGCCATATGCAATTATTTCTTGGATTCATAACTCTCGATGTCTGGATGAATGGAGGGAGTGAGTAGCAATATGGGTCAGTCACAATGGTTTTAACTCCCAAGAAAATCATCTTAATTCAGCTTTTGGAAGTTCCTGAGTTATATGTTTGTATGGCAGCGTCATACTCCTGTTTTACTTGGCTTCAATGTGGTGACTGGTCTGCATCCCTGAAGACACATCAGTTGATGATGAAGGAAGGAAATGGAAATGTTCATTTTCTGATCACCCACCATTTAATAAGCTCTGTGCTAGGAACTTGACACATCATATGTTGTTGAATCCTCCCTGTAATTTTGTGAGGTAACAGTACCATTATTTTATAGATGAGAAAAATAAGATGTAAAGAGGTTATGTAACTTCCCAAGGTCACTCGGCCAGTAAATAAAGGACCAGAATTTGAGATCAGTTTCTTTCTTTAAAACAAAGCAATGCATGTGTGGCAATGTGTCAAACAACACACAAGTGTACACAGCAGGAGGTAATCATCTCTTTCTCTTCTCCCAATGATACCCCTGAGGTAATCAGTGTGAAGAGTTTATTAGGCATCATTCAACATCTTTCACTGTGCTCAAACACACACAAATATATATACATATACTTAGAGAGGTTCTACTTATAAATATATTTTGTTTCAACTAACAATATGCCAGAAATGTCCTCTATGTCAGTCCTTCATAGAGTTAGCTATTCATTCATGTGTTAGGCTACAGAGCTACCACAGTTTAAGGCACCTTACTTTTCTCAATCATTCCCTTTGTGAAAAACATTACGGTTATTTCAATCTTATTTTACCAAAATCAATGCTGAAATAAATAACCTCAAATATACTTTTTTGTACTGGTACTTTCATTTCAGGAGGAAAGATTCCACAAGGTAGTATTGTTCAGTCCAGGAACGCACTTGCTTTATTTTACTACACACTGACAGATTACTTTAAAAGATATTGGCAGTATCTATGAATATTTACACTCCTATCCGCTAGCTCTATGTGATATGTCCATTTCCCCATAATCTCCATAGCACTGGATGTTACTTATTTATTTGTGGCAGTCTAACACTAAAAATAGAATTTCATTGATTTAATTTGCATTTCCAAACTACCGCTAGAATTGAGTATTTTTTCATATGCTCATTATCCATTTGCATTTCTCTCCTGATCATATTTCTTCATGTATTTTTCTCTGGGTTATTAGTATTTTTCATATAAACTTTATCTGTCACTTAAACTGTAGAAATATTAACACTTCATCCTGTGATATAAACATTCTCTTAGCTGATTATCTAGCTTTTAACCTTATTTTTGGTATTATGCTATAGAGGGATTTTAAATGTTGTATGGTTGGATTTATTAATCTTTTCCTTTACAAGGTTTCTGGGTTTCCTCTATTATTTAATATTGCATTTCCAACTATAAATTATATAAATATTTTTCTAAATGTTTTTGAAATATTTTATTGTTATATCTTTTATCACTTGATCTTTAAAATCTATCAGAGATAGTTTATATATGGTATGATGCAAGGAAGGGTCCAAGATTTCTCCCAGATAAAAGATAAATAATGCCAGCATTATTTATTAAATAAAACATCTTTTCTCATCAAGTCAAATATTACTTTTATCACATATTAAGTGTATATATATATATATATTCCTGTGTCAGGGCCATATTATTTTGAGTATAGTAACAGATGGTAATTTATAAAATCAAGTTTCTTGATCAAAAAGCCTTCTCTCTTTCCCTGCTGCAGCTAAGGAATCATACATGTCTGAGAATCATACATGTCTGATCTGAGCTCCGAGGAAACCTGCTAGGATTAGTGACTTTAGGACTTTAGAACAGAGATGATATTCTTGGGAATACTGGAGCGTTAGAGGTTTTCTGGCCCATCTTCATATCTTCAGTGCATGCCCTTTCCTCAAAAAACACTAAAAGTATTAAAAGCACACTCAGAAAAGCTCCAAGGTTGACCCCCTGGAAGATACAGCAGAGTGACAGAAACAGCACAGCAGTTAGAGCCAGTAGAACAGGTCCTGGTTCTAATAATCATCATATTTATTGAGTGCTTACCATTTGTTGATCACTACCCTAGGTATTTTCCATTCATTAGCTCATTTGATCATTCAGGAGGTAGACCTTCTTATTATGCTGATTCTTATAGGATTTCTAGGAATCTGAGGCATAGAGGTTTTAAATAACTTGCCCAAGATTTAAACAAAACAAACAAAAAACAACTGGCAGTTGGTGAAATCAGGATTCAATACTCAGGCTGTCTGGTCCAGATCCTTGGTTTTAACTCCTGTATTATATACTTTTCCTTTCTATGCTGGTGCACTGACTTGAGCCTAACACATTTTCTCTTAAGCTTCAGACTCCTCATTTATAAAATTAAGATCATAAGAAAATACACTTCACTGAATACTTGTGTCCATCTAAGTGACAGGGAAAATTAAAAGGACAAAAATAGCAACAGTTATCACAGCCAGTTCCATTTACTGACTGAGTCATGTATTATGCCATTGGTAGTACACTGGAAAGAGGCTAGCTTTACATCAAGTTATTCATAATTGTAGTCTTCATTAATAGATTTAATTAGTCCCATTTTATAGAGGAGAAAACAAACTCAGAGAGTTGAGTAACTTAACCAAGGACATTTAACTAATACATAGCTGAGCTGGTGATTTGAAGCCAGGTCTAACTCCCATCCTCATTCTGCTCTCATCCATTCTTCACATCCAGCATAGAACTGAGATGAACTAAGCTGCCAACATTATTTTCTCCTCAATATGTTGCTTTCTCAGAATTTACTTGCCAGTGAATCAGGATGACTCATTCTTGAGAACACGGAAAGTCAGGAAACGGTTTGTCTCATGTTTAAGATTTAGCCAAACAATGGTGGTAGCTATTATCCAATTGTGTTTCAGTAGACATCTTTCTTGCCCCACATAATTACTGGTGCTTCGGATAAAATTTGAAATTAGTTTATTGAAGCTGGCAATTGAAAACACAAAGACAAGAATGTCTCAATGCATGTCAATAAACCAGCCCATTAATTATTTCCACCCACTCAACTGAAAAAAAAAATGACCAGGATGATGTCTCTGGATAACCTGCTTGAAGTTTATACTAAATGTCAAAAGTTTATACTAAAGCTGCATCCTCTTGGCTTCAATAAACACATGTCAGTAATGATGAAACTGGTTGGGGAACAAGAATTAAACACCAGATAAAAAGCATAATGCCACTGAAAGTAGGTGATCTGCTTCAGCCTCTAGAAATTCTGAAAAAATTCACCAACACAGCATCAGGCGATGATTTTCTACAAATTTAAACACGGGTGAAACATTTTAAATTCCTGCAAAACATCTGGGTATCCCGAAATATACTGTCCTTTATCTATTGGAGTATGGGAACACCTCCCTCTCCCCCTCTCCTCCTAATTACCGCTTTCTCTGTATGTGTGCCCCAAATTATCTCCTTATATAAATGTCAAAAGTAGGCAAATGATGAAAGCCCTGATACCCAGATGTGTGAGGAGATCAGCTGAGCCTAGCCTCACAGCCCATCCCAGTGGTGGGTATCTCAGTCTTTTGTAACTTCTCACTGTGTTCACATTTGTATAATCCAACAGAAACCACCAGCTGTTCCAGTCTGTTTTGAGTCTGACAGGCATTTAGGGCATTTTCTTTGTCATTTGCAAAAGTAACAGGGCTCAGTTATCTTCATAATACATTAGGAGAAAGAATTGTCATGCCATCACTGAAACGCAGAGCCCAAACACAACAGAATCAGTCACTAAATAGAAAACAAAAACACACAAATGATCTGTTGGTCTTTTCTTGATTTTGTACTGGGATGGATTATCCAATAAGTCTGCAGTGTATTTTCTGTAGAGATGCTATATTTATTTTCTATGATATAGTGACTTCTCCAAGACATTAAACTTCTCTTGATTTTTCCATTTGACTTTTGCATCAACATGCTTCTTATTAGCAGGTGAGAAAACATGCAGGTATCTTACTACTTGTAGATGTCTATCATCCTCAGAATGTTATCAACAACCAAATTTGGGTGAGCTTTTTGCTTACACATGCTCATGCCCCACTTAGTGACCACTATCCTAGTCCAGGTTCCCACTGCCATGTAGCTTCATTTTTGCAACAATTCTTTAGATAATTCCTCAGCTCCAGTTCAACATCACAAATGACAGGAGAGTTTGGTAGACAGGGAAAAGTCAGGACTGGAAGTTGGGTTAGATCTGTGGTCCACAACAGAATTTAGTTGATGGCAAGGGTCAGGGTTATGTGACTCTAGAGCTGTATTCCCTTGCAGACCTACAGTTTGGTTTAGATGCCACCATTGTATCCATGGTTCCCATTCCAGTGCTTGGCACAGAGTAGGCATTCAACAACTATTTATTGAATAGGTAGATGGAGAAGTGGAAGGATGGATGAGAAGAAGCTAGACTGTGTTACATGCTTCACATACCATTTTCTCCCCAGTGTTTGCCATATTACAGTCCTTCAATACAATCTGTGGAATGAATGAATGCACATCATTGTTTCATTTCCATACCCTGAACAAACCAGTGTGTTTATTCCTGCTTGTGTGTTCTCCCCACTGCCACCCCAGCTTCACTGAGGTATAATTGCCAAATAAAACTTGTATATATTTAGGTTGTATGACATGAATTTTTAAGAAATGCAATAGATTTAGTATACACATGTATATTGTAAATTGATTACTACAACCAAGTTAATTAACATATCTATAGTCATCTTGTTTTGTGGTGAGAATGCTTAAGATCTACTTTCTTAGCAAACTTCAAGTATATAATACAAAATTATTAACTATAATCACCATGCTGCATATTAGATCCCCAGAACTTATTCATATTATAACTGAAAGTGTGTACCCTCCAACTGACATGTCCCATCTCCCCTACTCTCTAACCTGTGGCAACTACCATTCTTCTCTCCACTTTTATGAGTCTGAATTTTTAGATTCCACATTTTTATTCTTGTTTCCTCTCATGAAACAAGACAAATCCTATACATCCTACCATTCCCAATTTAAATTCCAATCCCTCCATTAAGCCATACTCTACTATTTCTAGAGAGCTGGTTAAATGTCAGACCATTTCATACTTAATTATGTATAGCTACATTTTTCAGTGCTTTGTAAATACATTAGTACCATTTCCTAAGTAGAAGCAAGCACCTCAAGATCAAGAACTTGAATATGGCACCTGATTACAGGCCCTAAGACTGTAAAATATGATTCATGAAGTGTTTGACCAAGATTAAATCTCTCTAAGGGGTCTTTAAAGAAAAGCATTTGTATTTGAAAATACACTGACAGTGAAATGGATTTAATGATAGTTTGACATTCCTTACCACCCAGTGCCCAAACATATGCCCAGCCCTAGGAAACTCCTTGCAGTTCCAATAACATGCCTTTCACTGCCTAGAATGCCCACAAAAAAAGCACAAGTTCACCTTTCAAAAGGCAGGTCAAGAGACCCCTCTAAGACATTTTTCTCACCTGCTATTCTCTCTACTCTCAACTCTTTCTGATGGAGTCACAATGCCCACCCCTGACCCAACCTAGGCACCTTGGACACTCCTCTATTTCAACACTCACATCTTGTTATTCTATACATTCCTGTCTTCCCAGCTGTAATGGACTTTTTTTGAAAACAGACTTGTTTCTCAATCAACACTGTTAAGCATAGTGCCTAGTATATAGTAAACTCATAATCAGTGTTGTTTGAACAAAAAAAAAGGGAATAAAAAAAGGGATATACACCAGTGGGGGGAAAGGCAAAGTGGGGAGGACTGTCATTTTATTAAGCATTTATTTTGGGACAGGCCCAGTATTGACATTTACTTAGGATGTTTGTTTAATGTCTTATGACTATCCCCAGATGAAGTGGGAGATAAGCCCTGATCCCAAGGACATGGTTTTATTTATCCAGGCTTTGAAGTATGAACAACAGCCACAGTGGGGTTTTAAGGTCATTCTTACCAACACAAAAATCCAAAGTTGGTTTATCAAAAGAATTTAAAAAAAAAAGAATAATTGGAGATGCAAATCAAAGGAAGTAGATGAGTGAGGGAATCTGCAATGACCAGTAGAAAAGGGAATAAAGGAATGTTGTGAGTCAAACAGTAAGGAGACAGAGAAGCATTTTATTCATTTCTGTGTCCATGAACATGGTATGCTCTGAACTTTCAAAAGTATAGCCCTGGGGCAGAGAATTGGTCCATCCTTGTGCTAATCATGAAAGGTAGAATAAAGGCTGCATCAAATGATCAGATTGGAAAAAGAAGTAAAATAGAACCATCATAGGTGACCCTGACTTTGGTCAATATGGTTTTAAAGCAGAAAAGAATGCTACCTATGCTGGTACTTACATTTCCATTTTTAAAGGCATTTCACATTTCCCTACTGTGCTGTACAAAGGTTCAAAGATAAACAAATGTACAAGTGCTTAGGAAACTTTTACACATTCTTAATTATTCACTTTTACAAATGACCAGCATACTCTTGGTCAGTTGGATCTC